>LR738709.1:91575939-91787520 GCA_902687465.1 Secale cereale
CCCCGGCGGTAATCGAGCACCACTCCTACATCGACTCCGAACACTCCGAAGACATGACTCTGGCGGATTCCTCGTCCTTAAACGAGCTGCTGAATCGTATTGCCACCCTGGGGCTTTCATCGCCTAATGATCAGATCGGGCCTAAATCCGATCAGGAGGAAGGCAATTCCATCCCGATCACTCGCCTGGTGGCGGCCGTCGAGGAACGGGCCGAAAATACTTCCCCTCATGAAACGGAGACCAGCGCTATACGGATCTCCGAACCCTTTGAGCCGAACACCCTTCTTTCGGGTGGGGCTTCGCGTCTTTCGAGCTCAGGGACTAACACCGGGCCCGCAGGACACTCATATCCCGTAGGACCCAGATCGTCCACACCGGAGGTTGTATGAACCCCGGATACTACGTTGGGTCGGGACTCAAATTTATCCACGCCCACCCACCATAGCACATACTCTCCAAGTAACTCCGGACTTCCGGACATACGCGATCTTATGTACGTACAACAGCAGCCCCAAGAGACGGTTCATCACTTCTGGGCCAGATTCCTGCTTGTTAAAAACAAGATTAAGGACTGCTGTGACGACAACGCAGTTCGCATATTTCATCGCAACTGTATGGACGAGGGAGTCTTGAACGCCCTCAACTACCGTCGAATACAGAGTTTCGCGGAATTGTCGCATTTAGTACGAAAGTATTGCGCTATGGAAAGTACTTGGAAAGCCCGGAATACACATCTAGAATAGTCTGTCTTCGGATAATACGCCACTAAAGCAAAACGTACATACCCTAGCAGGGCGTCCGATAACGTGCCCATTGGCAAGAAAAACAGATCTTTCACAAGACACATGTCCGTTCTGGACGAACTCTTAAATAAGGCTTGCCAGATACATGCCGCCCTGGACATTATCCCAACCCACAACCTTAGAGCGTGTTGGGTACTCTGGCAGGTAGCGAAAAGCGGTGAAGAAATCCTCGCCACCGCAACTTCAGGGGAGAACAATTTTGACGTCCTCAGTATCTTTGAGACATTCTCCTCAAACAACCGGCGCAAGAGGGCACATCGCAAACTTGCCGAGGTTCATAAAATCAGCACTACAAGCCCATGGAGTGACGCGGCAATCACTTTTTCTGCTGACGACGAACCGCGAGTCCGATCGGTCCGAGCCACGACCGCTCTTGTACTAAACCAAATAGTTGACGGCTTTCGCCTTACTAAAGTACTCATGGACAGTGGCAGCGGACTGAACCTCATATATGAGGACACGCTTCCAAAACTGCAGGTTGATAAATCCTGCATCGATCAAAGTAATACAACATTCAGAGGAAATATTCCCAGCCGGGAAGCCCGGTGTTCGGGAAGCATTAAGTTTGACGTAGTATCCGGTACACCCGAGAACTACAGGTCGGAGGAACTGATCTTCCACATTTTCCCCTTCAACAACGGATACCACGCTCTTCTAGGGAAGGACGCTTTCAGGTCATACCCCATTACGGATACATGAAGCTCAAAATGCCAGGACCCAATGGAATAATCACAGTAGCAAGTGATTCGGGCAGAGCACTCCGTGCCGAGAACAAAACCGCATCCTTAGCCCTAGAGGCACTATCCGAAGCCCTCACGACTGAAGAATTAACCACCTTATGATTTACGATGGATAACGTGACGTAGTCCTTGATAAAAGATCGAAATATACCTCCTTCAAGCCAGCAGATGAAATTGTCAAATTTCAAGTGCATCCGACGGACTCCAACAAGACGACATCCATTGGGGCACAGCTGGACCCGACGGTAGACAGCGCCTTACTCCGTGAAAACTGGGACATATTTGCCTGGCACCCTTCAGACATGCCTCGAATCCCACGCAGGCTGGCCATACATAGCCTTAACATCATCAAAGGGTTCAAGCCAGTCAAGAGTCACTACGACGATTTTTCGAACCTAAAAGACAAGCGACGGGGGAAGAGTTGGCCAAGTTACTGGAAGCCGGATTCATAAGGGAAATTAAACATCCGGACTGGCTAGCCAACTTAGTCATGGTACCAAAGAAGGATAAATCATGGCGCCTTTGTGTCGACTTTACGGACTTAAACAAGGCTTCCCCTAAGGATCCTTTTCCACTGCCCCGCATTGATCAAATTATCGATGCAACCACAGGACATGACTCAGTGTGCTTCCTCGATGCTTACTCCGGATACCATCAGATAAAAATGAAGGAATCCGACCAGGCCACAACGGTGTTTATCACGCCGTATGGGCCCTTTTGCTTCAACACTATGCCCTTTGGGCTCAAAAACGCTAGTGCCACGTATCAACGCATGATTCAAACATGCTTAGAGAAATAAATTGGCAAAACAGTGGAGTCATACGTCGACGATGTAGTCATCAAGACCAAACACGTCGAAATTTTGGTGGATGATCTCTACCTCACGTTCGATAACCTCCGAACATATGACATACGTCTCAATCCGGAAAAATGTGTCTTCAGCGTTCTGGCCAAAAAGCTGTTAGGGTTCATCGTATCCCATAAAGGAATTGAGGCGAACCCAGCTAAAATCCGGGCCCTGTCACAGCTGACTGCACCAACCGATCTAAAACAAATCCAAAGGCTAGCATGTTTCGTGGCGGCCTTAAGACGCTTTATCTCCAGACTGGGAGGAAAAGCGTTACCACTTTATAGATTGCTGAGGCGCACAAACAACTTCGAATGGACGGATGCGGCCATGGCCGGATTGGAGGAGATAAAAACCCTATTAGCGGACAATCCAATCCTAGCCGCTCCAAGTGTTGGCGAGCCAATGCTGCTTTATATATCAGCCACTCACCAGGTAGTGAGTGCGGTACTGCTACTTCTCGAGCTTGCGTTGTATTCCCTCGAAGAGGAAAGGGAGATGCATCATAGTAGCGTAAGTATTTCCCTCAGTTTTTGAGAACCAAGGTATCAATCCAGTAGGAGACCACGCGCGAGTCCCTCGTGATATGTCCAAAACGTATCTATAATTTCTGCTTGCTCCATGCCTTTTTTGGGTGATATTGCTATGATATTTATACACTTCCATACACTTTTGATCATATTTGGACTAACCTATTAACTCAGTGCACCCTGGTGCCAGTTTCTGTTTTCTGCTGTTTTTGTATTTCAGGTTTTCCCATCACGTAAACTGCCAGAAAAATCCCGAAAAAATTATATAAAAAATCAGCGTTCCAGAAGCTTCTCGGCAGCCAAAGTACTGCCGGAGAGGGGCCACCAGGGCTCCAGGCGCCCTGGTGGCGCGGCCCCCCTCCTGGCCGCGCCGGGGGGGTGCCTGGGCCCCCCCAGGCCTCCGCTGATGCCCCCCTTTGGCATATATTTATATCGTGTCCCGAAACCCTCGAGACGGGAACCCTTTTTCGCGATCTCATCTCTGTTCCGCCGCCGCCGCGCTTCCAAGATCGGGAGCACCAGGAGAACTCTTCCCGACACCCTGCCGGAGGGGAGGATCACCACCGGGAGCTTCTCCACCACCATGGACGCCTCCCGGATGAGTTGTGAGTAGTCTCCCTTGGACCATGGGTCCATGACCAGTAGCTATGTGATGTTCTCCTCCCGTTCTTGTGCTTCACAAATTAGTCCTCGTGAGCTGCCCTACATGATCGAGGCACATATGTAATCCTTATGCTGTTGCTATGATGAGTTTGCTGGGATCCGATGGATTGTGAGATTATGTTCAGATTGTGTTTGAGTAATATATTTGATTTACCTCTTTTATATTTATGTTCGTAAGTAATTCTTGCATGTTCTCCGTTGCTATTTATTGCTTTGGCCAAGTAGTAGGTAGTGACTCCAAGAGGGAACGTTATGCTTGATTGTGGGTTCATGCCCCTCGATGACTAGCTTGAGTGACAGAAACATGAGTCTAGGGGATGTGCTGTTGCCACAAGGGGGAAAACAACGGTGCTTGTGCCCGCGGGTGCAAGGATTGTTTACTTTACGCAAAGTTCTTTTAATGCAGTTGTCTGTTGCTTTGAGTTTACACTATGGGTGGGACTCGCAACTTAATACCAGCGAGATGTTCTGATATCTCAAGGTGGATGATTAGTAGTAGATGCAGATGGATTTCGGTCTACTTGCCTTGGCGTACCGCCCATGCTTTGAACCTCTACCTTTCTTGCAACATAGTTAGCATTGGTTTGCGCACATAATTCTGTCAATTGCCCAGCTGTAATTCGTTTACCTCACATAGCTGTTTTATCGTCTTTTGGGAGAGAGACATCACTAGTGAACATCATGGGACCCGGGTCCATATTACCATCACTGATCACATCCGCTATTTACTTTCCGCTTTTACTTATTACTTGCAGCAATACCTATCACTTTTATCACTTGTGTTTGATCCTTTGTAAACGACAAGGCCGGAGGGATTGACAACCTCTCTGTACTCGTTGGGAGCAAAGTTATTTGTATCTGTGTGCAGGTCCACGTTGATTGCTAATATCTGGCGCCGTTAGTAGTTGACACCTTCTTGTTGAAACTGGGAGTCTCAGGGGAAATCAATCCTTGGTATCTTTGCCAAGGGAAAACTTCCGCTACACTGCATCTCAAACCTTCCACTTGGGGTAACCAACGAGGGGAGAGAAGCCATCAAGCAAAGTTTTCTAGCGCCGTTGCCGGGGACTCCACTCTTCAGGATAGGGGAGTTGCATGCTATCTTTTACCTTTGCTTTTAGTCTTGTTAGTTTACCTTTCAGTTTTGCTTTAGTATCTTTTATCAGAAATCACAAAAATAGTTATCTTGCTTGCTTACTACTATGTGTTCCACCGAGAACACCAAGTTGTGTGACTTCATTAGTCACAACAACGATGACTTTATCTGCACACCTATCACTACACCTGCCACTTCAGCACCTTCGTATGAAATTAAACCTGCTTTACTGAACCTAGTTATGAAAGATCAATTCTCCGGTGCTGGAGATGATGCTGCTTTAGATTTAAACAATTTTGTTGAACTTTGTGATATGCAAAAGTACCAAGAAATAGATGGTAACATTGTTAAGCTTAAGCTTTTTCCTTTCTCCTTGAGAGGAGGAGCTAAAATTTGGTTTCAATCTTTGCCTAGAAATAGCATAGATTCATGGGACAAGTGCAAAGATGCTTTTATTGGAAAATACTATCCACCTGCTAAAATTATCCAACTAAGAAGTAACATAATGAATTTTAAACAATTGGATAATGAACACGTTGCCCAAGCTTGGGAACGTATAAATCTCTTATCAAGAACTGCCCTACTCATGGTTTGACTACTTGGATGGTTATCCAAACTTTTTATGCAGGCTTGAACTTTACCTCGCGGAACTTGTTAGATTCGGCCGCGGGAGGAACCTTTATGTCAACTACACTTGGTGCTGCCACAAAGCTTCTCGATGAGATGATGACCAATTATTCTCAATGGCACATCGAACGCCCTCCAACAGGTAGGAAGGTAAACTCTGTCGAGGAGATTTCCTCCCTAAATGAAAAAGTTGACTTGATCATGTCTCTACTTTCGAAGCAATCTTCTGTTGATCCTCGTGATGTTCCTTTAAATTCTTTGATTGCTCAAGAACAAGTAGATGTGAACTTTATCTCTAGAAACAATTTTAATAACAATGCTTATAGGAGTAATTTTGGTAGCAATCCTAGACCGTTCCCCTCTAATTCCTATGGGAACAACAATGCTTATCCTAGCACCAAGAACTCCACTACTGAACTAGAGATTATGCTTAAAGATTTCATCACTACCCAAAAAGCCTTCAATAAGAGTGTAGAAGAAAAACTAAACAAACTAGATGATCTCTCTTCGAAGGTAGATAATTTAGCCCATGAGGTAGAATTGCTTAAAATTAGAACTTCTCCTCTTGAGGAGAGGAAGGCCACTCCTATGAATGCTATTCAAGTGCAAATTAATGAAAACATTAGGATGTTGGCTAAACTTAAAGAGAGATGGGCTAGAGAAAGGGAGGAAGAAGATAGAATTAAGAACCTTCCTACCCACCACACTGTTGCTACTATCCAAGTTGTTGAGGATATCCAAACTCTTAGCACCCTATGCACTCCTGGTCCCATTGGACCTATTAATGATGATGCTATGACTATAGAAACTACCAAACAAGTGAACCTAAAGGACACCACTACCACCTTACTTGATAGTAGTGACCTTGATTTTGATAATTGCACTCTTACCAAAGTTATTGATTTCCTTCACAAGATGTCTAGAGATCCCCGCACTAGCACGATTAACCTTGCCTTCACAGAGCATATCACTAATGCTCTTATCAAAGCTAGGGAGGAGAAACTTAGAGTAGAAGCCTCCATACCTAGAAAGCTAGAAGATGGTTGGGATCCTATGATTAAAATTAAGTTGAATAACTTCTCTTGCTATGCTTTATGTGATGTTGGTGCTAGTACCTTTGTTATGCCCAAAAGAATATATGATATGCTTAAATTGAAACCTTTTGATTCTTGTTCTTTTGGTGTTCGTCTCGTTAATTATTCCATAAAGAAACCTTTGGGGAGGATCGACGATGTTCTTATCATTGTCAATGACAATTATGTTCCCGTTGATTTTACTATTATGGACATTGAATGTGAACCTTCTTGTCCAATTATTTTGGAACGTCCTTTTCTACGCACCGTTGGTGCTATCATTGACATGAAAGAGGGGAATATAAAATTCCAATTTCCTCTCAAGAAAGGGATGGAACACTACCCTCGAAAGAAGATTAAGTTACCTTTTGAGTCCGTTATACAGGCTAGCTATTCTTTTACTCTCGATAAGACTTGATCTCTTTGCATTATGCCTAGCTTAAAGGCATAAAAGAAAGCGCTTTTGGGAGGCAACCCACATGAATAAATTTTATTTTGCTTTTGTTGTGTCTTGATGTTGTTACTACAGTAGCATCATCATTGTATCTTTGCTTTTCAATTTAGTGCCAAGTGTAGCCTCCGATTGCAGGAAAGTTCAAAAGTTGTGACGTGCTGTCCAGGAAACAGATTCTGTCCTTGGATAGAAACATTCGTATAAAATAACCAGACCATCTTTTTGGTCTGAATTTTTTCGACAGCGTGCTCTACACAATTTTCTTTCGTGCGTCCGTTCTAAGTTTTTTGATTAGAGTTGCAGAAGTGCCCCGAAAAAATCATTTACTACCTGCTGTTCTGTTTTTCACAGATTCTGTCCTGTTTTGCCTTTCCTTCATTTTGCAAACCTAGAGCTTGCTTTTTCTTTGCAAAAACCTTTTGGCAATCTTGAGAAACAGTAGACCTTCAAGAATATCCTTATTTCCAGCAAGGAACAATTATTTTATTATGGGTACTAACCTCGCTAATCAGATTATGATGAGTTATGTATGAAGGGAGTTTTCAAGTGTGCGAGGGAAGATGATAAAAAGATTCAGGAGTGTCAAACGCTCAGGCTTGGGGATGCCCCCATGCACCCCCAAGAAATATTTAAGGAGACTCAAGCGTCTAAGCTTGGGGATGCCCCCGTGCATCCCCTTCTCCATCAACATTATCAGTTCGTCTTTCGTTCCACTATATTTTTATTACTTCATGTGTTATGTACTATGCTTGGAGCGTCTTGCTTTTAGTTTCCTTTTTAGTTTTCTTTAGCTTTTCATAACGAGTCGGAACTCAGCTTTCTTTGTGTGGGAGAGAAACACGCTCCACTTCTACCTAGAACATAACATAGAATTTTAATGTCTATCTTTGCTGTGTGTGTTCTTTGTCTTTCAATAGCTACTATCATGCTTAGCTCTTAGTTTTCATGCTTATATTTTTAAAGAGCTTTTGTTTAGTTGGTTGCTTGAACTCTCTTTAGTTATCATGATTATCTTATTAAGAAAGTTTGCTTCCGTTGCATTGGTTGGTATGTCTACGATAAAAATGCTACGTGCATAATGGTGCTTAGTAGTTCATGTTTTCTTATGGTTAGTCTCAAATAGCTGGGGGGTTCCCAATGTGTTATTGGAGTACCAACATGATTTGTTTGCCTATGATGTGGTATGGTTTAGTAATATCTATGGTTTAGTAATATCTTCCTTCAAGAATTTATTTTGATTGACTTGGCGTATGCTCACGCATATTTAAGACTGTAAATAAAGTCTGTCAAGCCTTGATGATCTTTTATTTCTGAGTAGCGATATAACTTCCATGCCTGATTCAATGTTGCTTTGTCGCTCTGCATGATTATGACCGTCATTGCTCTCTTAGTTGGTCGCTCCCAGTCTTTTGCTAACCTCCACTTGTACAAAGCGGACTGACTGCTTGTGCATCCAAAATCTTTTAAACCAGTTATGCCATATGAGTCCACCATACCTTTCTACATGGTATTTACCTGCCATTCCTAACGGAGACTTGCATGTACCATCTCGAAATTATTCAAAAATAAATGCATTTCTATTTTGTGCCTCTGTTTTAGTTCATGAGGAAGTAGTAGTTAATTCATGATCTTTTTAAGTTGGACAAGCTTCACCCCGGGATTGCATGTCTAATGTGCAGACCCATAATACGAGAAGGAACTGGCATTGAGTGCGCCCGGCTCAAAAATAATATAACAAACAAACCCTCCTTCACGCTTTGTTCATGAGAAATCAGAAAACTTTGGCAGTGATAAACAAAGGAGATTAAGAGGATGTGATCGTCCTCATTCGGGAGACGTTCCTCGAAACTTGTCCATCTCAAGAAGTGATTGAGTTGTCTGCTAGCATTCGTTGACGGAACATGCATAATCCAAAAAAATAATTATTACTTCTGTTTTTAAAACCAAGAGCTCTGGTACATGTTTTGTCTTTGTTTCAGACTACGGGTTTTCAACCTTGCCAACAAAAGCCACGGTTCGAGAGTCTCCACCTTCTTTTAAAGCACCAACTACTGAGAGCATGATTGTCATTCTGAGTGTAATGTGCATTGTCCCAAAGTAGCATTGTCTTTTGCATGATTGTGATATCGTTTATTTTGAAATCATTGTATCTAGTCATCACTTAAACCTTGGAGGTGCCCCAGCATTTATGTTTTGCTTCACTAAAGGGGGCAAGCGAGATATCACTTTATCATATTTGCACACCATGCTCATTACAAATCTATTTGATGTTTCAGTATCATATTATAAAACTTTCAGTTCTTTGTGATTTTCTCATGAGGCAACTTAATTGCTACAGATTCATTGTCTCAGTAAGCTTTTGTCATATGACTATGAAAAAGTCTTATATGGTTAATAGCATGTCACCACAGAAATTATTCTTGTTATCATTTACCTACTCGAGGACGAGCAGGAATTAAGCTTGGGGATGTTGATACGTCCAAAACGTATCTATAATTTCTGCTTGCTCCATGCCTCTTTTGGGTGATATTGCTATGATATTTATACACTTCCATACACTTTTGATCATATTTGGACTAACCTATTAACTCAGTGCACCCCATGTTGGAAATATGCCCTAGAGGCAATAATAAAAGAGTTATTATTATATTTCCTTGTTCATGATAATCGTTTATTATCCATGCTATAACTGTATTGATTGGAAACTCAGATACACGTGTGGATGAATAGACAGACTTTGTGTCCCTAGTGAGCCTCTACAGGACTAGCTCGTTGATCAAAGATGACCGCGGTTTCCAGGTCATAGACATGAGTTGTCATTTGATAACGGGATCACATCATTAGGAGAATGATGTGATGGACGAGACCCAAACGTTAACATAGCTTTTGATCGTGTCAGTTATCGCTATAGTTTTCTGCATGTCAAGTATAAGTTCCTATGACCATGAGATCATGTAACTCACTGACACCGTAGGAGTGCTTTGTGTGTACCAAACGTCACAACGTAACTGGGTGACTATAAAGGTACTCTACAGGTATCTCCGAGGGTGTCTGTTGAGTTGACATGGATCAAGACTGGGATTTGTCACTCCGTGTGACGGAGAGGTATCTCCGGGCCCACTCGGTAATACGTCATCTCAATGAGCTCAAAGTGACTAAGTAGTTGGTCACGGGATTACGTATTACGGTAACGAGAAAAGAGACTTGCCGGTAACGAGATTGAACTAGGTATAGAGATACCGACGATCGAATCTCGGGCAAGTAACATACCGACGAGACAAAGGGAACTGTATACGGGATTGTCTGAATCCTTGACATCGTGGTTCATCCGATGAGATCATCGAGAAACATGTGGGAACCAATATGGGTATCCAGATCCCGCTATTGGTTATTGACCTGGGAGTGTCTCGGTCATGTCTACATGGTTTCCGAACCCGCAGGGTCTACACACTTAACGTTCGGTGACGCTAGGGTTGTTAGTGAGAAAAGTGTATGGTTACCGAAGGTTGTTCGGAGTCCCGGATGAGATCCCGGACATGACGAGGGTCTCCGGAATGGTCCGGAGACGAAGATTGATATATAGGATGAAAGGTTTCGGAGTCCGGAAGTGTTCCGGGGAGCATCGGGAAATCGACGGAGTACCGGAAAGGGGTTTCGGGGGGTCCGGAAGCAGTTCTGGGCCTAATGGGCCACAAGGGGGAACACCACAGCCCTCAGGGGGCTGTGCGCCCCCCCTTGGGCCCTCTCCTTGTGCGCCAAGGGGGGTGGACCCCTCTAGGGTGGCCGCACCCCCTAGCCTTGGGGGGCAAGGCACCTAGGGGGGGAAACCCTAGGGCCTGGCCTTGGCCGCCGCCCCCCCTTGCCCTGGCCGCCGGCCCCCTAAGGGGGAAACCCTAGGGCGCCCTCACCTCTCCACCCCCCCTATATATAGTGAGGCAAAGGGAGGGCAGCAAACACAAGTTCGTGCCTCGGTGCTGCCCTCCCTCTCCCGTAATATCTTCTTCTCCCGCGGTGCTTAGGCGAAGCCCTGCCGGAGTTCTCCTCCAACATCACCACCACGCCGTCGTGCTGCCGGTTCTCCATCAACCTCTCCTCCACCCCTTGCTGGATCAAGAAGGAGGAGACGTCCCCGAGCCGTACGTGTGAAGAACGCGGAGGCACCGTTGCTTCGGTGCTAGGATCTTCGGCGATCTGAATCGCGGCGAGTACGACTCCATCATCCGCGTTCATAACGCTTCCGCTTAGCGATCTACAAGGGTATGTGGATCCTACTCTCCCCTCGTAGTTGCATCTATTAGATTGATCTTGGTGAACGTAGAGAAAATTTTTGTTTTCCATGCAACGTTCCCCAACAGTGGTATCAGAGCTAGGATCTTGCGTAGATGCTTTCTCGAGTAGAACACAAAAGGGTTTGTGGCGTTGATGTTTAAATTGCTGCCCTCCTTAGTCTTTCTTGATTCAGCGGTATTATAGGATGAAGCGGCCCGGACCAACCTTACATGTCCACGTACATGAGACCGGTTCCATCGACAGACATGTGACTTTTTGTTGCATAAGATGGCTGGCGGGTGTCTGTCTCTCCTATCTTAGTTGAATCGGAATAGAACAAGGCGGTCCTTGTAGAAGGTTAAATAGCAACTTGAATATCACCGTTGTGGTTTTGCGTAGGTAAGAAGCGTTCTTGCTAGATACCCATAGCAGCCACGTAAAACATGCAACAACAAATTAGAGGACGTCTAACTTGTTTTTGCAGGGTATGCATGTGATATGATATGGCCAATGACATGATGAATTATATTTGATGTATGAGATGATCATGTTGTAATAGTTAATATCGACTTGCATGTCGATGCATACGGCAACCGGCAGGAGCCATAGGGTTGTCTTTAATTTTTGTATGACCTGCGTGTCAATCATTAAGCGCTTTGTAATGCTTTACTTTATCGCTAAACGGTAGCAATAGTAGTAAGAGCATGGTGGGCGCCGACAACCCCGATGGCAACACGATGATGGAGATCATGATGATGGAGATCATGGTGTGGCGCCGGTGACGATAGAGATCATGCCGGTGCTTTGGAGATGGAGATCAAAAGCACGAGTTGATGGCCATATCATGTCACTTATGATTTGCATGTGATGTTAATCCTTTTATGCATCTTATTTTGCTTAGGACGACGGTAGCATTATAAGATGATCCTTCACTAAAATTTCAAGATAAAATTGTGTTCCCCCCGAGTGTGCGCCGTTGCGAAGGTTCGTCGTTTCGAAGCACCACGTGATGATCGGGTGTGATAGACTCTACGTTCGCATACAACGGGTGCAAGCCAGTTTTTGCACATGCAGAACACTCAGGTTAGACTTGACGAGCCTAGCATGTACAGACATGGCCTCGGAACACGGAGGACCGAAAGGTCGAGCATGAGTCATATAGTAGATATGATCAACATGTTGATGTTCACCATTGACACCACCTCATCTCACGTGATGATCGGACTTGGGTTGGTGAATTTGGATCATGTCACGCTCGAATGACCGGAGGGATGTCAATTTGAGTGGGAGTTATAATTAATTTGATTAGCTAATAACTCACTTATCATGAACAATAGTCTAAAATGTCTTTGCAAATTTTGGTTGTAGATGGCTCGCGCAGTAGCTCCCCTGAATTTTAATGCGTTCCTAGAGAAAGCTAAACTGAAAGATGACGGGAGCAACTTTGTGGACTGGCTCCGCAATCTGAGGATCATCCTCACAGCTGCCCAGAAGGTTTATGTCCTAAATGCACCGCTAGGTGACCCCCCGCTCCTGGAGCCTCTGCGGACGTTATGAACGTTTGGCAGACGCGTTCGGATGACTATTCGATAGTGCAGTGTGCCATGTTGTACGGCTTGGAAGGAGGACTTCAAAGACGTTTTGAACGTCATGGTGCATATGAGATGTACACGGAGTTGAAGTTCATCTTTGAGAAGAATGCTAAGATCGAGAGGTATGAGACCACCGATAAATTCTTCGCTTGCAAGATGGAGGAGAATTCGTCTGTTAGTGAGCACTTACTGAAGATGTCTGGGTACTATACCCGCATAGCTGATCTGGGACTTGTGTTCCCGGATGAGGCTATCATTGACAGAATTCTCCAGTCACTCCCTCCAAGCTACAAGAGCTTCGTGCAGCAGTATAACATGCAAGGGATGAACAAGACCATCGCCGAGCTGTTTTCGATGCTGAAAGTCGCTGAGGCAGACATCCAGAAGGAGTATCAAGTGTTGATGGTCAATAAGACCACCAGTTTCAAGAAGAATGGCAAGGGCAAGAAGGGTAACTCTAAGAAGGGTGGCAAAGCAGTTGCTAATCCAGTGAAGAAACCCAAGGCTGGGCCCAAGCCAGAGACTGAGTGTTTCTATTGCAAGGGGAACGGCCACTGGAAGCGGAACTGCCCCAAGTATCTGGCGGACAAGAAGGGGGCCAACAACAACAAAGGTATATGTGATATACATGTTATTGATTTGTACCTTACCAACTCTCGTTGTAGTGCCTGGGTATTTGATACCGGTTCGGTTGCTCACATTTGCAACTCTAAACAGGAACTGCGGAATAAACGGAGGCTGGCGAAGGACGAAGTGACGATGCGCGTGGGAAACGGTTCCAAGGTTGATGTGATCGCCGTCGGCACGCTCGCTCTTCGATTACCATCGGGATTAGTTATGAACCTGAATAATTGTTATTTAGTGCCTGCGTTAAGCATGAACATTATATCTGGATCTTGTTTATTGCGAGACGGTTACTCATTTAAGTCAGAGAATAATGGTTGTTCTATTTATATGAGTAATATCTTTTATGGTCATGCACCCGAAGTTAGGGGTTTATTCTTATTGAATCTCGATAGTGATGATACACATGTTCATAACATTGATGCCAAAAGATGTAGAGTAGATAATGATAATACCACTTTCTTGTGGCACTGCCGTCTCGGTCATATCGGCGTGAAACGCATGAGGAAGCTCCATGCTGATGGACTTTTGGAGTCTATTGATTTTGAATCACTTGACACGTGCGAGCCGTGCCTCATGGGCAAGATGACAAGGACCCCGTTTTCAGGGACAATGGAACGGGCAAGTGACTTATTGGAAATCATACATACTGATGTGTGCGGTCCGATGAGTGTAACGGCGCGCGGTGGATATCGTTATTTTCTCACCTTCACTGACGACTTAAGTAGATATGGGTATATTTACTTGATGAAGCATAAGTCTGAAACTTTTGAAAAGTTCAAGCAATTTCAGAGTGAAGTTGAAAATCATCGTAACAAGAAGATCAAGTTCCTACGATCTGATTGAGGGGGAGAATATCTGAGTTATGAGTTTGGTGATCACTTAAGAAAATGTGGAATTGTTTCACAGTTGACGCCACCTGGAACACCACAGCGTAATGGTGTGTCCGAACGTCGTAATCGAACCCTATTAGATATGGTACGTTCTATGATGTCTCTTGCCGATTTGCCACTATCGTTTTGGGGATATGCGTTAGAGACAGCTGCATTCACTTTAAATAGGGCTCCATCTAAGTCCGTTGAGACAACACCGTATGAACTGTGGTTTGGTAAGAAACCTAAGTTGTCTTTTCTCAAGGTTTGGGGTTGCGATGCTTATGTCAAAAGGCTTCAGCCAGAAAAGCTCGAACCCAAAGCGGACAAATGTGTCTTCATAGGATACCCAAAAGAAACAGTTGGGTACACCTTCTATCTCAGATCCGAGGGCAAAGTGTTTGTCGCTAAGAACGGGTCCTTTCTCGAGAAAGAGTTTCTCTCGAAAGAATTGAGTGGGAGGAAGGTAGAACTTGATGAGCTTATTGAACCTCTGCTTCAACCAGAGAGTAGCGCAGCGCAGAAAGATGTTTTTGTGGAGCCTGCAGAGGTTGAAGAGGAAGCCAATGATGATGATCAAGGAGCTTCTGATCAAGTTACTACCGAACCTCGTAGGTCGACAAGGGTACGCACTGCACCTGAGTGGTATGGTAACCCTGTCTTGGAGGTCATGTTGTTAGACAACGGTGAACCTACGAGCTATGGAGAAGCGATGGTGGGCCCGGATTCCGACAAATGGTTAGAGGCCATGAAATCCGAGATGGGATCCATGTATGAAAACAAAGTATGGACTTTGGAAGTATTACCTGAAGGGCGGAAGGCCATTCAGAATAAATGGATTTTTAAGAGGAAGACGGACGCTGACGGTAATGTCACCGTGTATAAAGCTCGACTTGTGGCAAAGGGTTTTTCACAAGTTCAAGGGATTGACTACGATGAGACTTTCTCACCCGTAGCGATGCTTAAATCCGTCCGAATCATGTTAGCAATAGCTGCATATTTCGATTATGAAATTTGGCAGATGGATGTCAAAACAGCGTTCCTTAACGGTTTTCTTAAGGAAGAGTTGTATATGATGCAACCAGAAGGTTTTGTCGATCCAGAGAATGCTGACAAAGTATGCAGGCTTCAGCCTCCATTTATGGGCTGGTGCAAGCATCTCGGAGTTGGAATCTTCGCTTTGATGAGGTGATCAAAGCGTTTGGGTTTATACAAGTTTACAATGAAGCTTGTATTTACAAGAAAGTGAGTGGGAGCTCTATAGCGTTTCTAATATTATATGTGGATGACATATTGCTGATTGGAAACAATATAGAATTTTTGGATAGCGTGAAGGGGTATTTGAACAAGAGTTTTTCGATGAAGGATCTCGGTGAAGCTGCTTTCATATTGGGCATCAAGATCTATAGAGATAGATCAAGACGCTTGATAGGACTTTCACAAAGCACATACCTTGATAAAGTTTTGAAGAAGTTCAAAATGGATCAATCCAAGAAGGGGTTCTTGCCGGTATTGCAAGGTACAAAGTTGAGTAAGACTCAGTGCCCAGTGACTGCGGAAGATAGAGAAAAGATGAGTGTCGTCCCCTATGCTTCAGCCATAGGCTCTATCATGTATGCAATGCTGTGCACGAGACCAGATGTCAGCCTTGCCATAAGTATGGCCGGAAGGTTTCAAAGTAATCCTGGTATGGATCACTGGACAGCGGTCAAGAATATCCTAAAGTACCTGAAAAGGACTAAGGATATGTTTCTCGTTTATGGAGGTGACCAAGAGCTCGTCGTAAAGGGTTACGTCGATGCAAGTTTTGACACTGATCCGGATGACTCTAAGTCTCAAACCGGATACGTATATATTCTCAACGGGGGAGCGGTAAGCTGGTGCAGTTCCAAGCAGAGCGTGGTAGCTGATTCTACATGTGAAGCGGAGTATATAGCTGCCTCGGAGGCGGCAAAGGAAGGTGTCTGGATGAAGGAGTTCATGACAGATCTTGGAGTTGTGCCTAGTGCACTGAACCCAATGACTCTGTTCTGTGACAACACTGGTGCCATTGCTCTAGCCAAGGAACCAAGGTTTCACAAGAGGACCAGACACATAAAGCGACGCTTCAATTCCATCCGCGATTCGGTCAAGGAGGAGGACATAAACATTTGCAAAGTACACACGGATTTGAATGTTGCAGATCCGTTGACTAAGCCTCTTCCACGGGCTAAGCACGATCAACACCAAGACTCTATGGGTGTTAGATTCATTACCTTGTAATGCTAGATTATTGACTCTAGTGCAAGTGGGAGACTGTTGGAAATATGCCCTAGAGTCAATAATAAAAGAGTTATTATTATATTTCCTTGTTCATGATAATCGTTTATTATCCATGCTA
The DNA here is from genome assembly GCA_902687465.1 of Secale cereale. Taxonomy (NCBI): domain Eukaryota; kingdom Viridiplantae; phylum Streptophyta; class Magnoliopsida; order Poales; family Poaceae; genus Secale; species Secale cereale. The sequence continues at coordinate 91,592,510 of LR738709.1, forward strand.
TAACTGTATTGATTGGAAACTCAGATACACGTGTGGATGAATAGACAGACTTTGTGTCCCTAGTGAGCCTCTACAGGACTAGCTCGTTGATCAAAGATGACCGCGGTTTCCAGGTCATAGACATGAGTTGTCATTTGATAACGGGATCACATCATTAGGAGAATGATGTGATGGACGAGACCCAAACGTTAACATAGCTTTTGATCGTGTCAGTTATCGCTATAGTTTTCTGCATGTCAAGTATAAGTTCCTATGACCATGAGATCATGTAACTCACTGACACCGTAGGAGTGCTTTGTGTGTACCAAACGTCACAACGTAACTGGGTGACTATAAAGGTACTCTACAGGTATCTCCGAGGGTGTCTGTTGAGTTGACATGGATCAAGATTGGGATTTGTCACTCCGTGTGACGGAGAGGTATCTCCGGGCCCACTCGGTAATACGTCATCTCAATGAGCTCAAAGTGACTAAGTAGTTGGTCACGGGATTATGTATTACGGTAACGAGTAAAGAGACTTGCCGGTAACGAGATTGAACTAGGTATAGAGATACTGACGATCGAATCTCGGGCAAGTAACATACCGACGAGACAAAGGGAACTGTGTACGGGATTGCCTGAATCCTTGACATCGTGGTTCATCCGATGAGATCATCGAGAAACATGTGGGAACCAATATGGGTATCCAGATCCCGCTATTGGTTATTGACCTGGGAGTGTCTCGGTCATGTCTACATGGTTTCCGAACCCGCAGGGTCTACACACTTAACGTTCGGTGACGCTAGGGTTGTTAGTGAGAAAAGTGTATGGTTACCGAAGGTTGTTCGGAGTCCCGGATGAGATCCCGGACATGACGAGGGTCTCCGGAATGGTCCGGAGACGAAGATTGATATATAGGATGAAAGGTTTCGGAGTCCGGAAGTGTTCCGGGGAGCATCGGGAAATCGGCGGAGTACCGGAAAGGGGTTTCGGGGGGTCCGGAAGCAGTTCTGGGCCTAATGGGCCACAAGGGGGAACACCACAGCCCTCAGGGGGCTGTGCGCCCCCCCTTGGGCCCTCTCCTTGTGCGCCAAGGGGGGTGGACCCCTCTAGGGTGGCCGCACCCCCTAGCCTTGGGGGGCAAGGCACCTAGGGGGGGAAACCCTAGGGCCTGGCCTTGGCCGCCGCCCCCCTTGCCCTGGCCGCCGGCCCCCTAAGGGGGAAACCCTAGGGCGCCCTCACCTCTCCACCCCCCCTATATATAGTGAGGCAAAGGGAGGGCAGCAAACACAAGTTCGTGCCTCGGTGCTGCCCTCCCTCTCCCGTAATATCTTCTTCTCCCGCGGTGCTTAGGCGAAGCCCTGCCGGAGTTCTCCTCCAACATCACCACCACGCCGTCGTGCTGCCGGTTCTCCATCAACCTCTCCTCCACCCCTTGCTGGATCAAGAAGGAGGAGACGTCCCCGAGCCGTACGTGTGAAGAACGCGGAGGCACCGTTGCTTCGGTGCTAGGATCTTCGGCGATCTGAATCGCGGCGAGTACGACTCCATCATCCGCGTTCATAACGCTTCCTCTTAGCGATCTACAAGGGTATGTGGATCCTACTCTCCCCTCGTAGTTGCATCTATTAGATTGATCTTGGTGAACGTAGAGAAAATTTTTGTTTTCCATGCAACGTTCCCCAACACCCCAGTGCCAGTTTCTGTTTTCTGTTGTTTTTGTATTTCAGGTTTTCCCATCACGTAAACTGCCAGAAAAATCCCGGAAAAATTATATAAAAAATCAGCGTTCCAGAAGCTTCCCGGCAGCCAAAGTACACCCGGAGGGGGGCCACCAGGGCTCCAGGCGCCCTGGTGGCGCGGCCCCCCTCCTGGCCGCGCCGGGGGGGGCGCCTGGGCCCCCCAGGCCTCCGCTGATGCCCCCCTTTGGCATATATTTATATCGTGTCCCGAAACCCTCGAGACGGGAACCCTTTTTCGCGATCTCATCTCTGTTCCGCCGCCGCCGCGCTTCCAAGATCGGGAGCACCAGGAGAACTCTTCCCGGCACCCTGCTGGAGGGGAGGATCACCACCGGGAGCTTCTCCACCATCATGGACGCCTCACGGATGAGTTGTGAGTAGTCTCCCTTGGACCATGGGTCCATGACTAGTAGCTATGTGATGTTCTCCTCCCGTTCTTGTGCTTCACTAATTAGTCCTCGTGAGCTGCCCTACATGATCGAGGCACATATGTAATCCTTATGCTGTTGCTATGATGAGTTTGCTGGGATCCGATGGATTGTGAGATTATGTTCAGATTGTGTTTGAGTAATATATTTGATTTACCTCTTTTATATTTATGTTCGTAAGTAATTCTTGCATGTTCTCCGTTGCTATTTATTGCTTTGGCCAAGTAGTAGGTAGTGACTCCAAGAGGGAACGTTATGCTTGATTGTGGGTTCATGCCCCTCGATGACTAGCTTGAGTGACAGAAACATGAGTCTAGGGGATGTGTTGTTGCCACAAGGGGGAAAACAACGGTGCTTGGGCCCGCGGGTGCAAGGATTGTTTACTTTACGCAAAGTTCTTTTAATGCAGTTGTCTGTTGCTTTGAGTTTACACTATGGGTGGGACTCGCAACTTAATACCAGCGAGATGTTCTGGATAGATATCTCAAGGTGGATGATTAGTAGTAGATGCAGATGGATTTCGGTCTACTTGCCTTGGCGTACCGCCCATGCTTTGAACCTCTACCTTTCTTGCAACATAGTTAGCATTGGTTTGCGCACATAATTCTGTCAATTGCCCAGTTGTAATTCGTTTACCTCACATAGCTGTTTTATCGTCTTTTGGGAGAGAGACATCACTAGTGAACATCATGGGACCCCGGTCCATATTACCATCACTGATCACATCCGCTATTTACTTTCCGCTTTTACTTATTACTTGCAGCAATACCTATCACTTTTATCACTTGCGTTTGATCCTTTGTAAACGACAAGGCCGGAGGGATTGACAACCTCACTGTACTCGTTGGGAGCAAAGTTATTTGTAACTGTGTGCAGGTCCACATTGATTGCTAATATGTGGCGCCATTAGCAGTTGACACCTTCTTGTTGAAACTGGGAGTCTCAGGGGAAATCGATCCTTGGTATCTTTGCCAAGGGAAAACTTCCGCTACACTGTATCTCAAACCTTCCACTTCGGGTAACCAACGAGGGGCGAGAAGCCATCACCTCGCACCTGCACAAACAAATAAGAACTTCGCAGCCAACACGATAAGGGGTTGTCAATCCCTTTACGGTCACTTACGAAAGTGAGATCTGATAGAGATGATAGTTTATATTTTTGGTAATTTTGGTTTATAAGAACAGCAAATAAAAGTGATAAAAGTTAAGTAGATGTAGATTTATATGTTGAGAATAGACTCGGGGGCCATAGTTTTCTCTAGTGGCTTCTCTCATGATAGCGATATTCTACGGTGGGTAAACAAATTACTGTCGAGCAATTGCTAGAAAAGCGAATAATTATGAGACTATCTAGGCATGATCATTGTATATAGGCATCACTTCTGAGACAAGTAGACCGACTCCTGCCTGCATCTACTACTATTACTCCACACATCGACCGCTATCCAGCATGCATCTAGTGTATTGAGTTCATAAGAACAGAGTAATGCCTTAAGCAAGATGACATGATGTAGAGGGATAAACTCAAGCAATATGATATAAACCCCATCTTTTTATCCTCGATGGCAACAATACAATACGTGCCTTGCTGCCCCTACACTCACTGGGAAAGGACACCGCAAGATTGAATCCAAAGCCAAGCACTTCTCCCATTGCAAGAACTATAGATCTAGTAGGCCAAACCAAACCAATAATTCGAAGAGACTTGCAAGGATATTATGAGCACACATAAAAAGTTCAGAGAAGAACCAAATATCTTTAATAGATAACCTTGATCATAAACTCACAATTCATCGAATCTCGACAAACACACCGCAAAAAGAGATTACATCAAATAGATCTCCTCGAAGACCGAGGAGAACTTTGTATTGAGATCCATAGAGAGAGAAGAAGCCATCTAGATACTAGCTATGGACCCGAGGGTCTGTGGTAAACTACTCACAACTCATGGTGAGGGCGATGATGATGAAGAAGAAGAACTCCGTGATGGACCCCCTCCGGTGTAGCTCCGGAACAGGCTCCAAGATGGGATCTCACGGGAACAAAAGGTTACAGCGGTGGAATTAGGGTTTTCTCTCTGTTCATGGAGGTTTTGGGGTACGTAGACTTATATAGGAAGAAGGAGCGCACCGGGGGAGTCACTGGGGCCCCACGAGGCAAGGGGGCACGCCCTGGGAAGGGGGGCGCGCCCCCCACCCTCGTGGGCCCCTGGTGGCTCTTCTGACGTGGTTCTCAAGCTCCCTGTGCGTGATTTTCTCCAAAAATATCTCTCGCAAAGGTTTCATTCTGTTTGGACTCTGTTTGATATTCTTTTTCTGCAAAGCCCTGAAACAAGCAAAAACAACAATCTGGACTAGGCCTTTGGGTTAGTAGGTTAGTCCCAAAAATGATATAAAAGTGTATGATAAATCCCATTAAACATCCAAGACTTCATAAATAATAGCATGGAACAATACAAAATTATAGATACGTTGGAGACGTATCAAACATCCCCAAGCTTAATTCCTGCTCGTCCTCGAGTTGGTAAATGATAAAGACAGAATTTTTGATGTGGAATGCTAACCAATATAGTTTTTCAATGTAATTCTCTTAATTGTGGCATGAATGTTCAGATCTGAAAGATTCAAGATAAAAGTCTATATTGACATATTAAATAATAATACTTCAAGCATACTAGCAAAGCAATCATGTCTTCTCAAAATACTATGGCTAAAGAAAGTTATCCCTACAAAATCATATAGTCTGGCTATGCTCCCTCTTCATCACACAAAATATTCATATCATGCACAACCCCGATTTCAGCCAAGCACTTGTTTTCATACTCCATCTTTTCAAACCTTTCAACTTTCACGCAATACATGAGCGTGAGCCATGGACATAGCACTATGGGTGGAATAGAGGTGGTTGCGGAGAAGACAAAAAGGAGGGAGATAGTCTCACATCAACTAGGTGAAGGAAATATGCCCTAGAGGCAATAATAAAGATGTTATTTGTATTTCCTTATATCATGATAAATGTCTTTTATTCATGCTAGAATTGTATTAACCGGAAACTTAGGGCGTGTTTGGTTCCTTGGGTTGCACCTGGCTCGCACCCACCATGCAATTTTCTAGATGTTTGGTACCCTGTATGTCCAACTGGACCTGGCCCGATAGATGCAAAACGAGGCTTCCAGCCAGGCTGAGGGAAAACGCAAGTTTCCGCCGTTTCCCCGAGCCTGCATCCGCGCATGCACCCACTCGAGCAAAGGGGGTCTTCTCTCGCATCCTCTTCTCTCCTGCGACTCGCGCCTCTCCTCGCTTTTCTCTTCTCTCCCGCGACTCACATCTCGCAGCCCCGTCGCCTTTGCCGCATCGCCGAGCGCATCCTCATCTCCGGCGGAGGGAGTACTCTCGTCCTCCATTCCCTTTCCCATCTGCCTGCATCCATCTATCCTCCCTCCCATCTCCAACTCTCTGCCGCTCGCGCTGTCCTTGGCGTTGCTCGTGACGGATGCGTGAGCGGAATGGATCGGCAGCCTCATCCATCCGTGAATGGGAACGAAGTCAAGGCGGGGCTGGAGGTTCAGGAAGGAGCGGGGGCTCATCTGACCGATGCGTGCTTATCCTATCTCCTCCCCTCTTCCTTTTTATTTAATCTTAGATCTGACCCAAACCTCATTTTCCTCTGTCGATTAGAGATGGTTGGGTTGTTTATTATATATAAACGTGGCTATTGATTGGCATGAATTGGACAGAGATCTGTCCCCAGCCTCATTTTCCATAGGATTATACGTACATTGCTGGCGATTGGTATTTAGGCTGAGACTTGTGTCATCTGTCGCTTCATGAAAAATGTCTGCAGATTTTTTTATGTAAATAGGTGCAGCACCATTCTTATGTTCCTTTCTTGGAGTGTAATGGACTAATATGGGCAATATGTATTTGTAGCTCTATCTAATATGTGAATTCTAAGATGTACAGTGCCTCTCTCATACAATTTCAGATGCAACATACCAAACAAAATCTAAGCTCAGTCTGGCCTATATCATGCAGTACACCAAACACGCATCTCAACTCTTTTTTGCATTAGCTCAACCAGGCTAGCCCCAGCCATGCTCCTTCATGCAATGCATCCCAGATGCACCCATGGAACCAAACACGCCCTTAATACATGTGTGGATACATAGACAAAACAGTATGTCCCTAGTATGCCTCTACTAGACTAGCTCATTGATCAAAGATGGTTATGTTTCCTAACCATAGACATGAGTTGTCATTTGATCAACGGGATCACATCATTAGGAGAATGATGTGATGGACAAGACCCATCCGTTAGCATAGCACTATGATCGTTTAGTTTTACTGCTATTGCTTTCTTCATGACTTATACATGTTCCTATGACTATGAGATTATGCAACTCCCGAATACCGTAGGAACACCTTGTGTGCTATCAAACGTCACAACGTAACTGGGTGATAATAAAGATGCTCTACAGGTGTCTCAGAAAGTATTCGTGGTGTTGGCATAGATCAAGATTAGGATTTGTCACTCCGAGTGTCGGAGAGGTATCTCTGGGCCCTCTCGGTAACACACATCACAATAAGCCTTGCAAGCAAAAGACTAATGAGTTAGTCACGAGATGATGTGTTACGGAACGAGTAAAGAGACTTGCCGGTAACGAGATTGAACTAGGTATAGAGATACCGACGATCGAATCTCGGGCAAGTAACATACCGTTTGACAAAAGGAACAACGTATGTTGTTATGCGGTTCTGACCGATAAAAGATCTTCGTAGAATATGTAGGAGCCAATATGAACATCCAGGTTCCGCTATTGGTTATTGACCGGAGATGAGTCTCGGTCATGTCTACATAGTTCTCGAACCCGTAGGGTCCGCACGCTTAACGTTTGATGACGATCAGTATTATGAGTTTATGAGTATTGATGTACCGAAGGTAGTTCGGAGTCCTGGATGAGATCACGGACATGACGAGGAGTCTCGGAATGTCCGAGACATAAAGATTGATATATTGGACGGCTATATTCGGACACCGGAAGTATACCGGAAAAGTTTCGGATTTATCGGGAATGCCGGAGGGGGTTACCGGAACCCCCTACGAGAGGGGATGGTCCATAGTGGGCCTAAAGGGAAAGAGAGAGGCAGCCCATAGGGCTGGCCGGCGCCCCCACCTAGGGTTCCTAGTTGGACTAGGCTTGGGGGGGCGCCACCTCTCCTATTCCTTTCCCCCTTCTTCCTTTTGGTGAATCCTACTAGGAATAGGATTGCAATCCTATTCCTAGTAGGACTCCTTCCCTAGCCGCACCAGGAAGGGCCAGCCGGCCTCCCTCCCTTGCTCCTTTATATACGGGGGCAGGGGGCACCCAAAGACACACAAGTTGAATTGTTTTAGCCGTGTGCGGCGCCCCCCTCCACAGAATCACACCTCGGTCATACCGTCGCGGAGCTTAGGCGAAGCCCTGCACCGGTGAACACATCATATCCGTCACCACGCCGTCGTGCTGACGAAACTCTCCCGTGAAGCTCAACTGGATCAAGAGCTCGTGGGACGTCATCAAGCTGAACGTGTGCTGAACGCGGAGGTGCCGTACGTTCGGTGCTTGATCGGTTGGATCGCGAAGAAGTTCGACAACATCAATCGCGTCACTTGACGCTTCCGCTCCCGGTCTACGAGGGTACGTAGACACACTCTTCCCTCTCGTTGCTATGCATCTGGTAGATAGATCTTGCGTGATCGTAGGAAAATTTTAAAATACTACGTTCCCCAACAGTGGTATCAGAGCCAGGTCTATGCGTAGATGATATGCACGAGTAGAACACAATGAGTTGTGGGCGATACTAGTCATACTGCTTACCAGCATGTCATACTTTGCTTCGGCGGTATTGTGAGATGAAGCGGCCCGGACCGACATTACGCGTACGCTTACGCGAGACTGGTTTCACCGTTACGAGCACTCGTTGCTTAAAGGTGACTGGCGGGTGTCTGTCTCTCTCACTTTAGCTGAATCAAGTGTGGCTACGCCCGGTCCTTGTGAAGGTTAAAACAGCACATACTTGACGAAACATCGTTGTGGTTTTGTATGCGTAGGTAAGAACGGTTCTTGCTAAGCCCGTAGCAGCCACGTAAAACTTGCAACAACAAAGTAGAGGACGTCTAACTTGTTTTTGCAGGGCATGTTGTGATGTGATATGGTCAAGACATGATGAGTTATACGGTTTTGTATGAGATGATCATGTTTTGTAAAGTTATCGGCAACTCGCAGGAGCCATATGGTTGTCGCTTTATTGTATGAAATGCAATCGCCATGTAATTGCTTTACTTTATCACTAAACGGTAGCGATAGTCATAGAAGTAATAGTTGGCGAGACGACAACGATGCTACGATGGAGATCAAGGTGTCGCGTCGGTGACGAAGGTGATCATGACGGTGCTTTGGAGATGGAGATCAAAAGCACAAGATGATGATGGCCATATCATGTCACATATTTTGATTGCATGTGATGTTTATCTTATTATGCTTCTTATTTTGCTTAGAACGACGGTAGCATTATAAGATGATCCCTTACTAAATTTCAAGGTATAAGTGTTCTCCCTGAGTATGCACCGTTGCGAAAGTTCGTCGTGCCGAGACACCACGTGATGATCGGGTGTGATAAGCTCTACGTTCAAATACAACGGGTGTAAGCCAGTTTTGCACACGCAGAATACTCGGGTTAAACTTGACGAGCCTAGCATATACAGATATGGCCTCGGAACACTGGAGACCGAAAGGTCGAGCGTGAATCATATAGTAGATATGATCAACATAAGATGTTCACCATTGAAACTACTCCATCTCACGTGATGATCGGACATGGTTTAGTTGATTTGGATCACGTGATCATTTTGATGACCAGAGGGATGTCTATCTAAGTGGGAGTTCTTTAAATTAATATGATTAAATTGAACTTTAATTTATCATGAACTTAGTCCTGATAGTTTTGCATACCTATGTCGTTGTAGATCAATGGCCCGTGCTACCGTTCCTTTGAATTTTAATGCATTCCTAGAGAAAGCTAAGTTGAAAGATGATGGTAGCAATTACACGGACTGGGTCCGTAACCTGAGGATTATCCTCATTGCTGCACAGAAGAATTATGTCCTTGAAGCACCGCTAGGTGACAAGCCCCCTTTCGCTAATGCAGACGCTTTGAACGTCTGGCAGTCGCGGTCTGATGACTACACGATAGTTCAGTGTGCCATGCTTTACGGCTTAGAACCGGGACTTCAACGACGTTTTGAACGTCATGGACCATATGAGATGTTCCAGGAGTTGAAGTTAATATTTCAAGCAAATGCCCGAATTGAGAAATATGAGATTTCCAATAAGTTCTACAGCTGCAAAATGGAGGAGAATAGTTCTATCAGTGAACACTTGCTCAGAATGTCTGGGTACTACAATCATATGACTCAACTTGGTTGCAAAGTTGACGAGGATAGTGTTATTGATAGAGTTCTTCAATCACTGCCACCAAGCTATAAAGGCTTCGTGATGAACTATAACATGCAAGGGATGCAAAAGACAATTCCCGAGCTCTTCGCTATGCTCAAAGCTGCGGAGGTAGAAATCAAAAAGGAGCATCAAGTGTTGATGGTTAGCAAGACCACTAGTTTCAAGAAAAAGGGCAAGGGAAAGAAAGGGAACTTCAAAAAGAATAGCAAGTCAGTTGCTGCTTCCACGAAGAAACCCAAATCTGGAGCCAAGCCTGAAACTAAGTGCTTCTACTGCAAGGGGACTGGACACTGGAAGCGGAACTGCCCCAAGTATTTGGCGGATAAGAAGGATGGCAAGATGAACAAAGGTATATGTGATATACATGTCATTTATGTGTACCTTACTAATGCTCGTAGTAGTACCTGGGTATTTGATACCGGTTCGGTTGCTAATATTTGTAACTCGAAACAGGGACTACGGATTAAACGAAGATTAGCTAAGGATGAGGTGACGATGCGCGTGGGAAATGGTTCCAAAGTCGATGTGATCGCCGTCGGCACGCTACCTCTACATCTACCTTCGGGATTAGTTTTAGACCTAAATAATTGTTATTTGGTGCCAGCGTTGAGCATGAACATTATATCTAGATCTTGTTTATTGCGAGACGGTTATTCATTTAAATCAGAGAATAATGGTTGTTCTATTTTAATGAATAATATCTTTTATGGTCATGCACCCTTAAAGAGTGGTCTATTCTTATTGGATCTCGATTGTAGTGATACACATATTCATAATATTGAAACCAAAAGATGCAAGGTAAATAATGATAGTGCAACTTATTTGTGGCACTGCTGTTTAGGTCATATTGGTGTAAAACGCATGAAGAAACTCCATAAAGATGGACTTTTGGAATCACTTGATTATGAATCACTTGGTGCTTGCGAACCATGCCTCATGGGCAAGATGACTAAAACTCCGTTCTCCGGAACTATGGAGCGAGCAACAGATTTGTTGGAAATCATACATACTGATGTATGTGGACCAATGAGTGTTGATGCTCGCGGCGGGTATCGTTATTTTCTAACCTTCACTGATGATTTGAGCAGATATGGGTATATCTACTTAATGAAGCACAAGTCTGAAACATTTGAAAAGTTCAAAGAATTTCAGAGTGAAGTAGAGAATCATCGTAACAAGAAAATAAAATTTCTACGATCAGATCGTGGAGGAGAATATTTGAGTTACGAGTTTGGTCTTCATTTGAAACAATGTGGAATAGTTTCACAACTCACGCCACCTGGAACACCACAGCGTAATGGTGTGTTCGAACGTCGTAACCGTACTTTATTGGATATGGTGCGATCTATGATGTCTCTTACCGATTTACCACTATCGTTTTGGGGTTATGCTTTAGAGACAGCTGCATTCACGTTAAATAGGGCACCATCTAAATCCGTTGATACGACACCTTATGAACTATGGTTTGGCAAGAAACCAAAGTTGTCGTTTCTTAAAATTTGGGGCTGCGATGCTTATGTGAAAACACTTCAACCTGATAAGCTCGATCCCAAGTCGGAAAAATGTGTCTTCATAGGATACCCAAAAGAGACTGTTGGGTACACCTTCTATCATAGATCCGAAGGCAAAATATTCGTTGCTAAGAACGGATCCTTTCTAGAAAAAGAGTTTCTCTCGAAAGAAGTGAGTGGGAGGAAAGTAGAACTTGATGAGGTAATTGTACCTTCTCCCATATTGGAAAGTAGTACATCACAGGAAATTGTTCCAGTGATTCCTACACCAATTAGTGAGGAAGTTGATGATAATGATCATGAAACTTCGGATCAAGTTTCTGCTGAATGTCGTAGATCAACCAGAGTACGTTCCGCACCAGAGTGGTACGGCAACCCAATTCTGGAAATCATGTTACTAGACCATGATGAACCTACGAACTATGAGGAAGCGATGATGAGCCCAGATTCCGCAAAATGGCTTGAAGCCATGAAATCTGAGATGGGATCCATGTATGAGAACAAAGTGTGGACTTTGGTTGACTTGCCCGATGATCGGCAAGCCATCGAAAATAAATGGATCTTCAAGAGGAAGACCGACGCAGACGGTAATATTACTGTTTACAAAGCTCGACTTGTTGCGAAAGGTTTTCGACAAGTTCAAGGAGTTGACTACGATGAGACTTTCTCACCTGTAGCGATGCTTAAGTCTGTCCGAATCATGTTAGCAATTGCCGCATTTTATGATTATGAAATCTGGCAAATGGATGTCAAAACTGCATTCCTAAATGGATATCTCAAAGAAGAGTTGTATATGATGCAACCAGAAGGTTTTGTCGATCCAAAAGGTGCTAACAAAGTATGCAAACTCCAGCGATCCATCTATGGACTGGTGCAAGCATCTCGGAGTTGGAATATACGCTTTGATGAGGTGATCAAAGCATATGGTTTTATACAGACTTTTGGAGAAGCCTGTATTTACAAGAAAGTGAGTGGGTGCTCTGTAGCATTTCTAATATTATATGTAGATGACATATTGTTGATTGGAAATGATATAGAATTTCTGGATAACATAAAAGGATACTTGAATAAAAGTTTTTCAATGAAAGACCTCGGTGAAGCTGCTTATATATTAGGTATCAAGATCTATAGAGATAGATCAAGACGCTTAATTGGACTTTCACAAAGCACATACCTTGATAAGATTTTGAAGAAGTTCAAAATGGATCAGTCAAAGAAAGGGTTCTTGCCTGTTTTACAAGGTATGAAGTTGAGTAAGACTCAATGCCCGACCACTGCAGAAGATAGAGAGAAAATGAAAGTCATTCCCTATGCCTCAGCCATAGGATCTATCATGTATGCAATGCTGTGTACCAGACCTGATGTGTGCCTTGCTATAAGTCTAGCAGGGAGGTACCAAAGTAATCCAGGAGTGGATCACTGGACAGCGGTCAAAAACATCCTAAAGTATCTGAAAAGAACAAAGGATATGTTACTCGTATATGGAGGTGACAAAGAGCTCGTCGTAAACGGTTACGTCGATTCTAGCTTTGACACTGATCCGGATGACTCAAAGTCACAAACTGGATATGTATTTTTATTGAACGGTGGAGCTGTCAGTTGGTGCAGTTCCAAGCAGAGCGTCGTGGCGGGATCTACGTGTGAAGCGGAATACATAGCTGCTTCGGAAGCAGCAAATGAAGGAGTCTGGATGAAGGAGTTCATATCCGATCTAGGTGTAATACCTAGTGCATCGGGTCCAATGAAAATCTTTTGTGACAACACTGGAGCCATAGCCTTGGCGAAGGAATCCAGGTTTCACAAGAGAACAAAGCACATCAAAAGACGCTTCAATTCCATCCGCGATCTAGTCAAGGAGGGAGACATAGAAATTTGCAAAATACATACGGATCTGAATGTTGCAGACCCGTTGACTAAGCCTCTTCCACGGGCAAAACATGATCAGCACCAAGACTCCATGGGTGTGAGGATCATCACTTTGTAATCTAGATTATTGACTCTAGTTCAAGTGGGAGACTGAAGGAAATATGCCCTAGAGGCAATAATAAAGATGTTATTTGTATTTCCTTATATCATGATAAATGTCTTTTATTCATGCTAGAATTGTATTAACCGGAAACTTAATACATGTGTGGATACATAGACAAAACAGTATGTCCCTAGTATGCCTCTACTAGACTAGCTCATTGATCAAAGATGGTTATGTTTCCTAACCATAGACATGAGTTGTCATTTGATCAACGGGATCACATCATTTGGAGAATGATGTGATGGACAACACCCATCCGTTAGCATAGCACTATGATCGTTTAGTTTTACTGCTATTGCTTTCTTCATGACTTATACATGTTCCTATGACTATGAGATTATGCAACTCCCGAATACCGTAGGAACACCTTGTGTGCTATCAAACGTCACAACGTAACTGGGTGATCATAAAGATGCTCTACAGGTGTTTCAGAAAGTATTCGTGGTGTTGGCATAGATCAAGATTAGGATTTGTCACTCCGAGTGTCGGAGAGGTATCTCTGGGCCCTCTCGGTAACACACATCACAATAAGCCTTGCAAGCAAAAGACTAATGAGTTAGTCACGAGATGATGTGTTACGGAACGAGTAAAGAGACTTGCCGGTAACGAGATTGAACTAGGTATAGAGATACCGACGATCGAATCTCGGGCAAGTAACATACAGTTTGACAAAAGGAACAACGTATGTTGTTATGCGGTTCTGACCGATAAAAGATCTTCGTAGAATATGTAGGAGCCAATATGAACATCCAGGTTCCGCTATTGGTTATTGACCGGAGATGAGTCTCGGTCATGTCTACATAGTTCTCGAACCCGTAGGGTCCGCACGCTTAACGTTTGATGACGCTCAGTATTATGAGTTTATGAGTATTGATGTACCGAAGGTAGTTCGGAGTCCCGGATGAGATCACGGACATGACGAGGAGTCTCGGAATGTCCGAGACATAAAGATTGATATATTGTGCGGCTATATTCGGACACCGGAAGTATACCGGAAAAGTTTCGGATTTATCGGGAATGCCGGAGGGGGTTACCGGAACCCCCTACGAGAGGGGATGGTCCATAGTGGGCCTAAAGGGAAAGAGAGAGGCAGCCCATAGGGCTGGCCGGCGCCCCCACCTAGGGTTCCTAGTTGGACTAGGATTGGGGGGGGCGCCACCTCTCCTATTCCTTTCCCCCTTCTTCCTTTTGGTGAATCCTACTAGGAATAGGATTGCAATCCTATTCCTAGTAGGACTCCTTCCCTAGCCGCACCAGGAAGGGCCGGCCGGCCTCCCTCCCTTGCTCCTTTATATACGGGGGCAGGGGGGCACCCAAAGACACACAAGTTGAATTGTTTTAGCCGTGTGCGGTGCCCCCCTCCACAGAATCACACCTCGGTCATACCGTCGCGGAGCTTAGGCGAAGCCCTGCGCCGGTGAACACATCATATCCGTCACCACGCCGTCGTGCTGACGAAACTCTCCCGTGAAGCTCAACTGGATCAAGAGCTCGTGGGACGTCATCAAGCTGAACGTGTGCTGAACGCGGAGGTGCCGTACGTTCGGTGCTTGATCGGTTGGATCGCGAAGAAGTTCGACAACATCAACCGCGTCACTTGACGCTTCCGCTCCCGGTCTACGAGGGTACGTAGACACACTCTTCCCTCTCGTTGCTATGCATCTGGTAGATAGATCTTGCGTGATCGTAGGAAAATTTTAAAATACTACGTTCCCCAACACTAGGCGTATCAACGGGTTATGGAGATGCCCATCAATAGATATCAATGTGAGTGAGTTGGGATTGCCATGCAACGGGTGCTCTAGAGCTAAGTATGAATGAAAGCTCAACAAAAGAAACTAGTGGGTGTGCATCCAACTTGCTTGCTCACGAAGACCTAGGGCATTTGAGGAAGCCCATCGTTGGAATATACAAGCCAAGTTCTATAACGAAAAATTTCCACTAGTATATGAAAGTGACTAAACATGAGACTCTCTATAATGAAGAACATGGTGCTACTTTGAAGGACAAGTGTGGAAAAAATATAATAGCAATTGTCCTTTTTTTCTTTTTTTGGGCCTTTCTTTTTTCTTTGGCCTTTTTTTGCGGAGGGCCTTTATATATTTGGGACAATGCTCTAATAATGATGATCATCACACTTTTATTACAACTCGATATTACAACTCGATACTGCAACAACAAAGTATGACTCTATAAGAATGCCTCCGGCGGTGTACCAGGATGTGCAATGAAACAAGAGTGACATGTATGGAAAGTTATGCATGGTGGCCTTGCCACAAATACGATGTCAACTACATGATCATGCAATAGCAATATGACAATATGATGTGTGTCATATGAACGGAACGGCGGAAAGTTGCATGGCAATATATCTAGGAATGGCTATGGAAATGCCATGATAGGTAGGTATGGTGGCTGTTTTGAGGAAGGATATATAGTGGGTTTATGGCACCGACGAAAGTTGCGCGGCACAAGAGGGGCTAGCAATGGTGGAAGGGTGAGAGTGCATATAATCCATGGACTCAACATTAGTCATAAGAACTCATATACTTATTGCAAAAATCTACGAGTCATCAAAACAAATCAATCAACACATGCTCCTAGGGGGAGGTTGGTAGGAGTTAACCATTGCGCGCCCCCGACCTCCACACAAAGGTTGGCACTTTACAAATACCTCATGCTCTAACTTCGTCACATAGAGGTTCACCATACGTGCATGCTACGGGAATCACTAACCTTAACACAAGTATTTCTCAATTTCATAATAACTCCACTAGCACGACTCTAATATTACTATCCTCATATCTCAAAACAATTATCAAGCATCCAACATCTCATTCTATTCAATGCACTTGGTGTGAATTTTGTTACTACATTGACATTGGATGTCTATCATGTGAAGACTAGTTTCTTTAGCCTAAACACATTACCATGCTGTTTTAATAGACTCTCAAATAGATATAAGTGAAGCATGAGAGTTCAACAATTTCTACAAAATATTACCACCACCGTGTTCTAAAAGATATAAGTGAAGCACTAGAGCAAAAACTATTCAACTCAAAAGATATAAGTGAAGCACATAGAGTGTTCTAGCAATTCCTAGGCCATATTTAACTCTCTCAAATAGGTGTGTCCAGCAAGGATGATTGTGACAAACTAACAAGCAAAGACTCAAATTATACAAGACGCTCCAAGCAAAACACATAACATGTTGTGAATAAAAATATAGCTCCAAGTATAGTTACCGATGGATGAAGACGAAAGAGGGGATGCCTTCCCGGGGCATCCCCAGGCTTAGGCTTTTGATTGTCCTTGAATTACTTGGGGTGCCATGGGCATCCCCAAGCTAAGGCCTTTGCTACTCCTTGTTCCATAGTCCATCAAAGCAATACTCAAAACTTGAAAACTTCACAACACAAAACTTAGACAAAATTTTTCTTGAGCTCCGTTAGTATAAGAAATTAAAACACTACTCAACGGTGCAGCAATGAATTCATTATTTGTTTATATTGGTGTTAAAACTACTGTATTCCAATTTCTCTATGGTTCATACCCTCCAATACTACTCATAGATGCATTGAAATAAGCAAACAACACACGAAAAACAGAATCTATCAAAAACAGAACAGTTTGTAGTAATCTGCAGGTTTCGCCTACTTCTGGAACTCCAAAAAAGTTAACCTAAATTGGTAAATTTCTGGAATTTCTCTACTAATCATCTGCAAAAAGAATCAACTAAATAGTACGCTCCAGTAAAATATGATGACTACTTTAGCGAGCGCTAACGATTCTGTTTTTTTCACAGCAAGATCACATAAACTTCACACAAGTCTTCCCAAAGGTTCTACTTGGCACAAACACTAAAAAAACATGAAACCACTCTAATCAGAGGCTAGATGCAATATTTATTCCCTAACAGCAACAAAAACAAAAAAAATATAAAGTTGGGTTGCCTCCCAACAAGCGCTATCGTTTTACGCCCCTAGCTAGGCACGATACAAGATAAATCTAGGTATTGCCATCTTTGGAAGGCAATTCCTCAATTAAACACTTATGATTCTTAGGCACTTCTTTGTCCCTATTAATAATCAAACTCTTGGGCAAGAAATAAAGAAATTCTAAAGTGTCAAAAGGGTCTCTTGCAAAAGTAAGAAAATTAGGGTGAACACCTATGGATTTGAGATCCGCAATTCTAGATGTTTCCCCTTGTCTTTAGGGACATACATGAACTTAGATGATTTAGTAGTAGAGGTATTTGGAGTAGGTTTTATAGCGGAAAGAGGAGAACCGACATTAGTGATAACATCCTCAAGCTTATTGATTCTAGTAGAATCCTGATCTAGCTTTTCTTTAACTATGGGCTCCTTTTCCTTAAGATTTTTCAGAACAACTCCTACCTTTGATCCATATTGGGTAATTTCATTATGGATTTTTCTATCCAAGTTCTCCACCAGTTCTACCGTAGCAACTTTGTTTTCCATGATTTCTAACCTTTGCATAACATGCTCCAAAGTTAAAACGGTCCCATTGACCATAAGAGGTGGTGAGCCAAATAATTCAGTCATAGCATTATAAGAATCAAAGGTATGGCTACCCAAGAAATTATCTACGGTAATGGTATCTAAAATAAATCTATTCCATGGAGTTATGCCAACATAAAAATTGCGAAGAAGCACGGAAGTGGAAAGCTTCCTAATAGATCTATTTTGAGCATTGCAAATTCTATACCAGACATCTTTTAAATTTTCTTCCTCCCTTTGTTTAAAGTTGAGGACCTCACTCTCGGGAGTGTTGATAATGATAGGTGTGCTAGACATGATGACAAGCAAGCAAGCAGCACACACGCAAACAAGAAGCAAGCGAACAATAAGCACACAGCAGAAGAAGGGCAAATAAAACGGCAAGGGTGAAGTGGGGGAGAGGAAAACGGGAGGCAAATAAATGTAATGCGAAGGATAAGGGTTTGTGATAGGTACTTGGTATATGACTTTTGCGTAAGCCTCCCCGACAACGGCGCCAGAAATTCTTCCTGCTACTTCTCGAGCTTGCGTTGTATTCCCTCGAAGAGGAAAGGGAGATGCAACACAGTAGCGTAAGTATTTCCCTCAGTTTTTGAGAACCAAGGTATCAATCCAGTAGGAGACCACGTGCGAGTCCCTCGCACCTGCACAAACAAATAAGAACTTCGCAGTCAACGCGATAAGGGGTTGTCAATCCCTTTACGGCCACTTACGAAAGTGAGATCTGATAGAGATGATAGTTTATATTTTTGGTTTATAAGAACAGCAAATAAAAGCGATAAAAGTAAAGTAGATGTAGATTGATATGTTGAGAATAGACCCGGGGCCATAGTTTTCTCTAGTGGCTTCTCTCATGATAGCGATATTCTACGGCGGGTAAACAAATTACTGTCGAGCAATTGCTAGAAAAGCGAATAATTATGAGACTATCTAGGCATGATCATTATATATAGGCATCACGTCCGAGACAAGTAGACCGACTCCTGCCTGCATCTACTACTATTACTCCACACATCGACCGCTATCCAGCATGCATCTAGTGTATTGAGTTCATAAGAACAGAGTAACGCATTAAGCAAGATGACATGATGTAGAGGGATAAACTCAAGCAATATGATATAAACCCCATCTTTTTATCCTCGATGGCAACAATACAATACGTTCCTTGCTGCCCCTACTGTCACTGGGAAAGGACACCGCAAGATTGAACCCAAAGCCAAGCACTTCTCCCATTGCAAGAACTATAAATCTAGTAGGCCAAACCAAACCAATAATTCAAAGAGACTTGCAAGGATATTATGAGCACACATAAAAAGTTCAGAGAAGAACCAAATATATTTCATATATAACCTTGATCATAAACTCACAATTCATCGGACCTCGACAAACACACCGCAAAAAGAGATTACATCGAATAGATCTCCTCGAAGACCGAGGAGAACTTTGTATTGAGATCCAGAGAGAGAGAAGAAGCCATCTAGATACTAGCTATGGACCCGAGGGTCTGAGGTAAACTACTCACAACTCATGGTGAGGGCGATGATGATGATGATGGAGAAATTCGTGATGGATCCCCTTCCGGTGGAGCTCCGGAACAGGCTCCAAGATGGGATCTCACGGGAACAGAAGGTTACGACGGTGGAATTAGGGTTTTTCCTCTATTCACGAAGGTTTTGGGGTACGTACACTTATATAGGAAGAAGGAGGGCACCGGGGGAGTCACGGGGGGCCCATGAGGCAGGGGCGCGCCTTGGGAAGGGGGGCGCGGCCCCCATCCTAATGGGCCCCTCGTGGCTCTTCTGACGTGGTTCTCAAGCTCCATGTGTGTGATTTTCTCCAAAAATATCTCTCTCGAAGGTTTCATTTCGTTTGGAATCCGTTTGATATTTTTTTCTGCAAAACCCTGGAACAGGCAAAAAACAGCAATCTGGACCGGGCCTTTGGGTTAGTAGGTTAGTCCCAAAAATGATATAAAAGTGTATGATAAAGCCCATTTAATATCCAGGACTTCATAAATAATAGCATGGAACAATAAAAAATTATAGATACGTTGGAGATATATCAGGTACTCGTCGTCGAACGAGAGGAAGAGGGACATAAATTCCCATCCAAAAAACAGTATACTACGTATCATAGGTTCTCACACCGTGCAAATCACGATACCCCCACTATCAGGAAATTGCCTATGCGGTGTTCATGGCATCTCGGAAGCTCCGACAATACTTTCAAGAGTGTTCGATCACAGTGGCATCCAAAGTACCACTCAATGATATCATAAACAATAAAGACGCCACGGGATGCATAGCCAAATGGGCCATCGAGCTCTTGCCGTTCGAAATAACATACAAACCATGCCGGACTATTAAAACTCGGTTGTTGGCCGACTTTGTCACGGAATGGACTAAAGCCAAACTCACTAAAGGTTACTGAACATACTCCCACTAGACCATGTATTTCAACAGCTCCAAAATGCTAACCGGATTGGGGGTCGGCGTCATTTTGATATCTCCAACAGGGGATACAGTCCGTTACGTACTGCAAATCATGTATACGGACTCAAACAATGCGGCCGAGTATGAGGCACTACTGCACGGTCTCCGCGTGGTCGTATCCATGGGCATACAACACCTCGAGGTGCGCAGAGACTCAAACCTCGCAATATCTCAGGTAAACGGAGAATTTGATGCGAAGGATTCAAAGATGACAGCTTATCGAAATGCCATATTAAAAATATCGGCTCGATTTGAGGGGCTGGAATTTCACCATGTAGCTCGGGACAGTAATCAGGCAGCGGATATACTCGCTCTCATGGGATCTAAATGCGACCCGGTCCCGCCCAACACCTTTGTAGAAAGGTTGTTTAAGCCATCAGTGAGATGGCAGGATGAGAGCAGAGACGCTAGTGCAGACACGAACACATCCCCACTAGTCGAACTCCACGCAGATGTCATTGAGGATTCGGACGTGGAAATAACATCTTCTGCTCATCAGATCATGGTTGTCATAGCCCCCTGGACCGAACCCTTTTTGGCCTACCTTAATAGGCAAGAGCTTCCCGATGACCAAAATGAGGCTCGTCGCATAATTTGGCATTCTAAAGCCTATAAAGTTCATGAAGGTAAATTATACAAGAAAAACACTACTGGTATTCTGCAAAGGTGCATATTCGAAGAGGAGGGATGTCAACTTCTAGTCGAAATACACGCTGGCATAGGCGGCCATCACGCCTCAGCTCGGGCTCTCATAAGAAATGCTTTCCGAACAGGTTCCTTCTTGCCAACTGCCCGAGCAGATGCTCAAGTCCTAGTCCAACATTGTGTTGGATGCCAGCTTTCCGCAAATCAAAGTCATATACCTCCCACCGCTCTGAGTACCATCCCTATTACTTGGTCCTTTGCGGTCTGGGGGCTGGATATGGTTGGACCCCTTAAAGGGGGAAGCCAAAAAAAGAAACATTTGCTGGTCATGGTGGACAAATTCACTAAATGGATAGAAGACAAACCAGTCAGAGCAGCTGAGGCAGGGCCAGTGATAGATTTTATATCCAGTGTAGTACACTGTTATGGTGTCCCGCATAGTATTATCACAAATAACGGCTCCAACTTTACAGCCGACGAGGTGAAAAAGTGGTGCGCCAAGTTAGGCATTAAACTTGATTATCATTAAATTTGCAAGAAAATGGAAGGTGTGGAGCCTTCATCCTAGAGCAAGAAGTATAATCATATCTCAAGCATAGTTGCCGAACATACCAATGCAACATATGAATTTGATCCCATAACAGTTTCCATTTTTGTGTCAAGCGGTAATCCCTAAAGTATTCACGTTGATCCAACGTTACTCCCATTACATAGTTGAATGGGGTTTTCTCAGGATTATCAAAGTAGCACATAATATCTTTCACATAATGAGCATCGAGGGTTTTAGAAGGTTCCCCATCTCCATGAGTAGCAAGTACACCTAATGTTTTTGGTATTTCGTGCTCCATATCCATAACTAAAGATAGAGAACAACTTAGAACAACAAATAAAATATACTTAGTGATAAAGCAAACAAGCACACATGAGAATATTCACCCCATGCTATTGCTCCCCGGCAACGGCGCCAGAAAAAGGTCCTGATAACCTACAAGTGTAGGGGATCAGTTGTAGCCTCTTTCAATAAGTAAGAGTGTCAAACCCAACGAGGAGCTAAAGGCAGAACAAATATTCCCTAAAGTTCTATCGACCACCGATACAACTCTACGCACGCTTGACGTTTACTTTACCTAGAACAAGTATGAAACTAGAAGTACTTTGTAGTTTTTGTGGGATAGTTTTGCAAGAATATAAACAACACGTAAATAAAACTAGGGGCTGTTAAGATAAAGAAACAATAAGGTTAATGATAACAAGTGTGGAAATGTGGTGGTAGGAGTTGCGAAATTTCCCCTAAGCAATTGACTACGCGTGACACCCCAAGACCGATGCGGCAGGTGTCAGTCAGTTATTCGTCGTCGCTGCCATGTCATCTGCTTGCGTGTTGCATCTTTGCCTTGTCATCATGTGCATTGCATCATCATGTTTTCAAAACTTGCATCCGTCCGAGTTCCCTTGTTCTCTCCGTTGTCCGTTCTGAGCCCACACACACTTGCACGTGCTCGTGGCACCTCGGTTTATTTATTTTATGAGTGCCCGGAAAATGTTCTCGGAATGGGATGAAACTTGGCGTGTGGTCTTATTATAGCATAGGTAGACCGCCTGTCAAGTTTCGTCACGTTCGGATTTCGTTTGATAGCCCAACGGTTAACCGTGTTAACCGTCGAAAGCCTTTCTCTTTTGGCCCAGCACCCCTTTCACAACAGCCCCCAAGCCCATCCTAACCACCTCCATTCTTTCGGTCCTTGGATCGTGATCGCGTGGCCGAAAACCACTCCTCATTTTGACTCTCCTAGCTCCCTCTACCTATAAAAGAGTCTCCCCCGTCCAAATTCGCAGCAAAACCCTAGCTTCTTCCTCCTCCGCGCGTCGGACATGTCCACCCCGCCGCCGGACCTGTCCGCTCCACCTCCCACCGCCACGTGGCAACTCCTCACCGGCCGACCACCCCGCGCCCACATCCCCGCTGACGGGCCCGCGCGGCCCGATCCGGGCCCTCCCGGCCCGCAGCCGTCGCCCCGCCGCCCCGAGCGTCGCGGGCATCGCCGCGAGCCCCGCCGCCGGCGCTCCCGTCCTCCGCCGCCGGCACCGCGCGCCCCGCCGCCGCCGGACCCCGTCGCCCACCGCCGCCTCTACCTCCGCGGACAGCAGTCGCGCCGCCGCGCGCCGCCGTCCGGCCGCCCCGGGCCCCTCCCTCGCCGGATTGGGCTCGCCGCTCCTTCCCTCGCCGGCGACGAGCCGCCGCCGCGGCTGTCTCGCCCGATCCAATCGGGATCGGGGACGAGCGCCTGCCTCGTAGCCTCATGGGCTGGCCCAGCCTCCCCGCGGCCCAGCCCCGGAAGGCCACGAGGCAGGCAATCGTCCCCTCAAGTCATATCATGGAAAGTGGATTGCATCACAGCAAAGACCATATGATTGTACCACATTGGCATGTCAAGTTAACAAGCTTGTTTAAGTCACCTCAAGGCATATCATGGAAAGTGGATTGCCCCACAGCAAAGACCATATGATTGTGCTTCTAAAACATATTGACATGTGGCATGAAGACAAACACAACAATAGCAATGAGCAAGTCAAATCAGCATCTCATAACAAGTTTCATCACTTAACAACCACATGCACTTTTGCAACAGAGATTAACATGGCAAGATGGCATCTAACATGAATGCTACAGCAACCAACATGTAGAGCACTTCACAATGAACATTTTCACATATCATATGCTCCATTTGGATAAACATGCACAAAGTTACAAGCATCACAAGTATGCAATAAAATTACAGTTAACAGCAGTTTTAAACATATAGCACTCTTGCAACGAGGATTAGAGCATAAAGATGAACTCAAACAAGCATGTCACAGTGGAACAAAATGAAGAGCATATCACCACGATCATTTTGACATATTATTCACTCAATTTGGATCACCACACAAAAAGTTACAGCCACTCAAACATGCATATATGATGTAGACTTAGCCATTCTTTTTAACTCCGAAAAAAAAACAGAGTGAGCGCCGTTTAGTTAAACGACGCTCGGGCGGGGATTAGGTGGTCCTCACCACGGGCTTCGGCCCAGGCACGAGGAGGAAGCAGGCCCGCGGGGATGGGCCTTCTGGGGCTGGGCCGCGGGGAGGCTGGGCCGGCCCATGAGGCCACGAGGCAGGCGCTCGTCCCCGATCCCGATTAGATCGGGCGAGACAACCGCGGCGGCGACTCGTCGCCGGTGAGGGAAGGAGCGGCGAGCCCGATCCGGCGAGGGAGGGGCCCGGGGTGTCCGGACGGCGGCGCGCGGCGGCGGTCCGCGGAGGCGGAGGCGGCGGCGGGTGGCGGTCAGCGGGAGGCAGGCGGCGGGCGAGGGGGTCCGGTGGTGGCGGGGCGCGCGGTGCCGGCGTCGGGGCTCGCAGCGATGCCCGCGACACTCGGGGCGACGCCTGCGGGCCGGGAGGGCCCGGATTGGGCCGCGCGGGCCCGTCGGCGGGGATGTGGGCGTTGGGTGGTCGGCCAGTGAGGAGCTGCCACGTGGCGGTGGGAGGTGGAGCGGACACGTCCGACGGCGGGGTGGACATGTCCGACGCGCGGAGGAGGAAGAAGCTAGGGTTTCGCTGCGAATTTGGATGGGGGAGACTCTTTTATAGGTAGAGGGAGCAAGGAGAGCCCAAATAAGGAGCGGTTTTCGGCCACGCGATCACGATCCAACGACCGAGAGCATGGAGGTGGTTAGGATGGGCTTGGGGGCTGTTGTGAAAGGGGTGCTGGGCCAAAAGAGAAAGGCTTCTGGCGGTTAACACGGTTAATCGTTGGGCTATCAAACGAACTCCGAACGCGACGAAACTTGACAGGCGGTCTACCTATGCTATAATAAGACCACACGCCAAGTTTCATCCCATTCCGAGAACATTTTCTGGTCACTCATAAAATAAATAAACGGAGGTGCCACATGCATGTGCAAGTGTGTGTGGGCTCAGGACGGACAACGGAGAGAACGAGAGAACTCGGGCGGATGCAAGTTTTGAAAACATGATGATGCAATGCACATGATCACAAGGCAAAGATGCAACACGCAAGCAGATGACATGGCAGCGACGACGAATAACTGACTCACACCTGGCGCATCGGTCTCGGGGTGTCACACTACGTTACTAGTGAAGGAAATATGCCCTAGAGGCAATAATAAAGTTGTTATTTATATTTCCTTATATCATGATAAATGTCTATTATTCATGCTAGAATTGTATTAACCGGAAACTTAGTACTTGTGTGAATACATAGACAAAACAGTATGTCCCTAGTATGCCTCTACTAGACTAGCTCATTGATCAAAGATGGTTATGTTTCCTAGCCATAGACATGAGTTGTCATTTGGTCAACGGGATCACATCATTAGGAGAATGATGTGATGGACAAGACCCATCCGTTAGCATAGCACTATGATCGTTTAGTTTTACTGCTATTGCTTTCTTCATGACTTATACATGTTCCTATGACTATGAGATTATGCAACTCCCGAATACCGTAGGAACACCTTGTGTGCTATCAAACGTCACAACGTAACTGGGTGATCATAAAGATGCTCTACAGGTGTCTCCGAAAGTATTCGTGGTGTTGGCATAGATCAAGATTAGGATTTGTCACTCCGAGTGTCGGAGAGGTATCTCTGGGCCCTCTCGGTAACACACATCACAATAAGTCTTGCAAGCAAAAGACTAATGAGTTAGTCACGAGATGATGAGTTACGGAACGAGTAAAGAGACTTGCCAGTAACGAGATTGAACTAGGTATAGAGATACCGACGATCGAATCTCGGGCAAGTAACATACCGTTGACAAAAGGAACAACGTATGTTGTTATGCGGTTCTGACCGATAAAAGATCTTCGTAGAATATGTAGGAGCCAATATGAACATCCAGGTTCCGCTATTGGTTAGTGACCGGAGATGAATCTCGGTCATGTCTACATAGTTCTCGAACCCGTAGGGTCCGCACGCTTAACGTTTGATGACGATCGGTATTATGAGTTTATGAGTATTGATGTACCGAAGGTAGTTCGGAGTCCCGGATGAGATCACGGACATGACGAGGAGTCTCGGAATGTCCGAGACATAAAGATTGATATATTGGACGACTATATTCGGACACCGGAAGTGTTCCGGAAAAGTTTCGGATTTATCGGGAATGCCGGAGGGGGTTACCGGAACCCCCTACGAGAGGGGATGGTCCATAGTGGGCCTAAAGGGAAAGAGAGAGGCAGCCCATAGGGCTGGCCGGCGCCCCCACCTAGGGTTCCTAGTTGGACTAGGATTGGGGGGGGGGGGGCACCTCTCCTATTCCTTTCCCTCTTCCTTCTTTTGGTGAATCCTACTAGGAATAGGATTGCAATCCTATTCCTAGTAGGAGTCCACTCCCTAGCCGCACCAGGAAGGGCCGGCCGGCCTCCCTCCCTTGCTCCTTTATATACGGGGGCAGGGGGGCACCCAAAGACACAGAAGTTGAATTGTTTTAGCCGTGTGCGGTGCCCCCCTCCACAGAATCACCACGCTGTCGTGCTGACGAAACTCTCCCGTGAAGCTCAACTAGATCAAG
This sequence comes from Secale cereale, assembly GCA_902687465.1. Taxonomy (NCBI): domain Eukaryota; kingdom Viridiplantae; phylum Streptophyta; class Magnoliopsida; order Poales; family Poaceae; genus Secale; species Secale cereale. Next base: position 91,618,928 of record LR738709.1, read on the forward strand.
AGCTCGTGGGACGTCATCAAGCTGAACGTGTGCTGAACGCGGAGGTGCCGTACGTTCGGTGCTTGATCGGTTGGATCGCGAAGAAGTTCGACAACATCAACCGCGTCACTTGACGCTTCCGCTCCCGGTCTACGAGGGTACGTAGACACACTCTTTCCTCTCGTTGCTATGCATCTGGTAGATAGATCTTGCGTGATCGTAGGAAAATTTTAAAATACTACGTTCCCCAACAGTGGCATCAGAGCCAGGTCTATGCGTAGATGATATGCACGAGTAGAACATAATGAGTTGTGGGCGATACTAGTCATACTGCTTACCAGCATGTCATACTTTGCTTCGGCGGTATTGTGAGATGAAGCGGCCCGGACCGACATTACGCGTACGCTTACGTGAGACTGGTTTCACCGTTACGAGCACTCATTGCTTAAAGGTGACTGGCGGGTGTCTGTCTCTCTCACTTTAGCTGAATCAAGTGTGGCTACGCCCGGTCCTTGTGAAGGTTAAAACATCACATACTTGACGAAACATCGTTGTGGTTTTGTATGCGTAGGTAAGAACGGTTCTTGCTAAAGCCCGTAGCAGCCACGTAAAACTTGCAACAACAAAGTAGAGGACGTCTAACTTGTTTTTGCAGGGCATGTTGTGATGTGATATGGTCAAGACATGATGAGTTATACGGTTTTTGTATGAGATGATCATGTTTTGTGAGGGTGATTATGACGGTGCTTTGGAGATGGAGATCAAAAGCACAAGATAATGATGGCCATATCATGTCACATATTTTGATTGCATGTGATGTTTATCTTATTATGCTTCTTATTTTGCTTAGAACGACGGTAGCATTATAAGATGATCCCTTACTAAATTTCAAGGTATAAGTGTTCTCCCTGAGTATGCACCGTTGCGAAAGTTCGTCGTGCCGAGACACCACGTGATAATCGGGTGTGATAAGCTCTACGTTCAAATACAACGGGTGTAAGCCAGTTTTGCACACGCAGAATACTCGGGTTAAACTTGACGAGCCTAGCATATGCAGATATGGCCTCGGAACACTGGAGACCGAAAGGTCGAGCGTGAATCATATAGTAGATATGATCAACATAAGATGTTCACCATTGAAACTACTCCATCTCACGTGATGATCGGACATGGTTTAGTTGATTTGGATCACGTGATCATTTAGATGACCAGAGGGATGTCTATCTAAGTGGGAGTTCTTAAGTAATATGATTAAATTGAACTTTAATTTATCATGAACTTAGTCCTGGTAGTATTAGCATATCTATGTTGTAGATCAATAGCTCGCGATGTTGCTCCCCGTTTATTTTTCATATGTTCCTAGAGAAAACCAAGTTGAAAGATGTTAGTAGCAATGATGCGGAATTGTTCCGTGATCTGAGGATTATCCTCATTGCTGCACAGAAGAATTATGTCCTTGATGCACTGCTAGGTGACAGACCTATTGCAGGAGCAGATGTAGACGTTATGAACGTTTTGACAAAAGCTCGATATGATGACTACTTGATAGTTTAAGTGCACCATGTTTTACGGCTTAGAACCGAGACTTCAAAGTTTTGAACGCCATGGAGCATATAAGATGTTCCAAGAGTTGAAATTAGTATTTCATACTCATGCCCGTGTCGAGAGGTATAAGACCTCTGACAGTACTTTGCCTACAAGATGGAGGAGAATAGCTCAACCAGTGAGCATGTGCTCAGATTGTCTGGGTACTACAATTACTTGAATCAAGTGGGAGTTATTCTTCCAGATAAAATAGTAATTGACAAAGTTCTCTAGTCACTATCACCAAGTTAGTAGAACTTCGTGATGAACTATAATATGCAAGGGATGACGAAGGTAATTCCCGAGCTCTTCGCGATCCTGAAATCGGCGAAGGTAGAAATCAAGAAAGAGCATCAAGTGTTGATGGTTAATAAGACCACTTGTTTCAAGTAAAGGGCAAAGGGATAGAAGGGGAACTTCAAAAGGAATGACAAGCAAGCTGTCACACCTGTGAAGAAACCCAAAGCTAAACTCAAGCCTGAAACAAGCGCTTCTACTGCAAAGGAAATGGTCACTAGAAGTGGAACTGCCCTAGATATTTGGCGGATAAGAAGGATGGCAAAGTGAACAAAGGTATATTTGATATACAGATTATTGATGAGTATTTTACTAGTGTTCATATCAACCCCTCGGTATTTGATATTGGTTCAGTTTCTAAAGAGTAGTAACTCGAAGTGGGAGTTGCATAATGAACATAAACTAGTTAAAGGATGAAGTGACGATGTGTATTGGAAGCAGTTCCAAGATTGATATGATCATCATCGCACACTCCCTATACTTTCGGGATTAGTGTTGAACCTAAATAAGTGTTATTTAGTGTTTGTGTTGAGCATTAATATGATTTGATCATGTTTATTGCAATACGGTTATTCATGTAAGTTAGAGAATAATTGTTGTTCTGTCTACATGAATAAAACCTTCTATGGTCATACACCCAATGAAAATGGTTTGTTGGATCTCAATCGTGTGATACACATATTCATTATATTGAAACCAAAAAAATGCAAGGTTAATAATGATAGTGCAACTTATTTGTGGCACTGCCGTTTAGGTCATATTGGTGTAAAACGCATGAAGAAACTCCATAATGATGGACTTTTGGAATCATTTGATTATGAATCATTTGGTGCTTGTGAACCATGCCTCATGGGCAAGATGACTAAAACTCCGTTCTCCGGAACTATGGAGCGAGCAACAGATTTGTTGGAAATCATACATACTGATTTATGTGGACCAATGAGTGTTGATGCTCGCGGCGGGTATCGTTATTTTCTGACCTTCACTGATGATTTGAGCAGATATGGGTATATCTACTTAATGAAACACAAGTCTGAAACATTTGAAAAGTTCAAGGAATTTCAGAGTGAAGTAGAGAATCATCGTAACAAGAAAATAAAGTTTCTACGATCTGATCGTGGAGGAGAATGTTTGAGTTACGAGTTTGGTCTTCATTTGAAACAATGTGGAATAGTTTCACAACTCACGCCACCCGGAACACCACAACGTAATGGTGTGTCTGAACGTCGTAACCGTACTTTATTGGATATGGTGCGATCTATGATGTCTCTTACCGATTTACCACTATCGCTTTTGGGGTTATGCATTAGAGACAGCTGCATTCACGTTAAATAGGGCACCATCTAAATCCGTTGATACGACACCTTATGAACTATGGTTTGGCAAGAAACCAAAGTTGTTGTTTCTTTAAGTTTGGGACTGCGATGCTTATGTGAAAAAGTTTCAACATGATAAGCTCGAATCCAAATCAGAGAAGTAAATCTTCATAGGATACCCAAAAGAAACTGTTGGGTACACCTTCTATCACAGATCCGAAGACAAGGTCTTTGTTGCTAAGAGTGGATCCTTTCTAGAGAAAGAGTTTCTCTCGAAAGAAGTGAGTGGGAGGAAAGTAGAACTTGATGAGGTAATTGTACCTTCTCCCGGATTGGAGAGTAGTACATCACAGGAAATTGTTCCAGTGATTCCTACACCAATTAGTGAGGAAGTTAATGATAATGATCATGAAACTTCGGATCAATTTTCTGCTGAACGTCGTAGATCAACCAGAGTACGTTCCGCACCAGAGTGGTACGGCAACCCAGTTCTGGAAATCATGTTACTAGACCATGATGAACCTACGAACTATGAGGAAGCGATGATGAGCCCAGATTCCGCAAAATGGCTTGAAGCCATGAAATCTGAGATGGGATCCATGTATGAGAACAAAGTGTGTACTTTGGTTGACTTGCCCGATGATCGGCAAGCCATCGAAAATAAATGGATCTTCAAGAGGAAGACCGACGCAGACGGTAATATTACTGTTTACAAAGCTCGACTTGTTGCGAAAGGTTTTCGACAAGTTCAAGGAGTTGACTACGATGAGACTTTCTCAGCTGTAGCGATGCTTAAGTCTGTCCGAATCATGTTAGCAATTGCCACATTTTATGAAATCTGGCAAATGGATAACGAAACTGCGTTCTTTAATGGAATTATTAAAGAAGAGTTGTATATGATGCAACCAGAAGGTTTTGTCAATCCTAAAGGTGCTAGCAAATTGTGCAAGCTCCAGCGATCCATCTATGGAGTGGTGCAAGCATCTCGGAGTTGGAATATACGCTTTGATAAGTTGATCAAAGCATATAGATTTATACAGACTTGCGGTGAAGCCTGTATTTACAATAAGTGAGTGGGAGCACTACAACCTTTCTGATAAGTATATGTGAATGACATATTGTCGATCGGAAATGATGTAGAATTTTCTGGAAAGCATAAAGGAGTATTTGAAAGGAATTTTTCAAAGAAAGACCTTGGTAAAGCTGCTTACATATTAGGCATCAAAATCTATAAAGATAGATCAAAACGCTTAATTGGACTTTCACAAAGCACATACCTTGATAAGATTTTGAAGAAGTTTAATATGGATCAGTCAAAGAAAGGGTTCTTGCCTGTTTTACAAGGTATGAAGTTGAGTAAGACTCAATGCCCGACCACTGCAGAAGATAGAGAGAAAATGAAAGTCATTCCCTATGCCTCAGCCATAGGATCTATCATGTATGCAATGCTGTGTACCAGACCTGATGTGTGCCTTGCTATAAGTCTAGCAGGGAGGTACCAAAGTAATCCGGGAGTGGATCACTGTACAGCGGTCAAAATTATCCTTAGTAATTGGATGACTAAGGAAATATTTCTCGATTATGGAGGTGATAAAGAGTTCGTCGTAAAGGGTTACGCCGATGCAAGCTTTGACACTAAATCCAGATGACTCTAAGTATCAATCTGGATGCGTATTGAAAGTGGGAGCAATTAGCTAGAGTAGCTCTATGCAGAGCATTGTAGACATAGAAATTTGCAAAATACATAAGGATCTGAATGTGACAGACCCGTTGACTAAACTTCTCTCACAAGCAAAACATGATCACACCTTATTACTCTTGGGTATTAATCACATAGCGATGTGAACTAGATTATTGACTCTAGTAAACCCTTTGGGTGTTGGTCACATGGCGATGTGAACTATGGGTGTTATTCACATAACGATGTGAACTATCGGTATTAAATCACATGGCGATGTGAGCTAGATTATTGACTCTAGTGCAAGTGGGAGACTGAAGGAAATATGCCCTAGAGGCAATAATAAAGTTATTATTTATATTTCCTTATATCATGATAAATGTCTATTATTCATGCTAGAATTGTATTAACCGGAAACTTAGTACATGTGTGAATACATAGACAAAACAGTATGTCCCTAGTATGCCTCTACTAGACTAGCTCATTGATCAAAGATGGTTATGTTTCCTAGCCATAGACATGAGTTGTCATTTGGTCAACGGGATCACATCATTAGGAGAATGATGTGATGGACAAGACCCATCCGTTAGCATAGCACTATGATCGTTTAGTTTTACTGCTATTGCTTTCTTCATGACTTATACATGTTCCTATGACTATGAGATTATGCAACTCCCGAATACTGTAGGAACACCTTGTGTGCTATCAAACGTCACAACGTAACTGGGTGATCATAAAGATGCTCTACAGGTGTCTCCGAAAGTATTCGTGGTGTTGGCATAGATCAAGATTAGGATTTGTCACTCCGAGTGTCGGAGAGGTATCTCTGGGCCCTCTCGGTAACACACATCACAATAAGCCTTGCAAGCAAAAGACTAATGAGTTAGTCACGAGATGATGAGTTACGGAACGAGTAAAGAGACTTGCCAGTAACGAGATTGAACTAGGTATAGAGATACCGACGATCGAATCTCGGGCAAGTAACATACCGTTGACAAAAGGAACAACGTATGTTGTTATGCTGTCCTGACCGATAAAAGATCTTCGTCGAATATGTAGGAGCCAATATGAACATCCAGGTTCCGCTATTGGTTATTGACCAGAGATGAATCTCGGTCATGTCTACATAGTTCTCGAACCCGTAGGGTCCGCACGCTTAACGTTTGATGACGATCGGTATTATGAGTTTATGAGTATTGATGTACCGAAGGTAGTTCGGAGTCCCGGATGAGATCAGGGACATGACGAGGAGTCTCGGAATGTCCGAGACATAAAGATTGATATATTGGACGACTATATTCGGACACCGGAAGTGTTCCGGAAAAGTTTCGGATTTATCGGGAATGCCGGAGGGGGTTACCGGAACCCCCTACGAGAGGGGATGGTCCATAGTGGGCCTAAAGGGAAAGAGAGAGGCAGCCCATAGGGCTGGCCGGCACCCCCACCTAGGGTTCCTAGTTGGACTAGGAATGGGGGGGGCGCCACCTCTCCTATTCCTTTCACTCTTCCTTCTTTTGGTGAATCCTACTAGGAATAGGATTGCAATCCTATTCCTAGTAGGAGTCCACTCCCTAGCCGCACCAGGAAGGGCCGGCCGGCCTCCCTCCCTTGCTCCTTTATATACGGGGGCAGGGGGGCACCCAAAGACACACAAGTTGAATTGTTTTAGCCGTGTGCGGTGCCCCCCTCCACAGAATCACACCTCGGTCATACCGTCGCGGAGCTTAGGCGAAGCCCTGCGCCGGTGAACACATCATATCCGTCACCACGCTATCGTGCTGACGAAACTCTCCCGTGAAGCTCAACTGGATCAAGAGCTCATGGGACGTCATCAAGCTGAACGTGTGCTGAACGCGGAGGTGTCGTACGTTCGGTGCTTGATCGGTTGGATCGCGAAGAAGTTCGACAACATCAACCGCGTCACTTGACGCTTCCGCTCCCGGTCTACGAGGGTACGTAGACACACTCTTCCCTCTCGTTGCTATGCATCTGGTAGATAGATCTTGCGTGATCGTAGGAAAATTTTAAAATACTACGTTCCCCAACAACTAGACCGATAGCAAGTTTTATGTGGGAGAGGCCACTGCTAGCATGTCATCCGTTACTTGGAATTCTATGCACTTATGACTGAAACTATTAGCAAGCATCCGCAACTACTAACGTCCATTAAGGTAAAACCCAACCATAGCATTATGATATATTGGTCCCCCTTTATTCCCGTATGCATCAATTTCTACGCTAGGTTGAAGCTTCTGTCACTCTTGCCCTCCAATACGTAGTCCTATCAACATACAACTAACCCTATGGTGTGATCCACGCGCGCGCTCATATGATGGGCACCCAAGGAAGCAACATAACCACAAGCAATTTAAATCAATCATAGCAATTCACCAATCACCGATAGCACAATGATAATCTACTCGGACATCATAGGATGGTAACACATCATTGGATAATAATATGAAGCATAAAGCACCATGTTCAAGTAGAGGGTACAACGGGTTGCGGGAGAGTGGACCGCTGTAGATAGATGGGGGGAGGTGATGGAGATGTTTGTGAAGATGACAGAGGTGTTAGTGTAGATCGCCGTCACACGATGATGGCCCCGGTGGCACTCCGATGCCACCGGAATCGAGGAGGAGAGAGCCCCCTCCTTCTTCTTCTTCCTTGACCTTCTCCGTAGGTGGTATGAGGGTTTCCCCTCTGGTCCATGGCCACCATGGAAGCGGAGGGGCGAGAGCCCCTCCGAGATTGGATTTGTCTCTCTGTCTCTCCCTGTTTTTGCGTTCCTAGATTCTGTCCCTTCACCGTTTCTTATATTCCCGGAGATCCTTAACTCTGATTGGGCTGATTTTTTGACATGATTTTTATCCGGATATTAGCTTTCTTGCGGCGAAAGAAGGGCATCAACCGCCTTATGGAGTGGCCACGAAGGCCTAGGGAGCGCCTGCCCCTGGTGGGCGCGCCCCCCTGCCTCGTGGCCCACTCGGGCATCGTCTCATGTTGGTTCCACTTCCCAAAATTCACATATATTCCAAAAAAATCTCTGTCCTTTTTTATTCCGTTTGGACTCCGTTTGATATGGATATTCTGCGAAACAAAAAACATGCAACAAACAGGAACTGGCACTGGGCACTGGATCAATATGTTAGTGCCAAAAAATAGTATAAAAAGTTGCCAAACATATATGAAAGTTGTAGAATATTGGCATGGAACAATAAAAAATTATAGATACGACGGAGACGTATCAACATCCCCAAGCTTAATTCCTGCTCGTCCTCGAGTAGGTAAGTGATAAAAAATATAATTTTTGATGTGGAATGCTACCTAGCATAATCTTGATCATGTAATATAATCATGGCATGAATATTAAGACACGAGTGATTCAAAGCAATAGTCTATCATTTGACATAAAATAATTTAATACTCGAGCATCCAAACAAACAATCAAGTCTTTCAAAATATCAATGCTAAAGAACGTTGTCCCTACAAAATCATATAGTCTTTTATGCTCCCTTTTCTTAACACAAGGTACCCCTCATCCCTATCCCGGTGTCAGCCAAGCAATTGTTTCATACTTTACTTTTTTGAACCTTTTCAACTCTTCACGCAATACATGAGCATGAGCCATGGACATAACACTATGGGTGGAATATAAGGTGGTAGTAGACAAAAGGAGGGAGAAAGTCTCACATCAACTAGGCGTATCAATGGGCTATGGAGATGCCCATCAATAGATATCAATATGAGTGAGTAGGGATTGCCATGTAACGGATGCACTAGAGCTAAAAGTGTATGAAAGCTCAAAAGAAAACTAGTGGGTGTGCATCAACTTGGTTTCTCATGAAGACCTAGGGCATTTGAGGAAGCCCATCGTTGGAATATACAAGCCAAGTTCTATAATGAAAATTCCCACTAGTATATGGAAGTGACAACATAGGAGACTCTCTATCATGAAGATCATGGTGCATGCTACTTTGAAGCACAAGTGTGGAAAAAAAGATAGTAGCAATGTCCCCTTTTTATTTTTATTATTTTTCTTTTTTGGGCCTTACTTTTTTTATTTGGCCTTTCTCTTTTCTCTTTTTTGGCCTTTTTTCTTTTTTTCTTTTGGCCTTTCCTTTTTTTTCTCAAGGGACAATGCTCTAATAATGATGATCATCACACTTCTATTTACTTGCAACTTGATATTACAACTCGATACTAGAACACTAATATGACTCTATATGAATGTCTCCGGCGGTGTACCGGGATGTGCAATGATCTAGCGTAGCAATGACATCAAAAAACGGACAAGCGTTGGAAACATCATGTTAGCTATCCTACGATCATGCAAGGCAATATGACAATGATGGTGCGTGTCATAATAAATGGAACGGTGGAGTTACATGGCAATATATCTCAGAATGGCTATGGAAATGCCATGATAGGTAGGTATGGTGGCTGTTTTGAGAAGGTATATGGTGGGTGTATGGTATCGGCGAAAGTTACGCGGTACAAGAGAGGCTAGCAATGGTGGAAGGGTGAGAGTGCGTATAATCCATGGACTCAACATTAGTCATAAAGAACTCACGTACTTATTGCGAAAAATCTATTAGCCCTCGAAGCAAAAATACTACGACGCATGCTCCTAGGGGGCCGTTTGGTAGGAGTTAACCATCGCGCGCGCCCGACCTTCACGCAAATATAAACAATCAAAATACAATGCGCGCCAATTTGGTTACATAGTTAGGAGACCATATGTGCATGCTTCGGGAATCACAAACCTTAACACCAATATAATTACTAAACCACAATCATTCACTAGTACCTCCCTCATATTAGCATCTCTATATCGCAAAACTATTGGAAGGAATCAAACATATCATATTCAGCGATCTACAAGTTTATGTAGGATTTTATGACTAACCATGTGAATGACCAATTCCTGTCAACTCTCTAAATAGATACAAGTGAAGCAAGAGAGTTTTAATTCTTTCAACAAAAGATATGCCCACGCTCTAATAAATATAAGTGAAGCAAAAGAGAATTCTACAAATGGCGGTTTTCTATGTGAAGAGAAACAGGCAATCCAAACTTCAAATGATATAAGTGAAGCACATGAAGCATTCTATAAAGCCATACTCAAAAGATATAAGTGAAGTGCAAAGAGCATTCTATAAATCAACCAAGTACTATCTCATACCAGCAAGGTGCATTTATTAAAAAGGAAAAATAAAAAGCACACGACGCTCCAAGAGTTTACGCATATCAAGTGAATGAAACGAATCCGAAAACATACCGATACTTGTTGAAGAAACATGGGATGCCTTCTGGGGCATCCCCAAGCTTAGACGCTTGAGTCTCCTTGAATATTTACTTGAGGTGCCTTGGGCATACCCAAGCTTGAGCTATTGTCTCTCCTCCTTCTTCTCACACTGAGACCTCCTCGATCTTCGAACACTTCATCCACACAAAACTTAACCGAACTTTTAGTTGCGGGGTTAGTGCATATGATCAATAAAATCCCATCATGTACTGCCCTAACATTATTGTATAATTATAAACAAACATTACCAACTATATGCTATCACAATTCTATGGCCCCAAGTCAAGGAGGCATCAACAAGAATTCAAACATATGCAAATAATGAAGCTATAACAGCAATATGTGAAAACAGGACAATCTGTAGTAATCTGAACATTAACCATACTTATGTAACTCTAAAAGTTATGGAAAAATTAGCAAAAATAGACAATTTGTATAGCAAGAATTGCAAAAAGTTTCAGATCCTTTCGACGTTCAAGCAAAAAATGTAAAATCGCGCACTACAGCCAAAGTTTTTGTTTTTGCACCGCATAAACCAACAAGCAGTTTAATCATCCTAAAGGAAACTCTTGGCACATTATTTTTATAATACAATGGAATTGTACAAGGGGATAATTATTTTTATTGAAAAGTTTCTGTAATCAAGGTTCACAAAGTTTCCATGGGGATGAACAAAGTTCAAGGCTAGCTCCCACTTTAACAATGCTCGTCTTTCTCACTTCCGCTTTTCTTTTTGAAAAAGATTTAGGTTCCCCTCTTTATTTTTTTTGTTTGTAAACTTTATAAAAGTACACAACGGAAATAAATGAATCTCTAAAACTTCCGGGTTGTGTCCCTGGCAGCGCTTTCTTTAAAGCCATTAAGCTAGGCATATAGTGCTCAAGTAATGGATCCACCCGGATCCCAAGGTATATCAAAGCCAAAAAAAGAAATATTTGCTGATCATGGTGGACAAATTCACTAAATGGATAGAAGACAAACCAGACAGAACAGCTGAGGCAGGGCCAGTGATAGATTTTATATCCAGTGTAGTACACTATTATGGTATCCCGCATAGTATTGTCACAAATAACGGCTCCAACTTTACAGCCGACGTGGTGAAAAAGTGGTGCGCCAAGTTAGGCATTAAACTTGATTATCATTAAATTTGCAAGAAAATGGAAGGTGTGGAGCCTTCATCCTAGAGCAACAAGTATAATCATATCTCAAGCATAGTTGCCGATCTTACCAATGCAACATATGAATTTGATCCCATAACAGTTTCCCTTTTTGTGTCAAGCGGTAATCCCTAAAGTATTCACGTTGATCCAACATTACTCCCATTACATAGTTGAATGGGGTTTTCTCAGGATTATCAAAGTAGTACATAATATCTTTCACATAATGAGCATCGAGGGTTGTAGGAGGTTTCCCATCTCCATGAGTAGCAAGTACACCTAATGTTTTTGGTATTTCGTGTTCCATATCCATAACTAAAGATAGAGAACAACAAATAAAATCTACTTAGTGATAAAGCAAACAAGCACACACGAGAATATTCACCCCACGCTATTGCTCCCCGGCAACGGCGCCAGAAAAAGGTCTTGATAACCCACAAGTGTAGGGGATCAGTTGTAGCCTCTTTGATAAGTAAGAGTATCGAACCCAACGAGAAGCTAATGGCAAAACAAATATTCCCTCAAGTTGTATCGACCACCGATACAACTCTACGCATGCTTGACGTTTACTTTACCTAGAAAAAGTATGAAATTAGAAGTACTTTGTAGTTTTTGTGGGATAGGTTTGCAAGAATATAAACAACACATAAATAAAACTAGGGGCTGTTAAGATAAAGAAACAATAAAGTTAATGATAGAGAGTGTGGAAAAGTGGTGGTAGGAGTTGCGAAATTGCCACTAAGCAATTGACTACGTTACTAGACCGATAGCAAGTTTTATGTGGGAGGGGCCATTGCTAGCATGTCATCCCTTACTTGGAATTCTATGCACTTATGACTGGAACTATTAGCAAGAATTTGCAACTACTAACGTCCATTAAGGTAAAACCCAACCATAGCATTATGATATTGGTCCCCCTTCAATCCCGTATGCATCAATTTCTATGCTAGGTCGAAGCTTCTGTCACTCTTTCCCTCCAATACGTAGTCCTATCAACATACAACTAACCCTATGGTGGGATACACGCGCGCGCTCATATGATGGGCACCAAAGGACAGCAACATAACCACAAGAAATTTAAATCAATCATAGCAATTCACCAATCACCGATAGGACAACGATAATCTACTCAGACATCATAGGATGGCAACACATCATTGGATAATAATATGAAGCATAAAGCACCATGTTCAAGTAGAGGGTACAACGGGTTGCGGGAGAGTTGACCGCTGTAGATAGATGGAGGAAGGTGATGGAGATGTTGGTGAAGATGACGAAGGTGTTGGTGTAGATCGCCGTCACACGATGATGGCCCTGGTGGCACTCCGGTGCCACTGGAAGCGAGGGGGAGAGAGCCCCCCTCCTTCTTCTTCTTCCTTGACCTTCTCCCTAGGTGGGAGAAGGGTCTCCCCTCTGGTCCATAGCCTCCATGGTGTCGGAGGGGCGAGAGCCCTTCCGAGATTGGATCTGTCTCTCTGTCTCTCTCTGTTTTTGCGTTCACAGATTCTGTCCCTTCACCGTTTCTTATATTCCCGGAGATCTGTAACTCTGATTGGGCTGAGTTTTTGACACGATTTTTATCCGGATATAAGCTTTCTTGCGGTGAAAGAAGGGCATCAACTGCCTTACGGAGTGGCCAAGAGGGCCCAGGGCGCGCCTGCCCCTGGTGGGCGCGCCCCCTGCCTCGTGGCACACTCGGGCATCGTCTCATGTTGGTTCCGCTTCCCATAATTCACATATATTCCAAAAAATATCTCCGTCCGTTTTTATTCTGTTTGGACTCCGTTTGATATGGATATTCTGCGAAACAAAAAATGCAACAAACATGAACTGGCACTGGGCACTGCATCAATATGTTAGTCCCAAAAAATAGTATAAAAAGTTGCCAAAAGTATATGAAAGTTGTAGAATATTGGCATGGAACAATCAAAAATTATAGATACGACAGAGACGTATCAAGGAGCTCGATTCCGTACTCTGGGGGCTGCGGACCACACCTAACCGGACAACAGGATACACGCCTTTTTTCATGGTGTACGGCACAGAGGCTGTTCTGCCCTACGATATTATTCATGACTCACCTCGAGTGCGTATGTATGAAGAGCGAGAGGCCGAGCTCGATCGACAGGATGACCTAAACAGTCTCGAAGAGGAGCGCGATATCGCGCAGGCCCGTTCCGCATTCTATCAACAATAGGCCAGGTGATACCAAAGCAGAGAAGTGCGGGCCAAAACATACAATGTTGGCGAACTCATTGTACGCCTCCCGGAGAAGAAAAAGGATAAGCTCAAACCAAGATGGGAGGGCCCGTTCATTATTGAAAAAGTACTTACCAGATGAGCCTATCACCTTCCAAATGCATCAGAAAATTGCCTTGAGTCGAATCCATGGAACGCTGCCAGGTTTCGACGATTCTATGGATAGTTCGGTAGCACCTTTTATTCTCTTTTTCTGTTTAGGTCTCGTCCTTTGTTTGTTATTTTAGTTTTCCTTTTCATTTTTCCTTTTTCTTATTTCCTACCGGAAAGTGTTCGGCTAAACAAAACTGTTAAGGGGTGAACATTCTCAAATGTATATACCTCAAAATACATGGGGGCTTCTATAACGAAGCTCATTATTACAAGCTTATTTCTTACGATACTCATGTCGTCTGTTTCATACAGTCTTCGCCATTATATGCACCTTTATGACTTAAGTTTTTGCCAAGCTGGGTTGCATGGCTCCTGTATTTATACCCTACGTTCCGGATTATTCGGCTAGGGTGTAAAGGGAACACATTTGCGATTGTTACAACCGGATAATCTGGACCTGTACCTCAGACGGGCGACGCCGAAACTAGCGTTCTCAAGGGAATCATTGTTCGGCGGACAAACGACGAATCGCTTTTTGGCACATAGTCTTTCAATCTCATAGGATAGGCTTCCTGTAATCCTAATTTTTAGGATCAAAGCGTAGGCACGCATACATACGCATGTTGACCCAAGGAAAGGAACCCTTAACGAAACTATTCTCTCTGGAAGATGTTTGTTACGTTAAATAGTGATATAACATAACTCCCCGAACACATCTTGTCTGTTCAAGCAATGATGACCGGATTGCCTGGTTTCCAAACATACTATGTGTTTACCACAGGTACAGTATTCGGAAACACTCTAGCCCTTGGGTTCCGGAGGTCAAAGCGGAAGATCTGCCATGAGAATCTTTTAATAAATTTGGTCGGAGATAAGTTTGATGACAAAAGTACATTGTTATATGAAATCAAAATGCCTATTCTTCATCTATACCATCTATAAGACTGTCTAATTTATAGTCTTGTTGTGAAAATTTGGTGGCTGTCCTTACTTGGTCACATACCAAGCTAACGGAATTTCTTGTCTGTCTGGTCCCCGAGGTCCAACCCAGGCCATATGATTTGGATCAAGTCTGGTGTAGCGCGTCTTCACCATAGTCCAGGCTTCTCATGCACCTTCTCGACATGCTGATGCCTTCCATAGTTCAAAGCGGCGCCGAGCTCCTTTAAATAAATTCACCAGTTCCTCCATAATTTCCTGAGGAGAATCGGCTGGCCATGTTCTTCATGGATTTCCGAGCTCGCTCATGTACCTTGGAGAGCTCTTGCAGCAGGTTGCCTTGAAATCCGGGCACTTCTCCCTCGGGCCGTGCTACTTCTCGAGCTTGCGTTGTATTCCCTCGAAGAGGAAAGGGTGATGCAGCACAGTAGCTTAAGTATTTCCCTCAGTTCTTGAGAACCAAGGTATCAATCCAGTAGGAGACCACGCGCGAGTCCCTCGTACCTGCACAAACAAATAAGAACCTTGCAACCAACACGATAAAGTGGTTGTCAATCCCTTCACGGCCACTTGCAAAAGTGAGATCTGATAGAGATGATAAGATAATTTTTTGATATGGAGACAGATGTAAAGAGTGCAAAATAAAATAATGACGTCAGAAATTGGAAAGTTGACGAGAAACTAATATGATGAAGATAGACCCGGGGGCCATAGGTTTCACTAGTGGCTTCTCTCATGATAGCAGATTTCTACGGTGGGTGAACGAATTACTGTCGAGCAATTGATAGAAAAGCGCATAGTTATGAGAATATCTAGGCATGAACATTGTATAGTCATCACGTCCGTGACAAGTAGACCGAAACGATTTTGCATCTACTACTATTACTCCACACATCGACCGCTATCCAGCCTGCATCTAGAGTATTAAGTTCATAAGAACAGAGTAACGCCTTAAGCAAGATGACATGATGTAGAAAGATAAACTCAAGCAATATGATATAAAACCCATCTTTTTATCCTAGATGGCAACAATACTATACGGCCTTGTTACCCCTACTGTCACTAGGAGGACACCGCAAGATTGAACCCAAAGCCAAGCACTTCTCCCATTGCAAGAACTACCGAGCTAGTAGGCCAAACCAAACCAACAATTCGAAGAGACCTGCAAGGATATTTAAATCATGCATAAAATATTTCAGAAAAGAATCCAATATTGTTCATAGATAATCTTGATCATAAACCCACAATTCATCGGATCTCGACAAACACACCGCAAAAAGATTACATCGAATAGATCTCCACAAAGATCGTGGAGAACTTTGTATTGAGATCCAAAGAGAGAGAAGAAGCCATCTAGCTAATAACTATGGACCCGAAGGTCTGTGGTAAACTACTCACAACTCATTGGAGAGGCTATGGTATTGATATAGAAGCCCTCCGTGATCGATGATGGGCCTCGAACCCCTCGTTGGTTACCCCAAGTGGAAGGTGTAAGATGCAGTATTGTAGAAGTGTTTTCCCTTAGCAAAGATGCCAAGGATCGAATCCCCAGAGACTCCTAGGTTCAACAGGTAGGTGTCAACTGCTACGGCGCCAGATTAGTAGCAATCAACGTGGACCTGCACACAGATACAAATAACTTTGCTCCCAACGAGTACAGAGAGGTTGTCAATCCCTCCGGCCTTGTAGTTTACAAAGGATTAAAAGCAATGATAGTAGTGATAGATAGTGTTTTGCAATAGTAAGTAATAACGAAAAGTAAAATAGCGGGTGTGATCAATGATGGTAATATGGACTGGATTCTCATGATGTTCACTAGTGATGTCTCTCTCCCAAAAGACGATAAAACAGCTATGTGAGGTAAACAAATTACAGCTGGGCAATTGACAGGACCACGAACGCAAACCAATGCTGACTACATTGCAAGAAAGGTTGAGGTTCAAAGCATGGGCGGTATGCCAAAGTAAGTAGACCGAAATCCATCAATATCTACTACTAATCATCCACCTTGAGATATCTATCCAGAACATCTCGCTGGTATTAAGTTGCGAGTCCCACCCATAGTGTAAACTCAATGCAACAGACAACTGCATTAAAAGAACTTTGCGTAAAGTAAACAATCCTTGCACCCGCGGGCACAAGCACCGTTGTTTTCCCCCTTGTGGCAACAGCACATCCCCTAGACTCATGTTTCTGTCACTCAAGCTAGTCATCGAGGGGCATGAACCCACAATCAAACATAACGTTCCCTCTTGGAGTCACTACCTATTACTCGGCCAAACCAATAAATAACAACGGAGAACATGCAAGAATTACTTATGAATAAAAATATAAAAGAGGTAGATCAAATATATTACTCAAGATCAATCTGAACATAATCTCATAATCCATCGGATCCCAGCAAACTCAACATAGCAACAGCATAAGGATTACATAGGTGCCTCGATCATGTAGGGCAGCTCACGAGGACTAATTAGTGAAGCACACGAACAAGAGGAGAACATCACATAGCTACTGGTCATGGACTCATGGTCCAAGGGAGACTACTCACGAGTCATCCGGGAGGCGTCCATGGTGGTGGAGAAGCTCCCGGTGGTGATCCTCCCCTCCGGCAGGGTGCCGGGAAGAGTTCTCCTGGTGCTCCCGATCTTGGAAGCGGCGGCGGCGGCGGAACAGAGATGGGATCACGAAAAGAGTTCCTGTTCTGAGGGTTTCGGAGGACCCTTTAAATATATGCCAAAGGAGGGCATCGGGGGAGCTTCGGGGGGCCCAGGCGCCCCCCCGGCGCGGCCCAAGGGGGGCGCGCCGCCAGGGCGCCTGGAGCCCTGGTGGCCCCCCCCAGGCTGCCCATCGGACGCAGTGTTGTTTCCGGAATGCTGATTTTTTATATAATTTTTCTGGATTTTTCTGGGCAGTTCTCGAAACGTGAAAACCTGAAATACAAAAACAGCCGAAAACAGAAACTGGCACTGGGGTGCACTGGATTAGTAAGTTAGTCCAAATATGATCAAAAGTGTATGGAAGTGTATGAATATCATAGCAATATCACCCAAAAGTGGCATGGATCAAGAAGAAATTATAGATACGTTTTGGACGTATCAACATCCCCAAGCTTAATTCCTGCTCGTCCTCGAGTAGGTAAATGATAACACGAATAATTTCTGTGGTGACATGCTATTAACCATATAGGACTTTTTATAGTCATATGACAAAAGCTTACTGAGACAATGATTCTAAAGTAATTAAGTTGCCTCATGAGAAAATCACAAATGACTGAAAGTTTTACAATATGAAACTGAAATATCAAAAAGATTTGCAACGAACATGATGTGCAAATATGACAAAGTGATATCTAGCTTGCCCCCTTTAGTGATGCAAAACATAAATGCAGGGGCACCTTCAAGGTTTAAGTGATGACTAGATACAATGATTTCAGAATAAACGATATCACAATCATGCAAAAGACAATGCTACTTTGGGACAATGCACATTACACTCAGAATGACAATCATGCTCTCAGTAGTTGGTGCTTGAAGTGCTAGAGCTTTTTATTTTGAAAATATAAAAGCAATTTTGTCAACGGTAGTAGTACTTCATATGTGTCATGCATAAGACATCCTATAAGTTGCAAGCCTCATGCATCGAATACTAATAGTGCTCGCACCTTGTCCTAATTAGCTCGGATTTCCATGGGTTATCATTGCATTGCATATGTTTCAACCAAGTGTCACAAAGGGGTACCTCTATGCCACCTGTACAAAGGTCCAAGGAGATAGATCGCATTTGATTTCTCGTTTTTGATAGATCTCAACTTGAGGACATCCATACCGGGACAACATAGAAAATAGATGATGGACTCCTCTTTAATGCATAAGCATATTCTCATAAGAGATTGAGGATTAAGGTCCAAGCTAAAACTTCCACCATGATACATGGCTTTGGTTGGCGGCCCAATGTTCTTCTCTAACAATATGCATACTCATTCAACCCACGGTAAATCACCCTTACTTCAGGCAAGACGAACATGCATAGCAACTCACATGATATTCAACAAAAGTGTGACAGTTGATGGTGTCCCCAGAAACATGGTTACCGCTCAGCAAGCAACTCATAAGAAATAAGATACATAGGCAACATATTCTTTACCACAATAGTTTTTAGGCTACTTTCCCATGAGCTATGTATTGCAAGTTAGTTCGCTTAGTACAGGTGTAGGTTAGCAAAAGACTGGGAGCAACCAACTAAGAGAGCAATGACGGTCATAATCATGCAGAGCGACAAAGCACTATTGAATCAGGCATGGTAGTTATATCGCTACTCAGAAACAAAAGATCATTAAGGCTTGACAGACTTTCTTTACAGTCCTAAATATGCATGAGCATACGCCAAGTCAATCAAAATAAATTCTCGAAGGAAGATATTACTAAACCATACCATATCATAGGCAAACAAATCAAGTTGGTACTCCAATAACACATTGGGAACCCCCCAGCTATTTGAGATTAACCATAAGAAAACCTGAATTACTAAGCACCATCATGCAAGTAGAATCTTTATCATAGACATATTAACCAATGCAACGGAAGCAAACTCTCTTAATAAGGTGAGCATGATAATTAAAGAGAGTTCAAGCAACCAACTAGACAAAAGCTCTTTGAAAAGATAAGCATGAATACTAAGAGCAGAGCACGATAGTAGCTATTGAAAGGCAAAGAACACACACAACAAAGATAGACATGAAAATTCTATGTTATGTTCTAGGTAGAGGTGGAGCATGTTTCTCTCCCACATAAAGGAATGCTGAGTTCCGACTCGTTATGAAAAACTAAAAAGAAAACTAAAAGCTAGACGCTCCAAGCATAGCACATAACACATGAAGTGATAAAAATATAGCGGAACGAAAGACGAATTGATAATGTTGATGGAGAAGGGGATGCACGGGGGCATCCCCAAGCTTAGACGCTTGAGTCTCCTTGAATATTTCTTGGGGGTGCACGGGGGCATCCCCAAGCTTGAGCGCTTGACACTCCTGAATCTTTTTTATCATCTTCCCTCGCACACTTGAAAACTCCCTTCATACATAACTCATCATAATCTGATTAGCGAGGTTAGTACCCTTAATAAAATAATTATACCTTGCTGGAAATAAGGATATTCTTGAAGTTCTACTGTTTCTCAAGATTGCCAAAAGGTTTTTGCAAAGAAAAAGCAAGCTCTTGATTTGCAAAGTGAAGGAAAGGCAAAACAGGACAGAATCTATGAAAAACAGAACAGCAGGTAGTAATTGATCTGTTCGGGATACTTCTGCAACTCAAATCAAAAAAGTCAGAACAGAGGCACGAAAGACAATTATACAGAGAACGCTGTCGAAAAAATTCAGACCAAAAAGATGATCTGGTAATTTTATACGAATTTTTCTATCCAAGGACATAATCTGTTTCCTGGACAGCACCTCACAACTTTTGAACTTTCTAGCAATCAGAGGCTATACTTGGCACAAATATGAAAAGCAAAGATACAATGATGATGCTACAGCAGTAAACAACATCAAGACACAACAAAAAAAAATTTATTCATTGGGCTGCCTCCCAAAAGCGCTTTCTTTTATGCCTTTAAGCTAGGCATAATGCATAGATCAAGTTTTATCAAGAGTAAAAGAATAACTAGCCCGTACAACGGACTCAAAAGGTAACTTGATCTTCTTTCGAGGGAAGTGTTCCATCCCTTTCTTGAGAGGAAACTGAAATTTTATATTACCCTCTTTCATGTCAATGATAGCACCAACGGTGCGCAAAAAGGGACGTCCCAAAATAATTGGACATGAAGGATCACATTCAATATCCATAATAGTGAAATCAACGGGCACATAATTATCATTGACAACAATAAGAACATCGTCGATCCTCCCCAAAGGTTTCTTCATGGAAGAATCAACGAGACGAACACCAAAAGAACAAGTATCATAAGGTTTCAATTTAAGCATATCATATATTCTTTTGGGCATAACAGAGGTACTAGCACCAACATCACATAATGCATAACAAGAGAAGTCATTCAAATTAATTTTTATCATAGGATCCCAACCATCTTCTAGCTTTCTAGGTATGGAGGCTTCTACTCTAAGTTTCTCCTCCCTAGCTTTGATGAGAGCATTAGTGATATGCTCTGTGAAGGCAAGGTTAAGCGTGCTAGTGCGGGGATCTCTAGACATCTTTTGAAGGAAATCAATAACTTCGGTAAGAGTGCAATTATCAAAATCAAGGTCACGAGCATCAAGTAAAGTGGTAGTGGTGTCCTTAAGGTTCACTTGTTTGGTAGTTTCTATAGTCATAGCATCACCATTAATAGGTCCATTGGGACCAGGAGTACATTGGGTGCTAAGAGTGTGAACATCCTCAATAACTTGGATAGTAGCAACAGTGCGGTGGGTAGGAAGGCTCTTAATTCTTTCCTCTTCCTCCCTTTCTCTAGCCCATCTCTCTTTAAGTTTAGCCATCATCCTAATATTTTCATTAATTTGCACTTGAGTAGCATTAATAGGGATGACTTCCCTCTCCTTAAGAGGAGAAGTTTCAGTTTTTAGCAATTTTACCTCATTGGCTAAATGGTCTACCTTAAAAGAAAGATCATCTAGTTTATGTAGTTTCTCTTCTACATTCTTATTAAAGGCTTTTTGGGTAGTGATGAAATCTCTAAGCATAGTCTCTAGTTCAGTAGTGGAGTTCTTGGTACTAGGATAAGCATTGTTGTTCCCATAAGAATTAGAGGGGAACGGTCTAGGATTGCTACCAAAATTACTCCTATAAGCATTGTTGTTAAAATTGTTTCTAGAGATAAAGTTCACATCTACTTGTTCTTGAGCAATCAAAGAATTTAAAGAAACATCACGAGGATCAACAGTAGATTGCTTCGAAAGTAGAGACATGATCAAGTCAACTTTTTCATTAAGGGAGGAAATCTCCTCGACAGAGTTTACCTTCCTACCTGTTGGAGCGCGTTCGGTGTGCCATTGGGAATAGTTGGTCATCATCTCATCGAGAAGCTTTGTGGCAGCACCAAGTGTAGTTGACATAAAAGTTCCTCCCGCGGCCGAATCTAACAAGTTCCGCGAGGTAAAGTTCAAGCCTGCATAAAAAGTTTGGATAACCATCCAAGTAGTCAAACCGTGAGTAGGGTAGTTCTTGATAAGAGATTTCATACGTTCCCAAGCTTGGGCAACGTGTTCATTATCCAATTGTTTAAAATTCATTATGTTACTTCTAAGTTGGATAATTTTAGCAGGTGGATAGTATTTTCCGATAAAAGCATCTTTGCACTTGTCCCATGAATCTATGCTATTTCTAGGCAAAGACTGAAACCAAATTTTAGCTCCACCTCTCAAGGAGAAAGGAAAAACCTAAAGCTTAACAATATTACCATCTATTTCTTGGTACTTTTGCATATCACAAAGTTCAACAAAGTTGTTCAAGTGTAAAGCAGCATCATCTCCAGCACCGGAGAATTGTTCTCTCATGACTAAGTTCAGTAAAGTAGGTTTAATTTCATATGAAGGTGCTGAAGTGGCAGGTGTAGTGATAGGTGTGCTGATAAAGTCATCGTTGTTGTGACTAGTGAAGTCACACAACTTGGTGTTCTTGGTGGAACCCATAGTAGCAAGCAAGCAAGATAACTATTTTTGTGATTTTCGATAAAAGGTACTAAAGCAAAAATGAAAGGTAAACTAGCAAGACTAAAAAGCAAAGGTAAAAGATAGCATGCAATTCCCCTATCCTGAAGAGTGGAGTCCCCGGCAACGGCGCCAGAAAATACTCCTTGATGGACCTCGAACCCCTCGTTGGTTACCCCAAGTGGAAGGTGTAAGATGCAGTATTGTAGAAGTGTTTTCCCTTAGCAAAGATGCCAAGGATCAAATCCCCAGAGACTCCTAGGTTCAACAGGTAGGTGTCAACTGCTACGGCGCTAGATTAGTAGCAATCAACGTGGACCTGCACACAGATACAAATAACTTTGCTCCCAACGAGTACAGAGAGGTTGTCAATCCCTCCGGCCTTGTAGTTTACAAAGGATTAAAAGCAATGATAGTAGTGATAGATAGTGTTTTGCAATAGTAAGTAATAACGAAAAGTAAAATAGCGGGTGTGATCAATGATGGTAATATGGACCGGATTCTCATGATGTTCACTAGTGATGTCTCTCTCCCAAAATACGATAAAACAGCTATGTGAGGTAAACAAATTACAGCTGGGCAATTGACAGGACCACGAACGCAAACCAATGCTGACTACATTGCAAGAAAGGTTGAGGTTCAAAGCATGGGCGGTATGCCAAAGTAAGTAGACCGAAATCCATCAATATCTACTACTAATCATCCACCTTGAGATATCTATCCAGAACATCTCGCTGGTATTAAGTTGCGAGTCCCACCCATAGTGTAAACTCAATGCAACAGACAACTGCATTAAAAGAACTTTTCGTAAAGTAAACAATCCTTGCACCCGCGGGCACAAGCACCGTTGTTTTCCCCCTTGTGGCAACAACACATCCACTAGACTCATGTTTCTGTTACTCAAGCTAGTCATCGAGGGGCATGAACCCACAATCAAGCATAACGTTCCCTCTTGGAGTCACTACCTATTACTCGGCCAAAGCAATAAATAACAACGAAGAACATGCAAGAATTAATTATGAACAAAAATATAAAAGAGGTAGATCAAATATATTACTCAAGATCAATCTGAACATAATCTCATAATCCATCGGATCCCAGCAAACTCAACATAGCAACAGCATAAGGATTACATAGGTGCCTCGATCATGTAGGGCAGCTCACGAGGACTAATTAGTGAAGCACAAGAACGGGAGGAGAACATCACATAGCTACTGGTCATGGACTCATGGTCCAAGGGAGACTACTCACGAGTCATCCGGGAGGCGTCCATGGTGGTGGAGAAGCTCCCGGTGGTGATCCTCCCCTCCGGCAGGGTGCCGGGAAGAGTTCTCCTGGTGCTCCCGATCTTGGAAGCGGCGGCGGCGGCGGAACAGAGATGGGATCGCGAAAAGAGTTCCTGTTCTGAGGGTTTCGGAGGACCCTTTAAATATATGCCAAAGGAGGACATCGGGGGAGCTTCGGGGGGCCCAGGCGCCCCCCCGGCGCGGCCCGGGGGGGCGCGCCGCCAGGGCGCCTGGAGCCCTGGTGGCCCCCCCCAGGCTGCCCTTCGGACGCAGTGTTGTTTCCGTAACGCTGATTTTTTATATAATTTTTTTGGATTTTTCTGGGCAGTTCTCGAAACGTGAAAACCTGAAATACAAAAACAGCCAAAAACAGAAACTGGCACTGGGGTGCACTGGATTAGTAAGTTAGTCCAAATATGATCAAAAGTGTATGGAAGTGTATGAATATCATAGCAATATCACCCAAAAGTGGCATGGAGCAAGCAGAAATTATAGATACGTTTTGGACGTATCAATCGATGGCCCCTCTGGTGGAGCTCCGGAACAGGCCCCAAGATGGGATCTAACGGGAACAGAAGGCTGCGGCGGTGGAATTATGGTTTTTTGGTCGTCCTCGATAGTTTCAGGGTACGTAGGTATATATAGGAGGAAGCGGGACGTCGGGGGAGCAACAGGGGGCCCACGAGGGTGGGGCGCACCTACCCCCCTGGGCGCGCCCCTTCCCTCGTGGCCGCCTCTCTTGCTTCCTGGCGTGTACTCCAAGTCTTCTGTGTTGATATCGTTCCAATAATAACTCTCCCGAAGGTTTCTTTTCGTTTGGACTCCGTTTGATATTCCTTTTTTGCGAAACACTGAAATAGGAAAAAAACAGCAATTTGCACTGGGCCTTGGGTTAGTCCCAACAATAATATAAAAGTGTATAATAAAGCTCATTAAACATCGAAAACAGAATATATAATAGCATGGAACAATCAAAAATTATAGATATTGGAGACGTATCAAGCATCGCCAAGCTTAATTCCTGCTCGTCCTCGAGTAGGTAAATTATAAAAATAGAATTTTTGATGTGGAATGCTAACCAACATAATTCTCAATGTAATTTCCTTTATTGTGGCTATTGTGACATAAATATCGTGGAGGCTATGTTGATTTTGTTTCAACTACATGCGTGAACATGCGCCAAGTCAAACCACTTGAATCGTTCAAAGGAGGATAACACCCTATCATACCACATCAACCATTTTAATATCATGTTGCCACACAAGGTAGACCATTATAAAGTCCTAGCTAATTAAGCATGGCGTGTGCAGCTATGATCTCTAATTGTCATTGCAAGCATGTTTCATTCATAATATGCTGAATCGGGAACGATGCATGTCGGTGTACTAAGATAGGGTTACCTTAGTACCCCAACTTGTGCACGGGCAGTAGCAGCTTCCCGTGGCAGGGCTTACCACGCGCTCGCCAAGGTCCGCTCTGGTCCCTATGAAGCCATTCAAGAACAAAGTATTTAAGTTAAGAGACAAGACCCCGGCAAGAGGAGCTTGCCGGGAGGGCCGCACCAGGCTCAAGGACATCTTTTCAGCACAAGACCCTGGCAGGAGGTGCTTGCCAGGAAGACCAAAGAATAACACTTCAGAAGATACATCGTGGCGCATCGTACGCCCCGGCAGGGCCCGGAGAGCGGCAAGGCTTCCGGGCCCGGCAAGATAGTGACCCCGGCAAGGTGCTTGCCGGGGGAGACTTACACTGTGTGCCTGCGCTCCAGCTCGTCTGTCCACGCGTCGCCCTGGGGCCCTTCCAGGGGCGCGTGGCAGACGGCTGTGCAGCCTGGGGTACACGGTAGCAAGCCACGGTGACGAAGACATCGCCGTGGCGAACGGAGACGCATGGACAGACGCTTTTGGGGGCGACGGCGACGGGCATTCAATGCCCTTGTCCCCCACCGTCTGAGTTAGGTGAAGACCACTGTTCATATACTGTTCATGCACTGTTACAACTACTACCAAATTTACACTTTTACCCTCCTCTACGTTGACACCTGTCGGTGACCCCTTTGAGCTATAAAAGGAGGCCCATGCACAACGTAGAGGGGGTTCGATCCCAGAAACTTGCTCATTCCCTCGCTCGGTGTAGCTAGTACTGTAGATCTTCAAGTTCTCGAGCCCAAGAACTCAATACAACCAAAGCAGGAGTAGGGTTTTACGCGTCCGCGCGGCCCGAACCTGGGTAAACTGCCCGCGTGTGCTCCTTGATCTGCTCTCCGTGCTCCCTCCGCTCCCTTACCGCAACGTAGAAGGGGCTCCGGTCCCATAGGTGTTCGTGGGTGGACAGTTTCCCACGACATCTTTGGCGCGCCAGGTAGGGGGCGTCGAGGTTGTGCGAACCTGATCCGGCGCTCACGCGGGCGCATTCTTCAACAACTCTTCCAGTTTCATCGACTTCATCGACAACATCAGCATGCCTCCGAAGAAGAAGGTTTCGGAGGTCGGAGGCCCGTCCGCGTCGATCCCACCACCACCAGAACCGACGGTTGGTGGGTTAGACGCCGGCGGAAGGGTGGACGCCGGTGAGGACACTCGCGGCGCCGCCAAGTCCAAGGACAAGACGGACGACCGGGCGAACTCCAAGACCTCGGCGTCCGTGCACGCACCACGTCCCTCTCAGGAGGTACCGGACCAGCAGCGACGTGGTACTGGGGGTACCATACGCTTGCTGGGACGGGGACAAGCCGGTGAGTCGCGGGATGCTCAAGGCCAGCGTGCTGGTACGAGCAAGGCGCGGTCGCCGGGGCGAGACCCTGCTCCTTCTAACCCTGTTAGAAGTCCGAGCATATCTCGCTCCTCGCACCGCTCGCCGCCGCTTCCCACCTCTCCAGCAGAAGCTCTTGCTAGAGCCCAACTACTACTCGACTTCCCTCCAGCGGCAGACAAGGCCGAAGACTGGAGGGCTACAATCCAGAGCCTCATCGCCTTCGCCAACAATGACACGCCGCAGCAGCCGGCAACATCACGGCCGCGGCAAGTCGACCAAACGAAGGCCGATGGAGACAAGACCGCCGGGGGTGCAACTACCGTGCACTCCCCGCCGCGAAAGCAGAAATCGCCGCCCCGCCGGATCAACGTCGACGACGACTCCACGGCGTCGTAGGATCCACGGGCTCGCCATGATCAGCGCCAAGTCCTTGACGACAGGCGACAAGAGGACGCTCGAACTCGCATCGAGCGTCGAAGAGAAGCCCGAAGACAATCAGACCAGCGCGCTGGGACTGCTGTCGACATGCACGCGCCCGGTGAACCAGGCGACTTGCCCTACGCGGCAGGTTGCCCTGCGTACACCCGAGAGCTGCGGCAAGTCCAGTGGCCCAGCATGAAGAACTTCAAGCCCGAGGTACCCGAGAAGTGCGACGGGAAGACGCACCCCTCGGAGTTCCTCAGCATCTACACCATTGCGGTGCAGGCTGCCGGGGGACGCGACGAGAAGATTTTGGCCAACTACTTCCCGCTCGTGCTTAAGCCAAACGTCAGGTCTTGGCTTATGCACTTGCCGGAGAACTCCATCTCTTCTTGGGCGGATTTGTGCCACCAGTTTGTTGGCGCCTTCACGGGCGGCCACAAACCCCACGGCCAAGAGAGCGATCTCCACATCCTTGCCCAGAAGGAGGGAGAGTCCCTGCGCAAATACATCCAAAGGTTCAGCCGCGTTCAGCACAATATCCCCGATGTCCACCCTGCCGCGGTTATCAGCGCGTTCCACCAGAACGTGCGTAACTGCCGGATGAGGGAAGAGATGGCCATGACCAAGACCCGGGACGTCAGCGAGCTTTACGCTCTGGCTGACAAATGCGCACGTGCTGAAGAGGGGAGGAGACTCCCCGGAGAGGATACCGGCGCGGGAGGAAGCGACAGTGAGGATGCCGCCCCGGCAAGGAAAAACCGGCGGCGGAACAAGAAGAAGAAGAGCAAGGAGGTACTGGTTGTCGAGCAGTCCGGCAAGGAGGCTCCCGCCAAGAAGATACAGGTTGGTGGCTCCGGCAAGGAGTCAGCCCCTGTAGCGGCAGCCGACAAGCAGGATGGCTCCGACAAGCAGTACTGCAAGATCCACCGCACCAAGGGCCACGATCTCCAGAACTGCAAGAGGGTAGAGTACCTCGTAGAGCAGCAGAAGGCTGAATACGAGCGACGTGACAAGGAGAAGGCCCAAGGAGGCGGAGAAGAGCCCAGCAAGAAGCGGCCGTTCAATGGCCGGGGAGGACGCCGCGGCAAGGCCAAGCAGCGGCAAGGTGACAGACCTCCCCGGGGCCGCGACAAGGATGAGGACGAAGACGATGATGAGGACATGGAAGAAGGAGAAAACAGCGAGTAGGAGTTCCAGAAGGCCACACAGGTTCTGTGTGTCGACGGAGGTGCCTCTCTGCACACTTCCCACCGCCAAATCAAGCAGTGGGTGCGGGAAGTGAATGCAGCAGAGCCACCCATCGAGTCACGCAGGCTGCTGAAATGGTCCGGCACGCCCATCATCTTCGACCTTGAGGACCACCCTGACCGCACAACCGCGGTCGGGTGCTTGCCGATGTTGGTTTCGCCAACTATCCGCAACCTCAAGGTCACCAAGATGTTGGTTGACGGCGGGGCCGGCCTCAACTTGATCTCCTCTGCTGTGATCAAGAAACTGCAGATCCCTGACAGCGAGCTTGAGGAAACCGGGTCGTTCCAAGGGATCAACCCGGGAAGGAGCAAGCCGAAGGGGAAGATCACGCTGCCAGTGACCTTTGGCGGAGAGCTCAACTTCAGGACGGAGAGGATCACGTTCGACGTTGCCGATATCCCATTACCATATAATGGGATAATTGGCCGTCCTGCGCTCGCCAAGTTCATGGCAGCTTCCCACTACGCGTACAATATGCTTAAGATGCCGGGGCCGATAAGCGTCATCTCTGTCCCCGACGATAAGAAGGACGCGCTTATCTGCGCCGACAAGATCTACCGGGATGCAGCAGCCGCAGCAGACAGCAAGCCACTTGCCGCTGAAGCTCCCGGGGGGAAGACCAAGACCAAGTTCGGCAAGAGCTCTGGAGCCCACTCCGGCAAACGCACCTCTTCGGAGTGCTGCGCTGCCGTCGAGGACGCACCATCGAGCTCCACCGGCAAGTGCAAGAAAGGAATGGCAGCTCCACCAGCAACCAAGAAGGTGTCCGCCAAGGAGGACGGCACAGGTGGTACCTTCGCCATCAGTGCTACGCTCGACCCCAAATAGGAAAGCGCGCTCGTTGCCTTCCTGCGGGCGAATGTCGATGTGTTCGCATGGCAACCATCTGACATCCCCGGTGTTCCCAGGAATGTAATTGAGCACAAGCTTGCTGTTTGTCCTCACGCGCGGCCCGTCAAGCAGAAGGTCAGGAAGCAAGCTGTGGAGCGCCAAGAGTTCATTGCCGAAGAGATAAAGAAGTTGGAAGCAGCAGGCCTGGTTAGAGGCGTACTCCATCCTACGTGGTTGGCCAATCCAGTTGTCGTGCGAAAGGCTAATGGGAAATGGAGACTTTGTATAGACTTCACTGACGTGAATAAAGCATGTCCCAAGGATCCTTTTCCCTTGCCACGTATCGACCAGATTGTCGACTCCACGGCTGGATGTGAGTTGCTATCATTCCTCGATGCATACTCAGGCTACCACCAGATATTCATGGCTGAGGAAGATGAAGAGAAGACTGCATTCATTACTCCATGTGGCACATACTGCTTCATACGCATGCCCTTTGGATTGAAGAATGCAGGCTCAACATTTGCAAGGGTGGTGCACACTGCTTTTGAGCCACTGATACACAGAAATATAGAAGCCTACATGGATGACATAGTGGTCAAGAGCAAGAGCAAGGATACCCTGATTCAAGACTTAGAAGAAACCTTTGAGAATCTGCACAAGATACAACTCAATCTGATCCCCGAGAAGTGCGTCTTCGGAGTCCCCTCCGGCAAGCTTCTCGGGTTCTTCGTATCCCAGAGGGGGATTGAAGCCAATCCCGACAAGATAAAAGCCATCGAGCAGATTGAAGCCCCGAAGCACGTCAAGGACGTAAGGAGACTTGCTGGTTGTGTGGCTGCCCTCAGTAGGTTCATTCAAAGTCTGCGGAACGCGCCCTGCCTTTCTTCAAAATCTTGAAAAAGGCAGGTCCTATGAAATGGACTCCGGAGGTGGAGGCAGCGCTGCAGGACTTGAAAGGATACCTGTCCTCCACTCCAATACTTGTCGCACCTAGGCCACAAGAGAAGTTGCTGCTGTACCTAGCGGCAACCAATCAAGTGGTTAGTGCTGCTTTAGTAGCGGAGAGGGAGGCAGATGAGGAACCCACGTTCCCGGCAAGCGCATCCAGCGACAAGCAGGGGGCTTCCCCGACAAGCTCTGGCCCCGACAAGGACAAGTCTGCACAGGAACAAGGAGAAGTGCGAAAGAAGATGGTGCAGCGCCCAGTTTATTTTGTAAGTTCCCTCTTGCAGGGGGCTAGATCAAGGTACTCTGGGGTGCAGAAGTTGCTTTTCGGCCTCCTCATGGCCTCGAGAAAGCTGCGCCATTACTTCCAAGCACACGAGATAACAGTGGTCACTCGCTTTCCGTTGAAGAGGATATTGCAGAACCCCGAAGCAACAGGCAGGATCGTCGAGTGGGCACTGGAGCTGTCAAGCTTTGGTCTCAAGTTTGAGAGTACTTCAACCATACAGAGCAGAGCTTTGGCAGAGTTTATAGCAGAATGGACCCCAACACCAGATGAAGAAGTTCCAGAGACAAGCATCCCCGTCCAAGAAGCAAGCAAAGAGTGGATAATGTACTTCGATGGTTCCTTCTCACTGCAAGGCGCCGGTGCTGGCGTCGTACTCATAGCACCCACCGGAGAGCACCTCAAGTATGTTGTTCAAATGCACTTTCCCAAGGAACAAGCAACAAACAATACTGCTGAGTATGAAGGTTTGCTTGCCGGTCTCAGAATTGCGGCCGAACTTGGGATTAAAAAGCTGATTGTGCGGGGAGATTCACAATTGGTGGTCCGACAAGTAAACAAGAGTTACCAGAGTCCTCTGATGGAAGCCTATGTCGATGAAGTTAGGAAGCTTGAAGAACACTTTGAGGGCTTACTGATGGAGCACGTACCGCGAGCTCAGAATGATATTGCAGATGGCCTCTCAAAGTGTGCTGCAATGAAGTTACCTGTGGAACCAGGGACCTTCGTGCTCAAGCTAACTCAACCATCCGTTACACCATCAGTTGGTCCAAGCAAGAAGAGAAAGTTGGTCTCCGGAGACTACTTGCCGGCAGATCTTCCTGAAGCCGCCGCCAAGGTCCCCAAGATCAACAACCAAGATGCTGAGGAACAGTCTGCTCCTGCGGACCCAAGGGTCTGTACAGTTGAAGCAGGCGTTCCCGACAAGCCTTGCCCCGGCAGGCTTGCCGGGGAACCTTCAGCTCCGGCAGAGCCGCAGGTTCTTGCCGTGGAAGCTGAGGTTCCCGCAGCAGCACTAATGCCTTTAGTCCTTGTTGTTGAGCCTCAGGCTCCAGCATGGGCACGACAAATCGTCCGTTTTCTTCAAACTGGAGAACTTCCCGAAGAACCAGAAGAGATAGAAAGGATAACCAGACAGTCAAGTATGTACCAGTTCGTCGGCAACGAACTGTACAGAAGAAGACTCAACGGTGTCAGGTTGAAGTGCATTTCCCGGGAAGATGGACAGAAGCTGTTGGCAGAGATACACGGAGGCATATGTGGCCACCACATTGGCGCAAGAGCACTTGCCGGGAAGGCGTTCCGGCAAGGGTTCTTTTGGCCATAAGCCCTCCAAGATGCAACTTCACAAGTAACCAAGTGTGAAGCGTGCCAGTTACATGCCAATTAAATACATCAGCCAGCTCAAGCTCTCCAGAAAATCCCTTTGTCCTGGCCCTTCTCGGTCTGGGGGCTCGATATCCTCGGCCCCTTTCCCCGCGCCGTCGAGGGCTTTGAGTACTTGTACATGGCAATCGACAAGTTCACAAAGTGGCCAGAAGTGGAACCAGTGAGGAAGGTGACAGCACAGTCAGCGGTCAGGTTTTTCAGGTCAATTGTTTGCCGTTTCGGAATCCCTAACAGGATCATCACCGACAACGGCACACAGTTCACAAGCCGCACCTTCATGCAGTACGTTCAAGACCTTGGCGCCAAGGACTGCTTTGCTTCTGTTGCTCACCCGAGGAGCAATGGTCAAGCAGAGAGGGCAAATGCTAAAGTGCTGGGCTCAAGACAAGAACCTTCGACAGGCTGCGCAAGTGCGGAAGAAACTGGATAGAGGAGTTGCCGGCGGCTCTTTGGTTAATCAGGACGACACCAAATCGAGCCACCGGACAGACACCCTTTGCTCTTGTCTATGGAGCAGAAGCAGTTCTCCCCACGGAACT
Organism: Secale cereale; assembly: GCA_902687465.1. Lineage (NCBI taxonomy): Eukaryota > Viridiplantae > Streptophyta > Magnoliopsida > Poales > Poaceae > Secale > Secale cereale. The sequence continues at coordinate 91,650,911 of LR738709.1, forward strand.
CGTACACGGGTCTCCTCGAGTGCTCGCTTATGATGAGCTCGAGCAAGAGCAACAGCGGCAAGATGATGCATTGCTCCTCGAGGAGGAACGTCTCCAGGCTGCTGTACGAGCTGCTCGATACCAGCAAGCCTTGCGTCGCTACCATAGCCGCAAGGTCAGGGCCAGGAGTCTCGAGGAAGGCGATCTTGTTCTTCGGCGCGTTCAGTCCGCCAAGAACTCCAACAAGTTGACGCCGAAGTGGGAAGGCCCTTATCGGGTGAGGCAAGTCACAAGGCCCGGCGCTGTCCGCCTTGAGACCGAAGAAGGCTTACCGGTGAGCAACTCCTGGAACATAGAGCATCTTCGCAAGTTTCACCCGTAAGGCGCGGTTGCCGTGATCCGCTCCGGCAACCACCTTTTGTACAAGTCTTGCCGCTGTTGCATGTAAACCTTTGTACAAAGCCGGGCGCAGACCCCGTGCATCAGTAAAACTTTTGTGCTTCGCACATTTTGTCATTTCATGCTTTTCCTTTTACTTGCATATATCATCTGACATTTGGTGCAGCGCACATCCCCGGTAAGCAGTAACAAGCCACAAGGCCCCGTACTTGTATTTCCTCCTCTTCTGCCTTTCTCTCTGAAACAGAAGGAATGTTCCTCGCGCACAAGTTTGCCGGGGGGAAGTTGATAGAAGTATGGACCAAGTGCTGTTCAAGAAAGGGAAGCCTTGCCAGGAAGCAAACAATCCATGAAAGCTAAGTTGCCAAAGTTTGAGCAATTCGAATTTTTAAAATTCTTAGTTGTCTTCCTTGAACAACCACACTTTGTATGGAAAACCTGTGCGCGGAGGAACCTACCCGTGGCTAGCCGCACCCTTACTTTGTTTCGAGCACGCTCAACGGCTTAAGTGAGCTGCGACAAGTGTCGCGCCCTTACTTCGTTTTCGAGTTCGCTCAGCAATCTAAGTGTGCTGTGACTAGCTGCGGCGAAGTTTCTTGCCGGCAAGGGCATTGCCAGCAGGCTGCTAAGAGTCCAGCACTCAGCGCTCGCGGCAAGGGTTCCTTTGCCGGCAAGTTCCCTAAAAAGCGTAGGGTGAAAAGCATACAAAGTGAAAGGGCTAAGAGCAAGGGAGATAACACTGCATTGATTACCCAAAATAAAAGTATATATTACAAAGATAACTTGCCGCTGTTCTAACCAAATACTACCAATGACTTAATGGACAGCGGCAAAGGGAGCGGAAAGAAAGGAAGCCTAATCCCTACGATCTCCATCGACCCTCTGGATCTTCCCCGCCTTGGCCACGATGTGGGCGACCTGTGCCTTCAGCGCCTCCTGGTCGGCTTCGGGCGGCAGGGTCCGGAGGACGTTGACGAGGTTGATCCCTGGGTTACGGTAGACGATCTTCGACAAGACCCGCTCCATAGTGCCCATGCAGAGCCGACGCGCCTCGTCGGCCAGCTGCGTGGGGATCCTCTCCCTTAGCCGCGCAAGATCCGGCGCCACCCCCCTGAAGAACAGACTCAGTTTGGCGCTGTGGGGGAGGCTCTCGTCGGGAGAGTACACAAGGTGCTCCGCCCTTAGTGCCACCATCTCCATATCGATGTTGGCGGCGGAGGTGACGAGCTCATCAGTCCATTGCTCCACCGCCCGCTGGAAGTTGTTTTGCGAGACGGCGGCGCTTTCCAGCAGGGCCCTTTCATTGCGGAGATCCTCCTTCAGCTTCGTCTCGCGGTCCCGGGCGGCGTCGAGCGAGTCAGTAAGGGTGGAAACCTTCAGCTCTAGATCAGCGATGGAATCCCTGGCGTCGGTGAGCTCCTTGCCCTTCTCGGAGAGGCGGATTTGCAGATCAGAGTTGGTGTGGGCGTCCTTCTCCCGCGCCACGTTGAGCGCGGCAACCCTGTCCTCGCTCGCCTTCAGGTTCGTCTCCAGCTGCGCCACCCTGGCCTCAAGATCCCTCTTGGCGGTCTCTGCAGCAGCTGCGGCATCCCTCGCCTCCTACAGAGCCCCGCCAATGGCCTGCTCACGAGCGGTGAGGTCGTCCTCGTGGCTGTCGAGGTCGACCTTCCGCTGGTTGAGCACTCCCTCCCGCCGGGACAGCTCCTCGGCGGCCAGTCGTTGCTGCTCCTCCACCTCGGCCTTCTCGAGGAGGAAGGCTTGGTGTGCTCCGGCAAGCTCTTCGCGCTCCTCCGCCAAGCTTCGGAGGGCCGCCTGGTTGGTGGCACGGAGCTCCGCAGCACGCTTCTCCAGATCAGCACCGGCCTTGGCAGCCAGAGCCTCTCGGGACTCCAGTTTGGCTTGCCTGGCCCGGTACAGACCCAGGAGTCGACGCAAGAGCTTCTCCTCTTCGGGCTCGTCGCTACTGCCGGGCGCGTCGACAACCTTCAACCCAGCGGAGGCGAGAACTTCTCCATCGAAGGTCTCCCCCTCCGCTGGTGCCCTTGATGAGGACGCCCACGGGACCTGGATGAAGACCCCGTTGGCGGCCTCCAGATAGATGCCCGACCCAGGTACGGAGGCGGAGGGGTCGGCGGCCGGTGCAGCGTCCGGCGCTCCCGTGGCCTCCGGGCCCGCGGTATGGTCGCCGGTCCCTTCCCCAGCCGCGGCATCGGCGGCAGGGGCAGTCTCCTCGGCGGCTGGCTCGTCGGCACCAGCCATTCCTTCCGTGGCGATGCCGTCGCCAGTTTTGCCGTGCACCTCCTCCTCAGCGATGGTTTCCGTCTTCATCGGCTCCGGGGCAGGCGGGTCTGACAGCAGAAGAAAAAGAAAAGAAAGATGTGTCAAGCAAATATCCAAAAAAAAGAAGCATTCAAGAAGAAGAAAGTACAGGGATTTACCTGCGCAGGCCTCTTCGATGACGGGGTCCCTCGCCGGGGAGCTCTCCCTCGGCGGCGTAGTAGTGGCCCCTGCTGGCGGAGGGCCGCTTGCGCCCTCCCTTGGCGGGGTGCTCACCCTTGTCGGACTGCTCGCCCTTGGCGGGGTACTCGCCCTTGGCGGAGTACCCGCCCTTGGCGGAGCACTGTCTCTCGCCGGGGAGCTCATCCTTGGCGGGGAAGGTGGGACAAGCGGCTCGTCGGGGGCGACCTCCTGGTGCTCCTGCGGCTGCGGCTCCACTTCTGCACAAGACAACAAGACACCCATAAGGAAAACAACCTGAAGCGCACCCATCAAAGCGGAAAGGAGAAAATAGGACTTACGCTGGGGGCTGCACTGGGGGCCGCTTCCCAGAGCGGCAGGCTGATCCGGCAAGTTTGTCGCTGGCGCATCCTCCGTCGCTGCGGCAGGCTCGTCGTCCTCAATATTGACCACAGGGATCTTGGCCCTCTTCGCCATCCGCTGGGTCAAGGTCCTGGAAGCTAAACAAGATCAGAATTAGAACCAAGCGAGAGAAATCAAGACAAAATCAATGGAAATAGAAAGTGCGAGTGCTTACTCTTCCTCCTCTTCGTCGGAGCTGAGGGCGGAGAAGTCAAACTCCGCCTGGCGCGCTCCAGCGCGAGGAGCTGGAGGAGAAGGCTCCCTCGGGTGCTTGGCGGGCTCCGGGGCTGTGGGCTGTGAAGACCCAGCACCAGTCGTCGCCGAGGACCGAGGGGCAGAGGGGGCACCTGAGCCACTCCGGGAAGATCCCCCTCCGCTTGTCTCTCGGGCACGGGGCGCCTCCTTGACGACTTCGCTCATCATGGTGGCACGCGTCGCGCGGCGCTTCGGCTGCTGTCGGGGCGCCTGTGGCCTCGCCGGCTCGGCGGCCTTGCGGAGGCGTTTCTTCTGCTGTGGCGGAGGACTTGGTGGCGGCGGAGAGTTCTCCAAGGATGAGGAGGCGTCGTCGTCATGATTCAAAGAACCACCAAAGTCTTCGTCAGAATCTCCGGACTCGGCGTCCTCCTCCTCCTCGGCGAGCCCGCTGGACTCAGTACCCTGCCCGGCAGCCTCGCCCATCCCAGCAGGCTCCCCGGTAGGCTCTCCGGCAAACTCCTCGGGCGCGAGCTTCAACAACTTGAGGATTTCTTCCTCCTCAGCCTGGCTCACCGCGTCCGCTGCTTCCGCCTCGTCCACGGTGTACCCAAATTCACCTGCGGCCGCAGCCGCGGCGGCCTCCTCCATTCTGGAGGCAATATATGCTATGTCCCGGTCGGTGGTATCCCGGGTGAGGCCCTTCTTCTCCTCGGCGTTGCGGGGCTTCTCGACCAAATTGTCGAAGAAGGCTTGCACGGTCTCCGCTGAAGGCACCAGCCAAGTGGGGACGACCCCGTGGGAGTCGCACTCGGGCATCACCGCGCGGATGGAGCTGTGGTCAGTGTTGTTGCACAAAGGCACTACTCCCCGGGACGGTTTGAACCACTCCGGGTGATTGGGGTCGTGCTTGAACAGTTCCCGGACCATCCCCTTCAGTTCCAATACAGTGAAGTTGTAGTTCAACCCGGGGCGCAACCTCATGCGGTCTGCCGCGTTGCCAAACTCCCAGGCGGGCCTCTTCCTCTGCTGCAGGGGGGCAACGCGGCGGCGAAGGAAATCGGCCCCGACTTCACCTACAGTCAGGTTGGCGGCCCGGAGGCGAAGAATCCTAGTCAAGGCAATCTGCAGCTTGTCGTCTTCCGGGGCCAGCTCGCTCCAATCCTTGCCGCGCACTATTACAGTCTGGCGCGGCGAGGTAAACGACTCGGGCGCATCTTCCAGCACCCAGCACCAATCGGCCCTCCACTCTTCCCACTTGCCGTGAAGCTCTCCTTTCAAGTATGCCTCCTTCTTGTTCAGCCTAAAGATCCAGGAGATGCCGCCGGAGAGTGGGGATCCGTACTCTACTCGAGGCGTGAAGAAATGGCGGAAAAGAGCTACGTTTGGGTGGACCCCGACAAAGTTTTCGCACTGATGTGCGAAAACAGCCATCGTAAGGATGGCTTTGGGGGTGAAATCTAGGAGGTGGAGGCCGTACGTGTTCATCACATCACAGAAGAACTCCGAATACGGGGGACACAGACCGCAGTGGAAGAATGCAGCGAAGTAGAAGTAACCTCCCGGGAACATGTCGACGGCGACGGCAGGGATGAGCTTTCGTCTCCCTCGCCCAGAACAAGTAATACTTGTCCCGGAGCTCCCTCGCGCCGAGCCTCGGTGGGAAGACCACCATCCTTCTCCGCATGGCTGCCAGCTTCGCCGCCTGCTCGGACTTCTCCTTCTTCGCATTGTCGCTCTTCGGAGCCATGGCGGGGGCGGCAAGGAGGGAGGCGAAGAGCTCGACGGCGCCGCGGATGCTGGGAATGGCGGAGGAAGGGCGGAGCTTCTTCCTCTGTCGACCTTTGGGGAGGCAGAGGGCGACGGGGGTTTCTGGAGATTCAAGATAGAATGAAGGCGATGGGGGAAACTGCCCCTGCTTCCTCTGCTTTTAAGGGGGAAGTGGGGGACGTTCCGCATTTCCCATTAAAGAACAGGCCACGATCTCACCCACGACGCCGCAATCGACGCGTGCCGTTAGGGAGGGATGCGGCGGACACGGAGAGGGATACGGCTTGCCGTGGGCCACGTGCGCCCGTGCACTATCTTGGGCCTGGCCCAACAGCGCTCGGCATCGTGTGTGGCCTAGGCCCGGGGGCTCCTGTCGGTGTACTAAGATAGGGTTACCTTAGTACCCCAACTTGTGCACGGGCAGTAGCAGTTTCCCGTGGCAGGGCTTACCACGCGCTCGCCAAGGTCTGCTCTGGTCCCTATGAAGCCATTCAAGAACAAAGTATTTAAGTTAAGAGACAAGACCCCGGCAAGAGGAGCTTTCCGGGAGGGCCGCACCAGGCTCAAGGACATCTTTTCAGCACAAGACCCTGGCAGGAGGTGCTTGCCAGGAAGACCAAAGAATAACACTTCAGAAGATACATCGTGGCGCATCGTACGCCCCGGCAGGGCCCGGAGAGCGGCAAGGCTTCCGGGCCCGGCAAGATAGTGACCCCGGCAAGGTGCTTGCCGGGGGAGACTTACACTGTGTGCCTGCGCTCCAGCTCGTCTGTCCACGCGTCGCCCTGGGGCCCTTCCAGGGGCGCGTGGCAGACGGCTGTGCAGCCTGGGGTACACGGTGGCAAGCCATGGTGACAAAGACATCGCCGTGGCGAACGGAGACGCATGGACAGACGCTTTTGGGGGCGACGGCGACGGGCATTCAATGCCCTTGTCCCCCACCGTCTGAGTTAGGTGAAGACCACTGTTCATATACTGTTCATGCACTGTTACAACTACCACCAAATTTACACTTTTACCCTCCTCTACGTTGACACCTCTCGGTGACCCCTTTGAGCTATAAAAGGAGGCCCATGCACAACGTAGAGGGGGTTCGATCCCAGAAACTTGCTCATTCCCTCGCTCGGTGTAGCTAGTACTGTAGATCTTCAAGCTCTCGAGCCCAAGAACTCAATACAACCAAAGCAGGAGTAGGGTTTTACGCGTCCGCGCGGCCCGAACCTGGATAAACTGCCCGCGTGTGCTCCTCGATCTGCTCTCCGTGCTCCCTCCGCTCCCTTACCGCAACGTAGAAGGGGCTCCGGTCCCATAGGTGTTCGTGGGTGGACAGTTTCCCCCGACAATGAACTATGCATATTTACAATACAAGAGAAGTCGAGTTCATACCAGCTTTTCTCATCTCAATCAATTCACCACATATCGTCATTATTGCCTTTCACTCGCACGATTGAATGGTGTGGATAATAATAATAGTGCACGTGCATTGGACTAAGCTGGAATCCGCAAGCATTTAATACAAGGGAGAAGACAAGGTAATATGGCTTATGGTTAAATCAACAGTAATGCATATGAAAGCCACCAAACATTCTCATCATGGTCTTCTCCTCTTGACCCCCCCTCCCAAAAAGAAATTATTTACATGGGAAAGCTCCCAACAAGCAAAAGAAGAACGAGATATCTTTTGGGTTTTCTTTTAATTACTACTACTACAGACATGGAAAGTAAACAAGCTAAAAAGCTACAGCTAATAATTTTTTTGGTTTTTTTCTCAAGGTTTTTTCTAACACGCAAGAAAAAGAGGAAAAGAAAATAAACTAGCATGGATGGTACAATGAAAAAGAATGAGCACCGACTACTGGAATAAGTGTGTGAACATGAATGTAATGTCGGTGAGAAATACGTACTCCCCCAAGTTTAGGCTTTTGGCCTAAGTTGGTCTATTGCCACGGATCGAAGCTACTCTCTCTGGTGCACGAAGGAGTGTCCTCTGGGTTCCACCGGTTGGCAATCTCATCCGGATCCCACCGATAAAACGACTACCGATAGGGGTCTAGTGGTGGCTCCGGCTCCGGCTCTGAAGCTTGTGCTTGGCTCCAGTACGCATAAACGACATCCGGCAAAACGAGGTACGTGCTTGAAAGTAAATCAAACAAAGACGGTGCAGGCAAGGTAATAATCTCACAATACTTTTCATCAAACATCAATTTATACTTAAGCAACTTCTTCTTATCTTTAACAATAAAAGCATGTGCTATCATACTCTTATAATTTAGAAAAGCCGGGGCTAGCAACTCCTCTTCCTTCTCATGCTGCCTAATAGGTATTCTAAAGTGTTCAGCAAGGCGTGAAGCAAAGATGCCTTCGAAGATGGGGCCCTTTGTACGGTTCAGACTTAATCGTTTAGAAACAACAACACCCAAGCTAAAAGTTCTATCTCGGAACAAAGCATGGCGCAAAATAACAATATAAGGGGCACTAAGATTTCCACTATTCCTGCGACCAATTAAGCATCTACTAGCAAATATCGCAAAGTAGCGTAGAACAGGAAAATGTATACTAGTAATTCTTGCTCCTGAAACTTTCCTCGTTTCCCCTACAGCTATCATATCGATAAACCCCTCAACATCCTTACGATATGGTTCCTCTAGGCTACCGACAAAGGGTATCTTACATACTTGACAGAATTCATAAAACGACATCTTCTTAACATCATCATATAAATGAAACTCCACTGAAGGTGGTGATTTCTTAGCATGGAAATGAAATTTTTGCACAAAAATATTAGTGAGTAAGAGATACTGTTCGCGCTGGTCATGGAGGAAGTCGGTGAGGCCTGCATTCTCAGCCAAATAATAAAAGTCTTTATAAATCCTGGCGGCTTCCAAGAACTCATTGCAAGGCCATTCACACGACCGTACTTCCGCAGTGCGAGGAAGATTGTATTTGGGCTTCTTATTCTCTTCCTTCTGCTTATCCTTCGAGCTTTGGCTAGAACAGCCTCTCAACAATCTCCTCATCATTTTCTTCCTCTGAAATTTTTTGAAATTTTTAGTGACTCAAAATAAAAGTGAACCAAACTCAACAAGATTGATAGCCACTACTCCCACAAGTGCCTAGAGACTATATCATGCATTAGAACTACTTGGAACCACATGAATCTGACATGCAAGCTCAAGAACATGGTCACCAAAGCATCAAAAAATTGCAATAAATAAATCACTAGAACAAAAACTAATTGGACCATTGGAGGAGTCACATACCAAAGAACAATCTCTCCAAACAGTTTTGTGAATGGAGCTTTGAGCAAGGAGATCGAAAATGGCAGCAAGATGAGCTAGAACACGAGTATGAGCTGTGGGAGGATTTTTTCTAGAGAAAGATGAAGTGTGCTGGTGCTGGAGTAAGTGGAGGGGGGCCACGTGGGGCCCACAAGGCAGGGGGCGCGCCCTGTACCCTTGTGGACAGGTGCTGGCTCCCCCTGATGTGTTCTTAGTGCCACATATTCTTAAATATTCTAGAAAAAATCATATTTCATTTTCGGGGCATTTGGAGAGCTTTTATTTTCGGGTATTTTTTATTGCACGGATAACTAAGAAAACAGACAGAAAATATTATTTTTGCTTTATTTAATCTAATTAACAGAAAGTAAAAAGAGGATACAGAAAGTTGTGCTTTCTAAATTCATCCATCTCATACTCATCAAAAGGGATCCATTAACAAGGTTGATCAGGTCTTGTTAATAAACTCTTTTTGAATAACGTGAAACCGGAGAATTTTCGAATAACACTAGGTTACCTCAATGGGGGTATGTATGTCCCCAACAATAAGAATATCATATTTCTTCTTGACAGTAGGAAGAGGAAATTCAAAACCTCCAATAATAATTGTTGAAATTTTTCCAATAGATTGATACTGTGGACCTGAGGTTGTTTCCTCAGAAAGTGTACCGTATGCTCATTACCATTGACATGAAAAGTGACATTGCCTTTCTTGCAATCAATAACAGCCCCTGCAGTATTCAAAAAGGGTCTACCAAGGATAATAGACATACTATCGTCCTCGGGAATATCAAGAATAACAAAGTCCGTTAGAATAGTAACGTTTTGAACCACAACAGGCACATCCTCACAAATACCGACATGTATAGCAGTTGATTTATCAGCCATTTGCAAAGATATTTCAGTAGGTGTCAACTTATTCAAATCATGTCTACGACATAAAGAGAGAGGCATAACACTAACACCAGCTCCAAGATCACACAAAGCAATTTTAACATAGTTCCTTTTAATGGAGCAAGGTATAGTGGGTACTCCTGGATCTCCAAGGTTCTTTGGTATTCCACCTTTAAAATAATAGTTGGCAAGCATGGTGGAAATTTCAACTTTCGGTATCTTTCTTTTATTTGTGACAATATCTTTCATATACTTAGCATAAGGATTTGTTTTAAGCTTATCAGTTAAACGCATACGCAAAAAGATTGGTCTAATCATTTCAGCAAAGCACTCAAAATCCTCATCATCCTTTTTCTTGGATGGTTTAGGGGGAAAGGGCATGGGTTTCTGAACCCATGGTTCTCTTTCCTTATCGTGCTTCCTAGCAATAAAGTCTCTCTTATCATGACGTTGATTCTTTGATTGTGGGTTATCAAGATCAACAACTCGTTCAGTCTCAACATCATCGGTATTGCTAGGTTGAGCATCATCATGAACATCATCATTAACATTATTACTAGGTTCATGTTCATTACTAGATTGTGTTTCAGCATCAGAGATAGAAATATCATTGGGATTCTCAGGTGTGTCAATAATAGGTTCACTAGAAGCATGCAAAGTCCTATCATTTTTCTTTTTCTTCTTCTTAGAAGAACTAGGTGCATCTACATTAGTTTTTTGAGAATCCTCCTCAATTCCCTTAGGGTGGCCTTCAGGATACGGAGGTTCCTGAGTCATTCTACCACCTCTAGTCACAACTCTAATAGCATTATCATTTTTCTTACTGTTTAATTCATTGAGAAAATCATTTTGTACTTTAAGTACTTGTTCTACTTGAGTGGTAACCATAGAAGCATGTTTACTAATGAGTTTAAGTTCACCTTTAACTCTAGACACATAATCACTCAAGTGTTCAATCATATAAGCATTACATTGCAATTGTCTACCAACATAAGCATTGAAGTTTTCTTGTTTAACAATAAAATTGTCAAAATCATCTAAACATTGGCTAGCAGACTTATAACGAGGAATATCACCTTCATCAAATCTATAGAGAGAATTTACCTTTACTACCTGTGTCGGGTTATCAAGACCATGTATTTCTTCAGTAGGTGATAAATTCTTAACATCTTCAGCTTTAATACCTTTTTCTTTCATAGATTTCTTTGCCTCTTGCATATCTTCAGGACTGAGAAACAAAACACCCCTTTTCTTCGGAGTTGGCTTAGGAGTTGGTTCAGGAAGTGTCTAATTGTTTTCATTGGTCAACATATTATTCAATAGCAATTCAGCTTGATCCATAGTTCTTTCCCTGAAAAAACAACCAGCACAACTATCCAAGTGGTCTCTGGAAGTATCGGTTAGTCCATTATAAAAGATATCAAGTATTTCATTTTTCTTAATAGGATGATCAGGCAAAGCATTAAGTAATCGGAGAAGCCTCCCCCAAGCTTGTGGGAGACTCTCTTCTTCAATTTGCACAACATTATGTATCTCCCGTAAGGCAGCTTATTTCTTAGGAGCTGGAAAATATTTAGCAGAGAAGTAATAAATCATATCCTGGGGACTACGCACACAACCAGGATCAAGAGAATTAAACCATGTTTTAGCATCAGCCTTTAACGAGAACGGAAATAACTTAAGGATATAATAGTAGCAATTTTTTTCCTCATTGGTGAATAGGGTGGCTATATCATTCAACTTAATAAGATGTGCCACAACAGTTTCAGATTCATATCCATGGACAGGATCAGATTCAACCAAAGTAATTAACTCAGGATCGACAGAAAAATCATAATCCTCATTAGGAACACAGATATGTGAAGTAGCAAAAGCAGGGTCATATTTCATTCTAGCATTCAAAGACTTTTCTTTCAACTTAGCTAAGAGTTTCTTAAGATCATATCTATCATTGCAAGCAAGAAAGTATCTAGAAGTTTCTACATCCATAACATAACCCTCAGGCACAACAGGCAATTATATCTAGGAGGAGAATCTTCATCATCACTTTCATCAATATTATCAGTTTCGTTATTTGCATTCCCTCTAACCCTGGGAATTTGTTCATCAAGAAATTCACCTAGTGGCATAGTATTATCAAGCATAGAATTAGTTTCATCATAAGTATCATGCATAGAAGAAGTGGCATCATCAAGAACATGCAACATATCAGATTCAATAACAGGTGTAGGTGTTGCAAATTTACTCATAATAGAGGGTGAATCAAGTGCAGAGTTAGATGGCAGTTCCTTACATCCCCTCGTAGTTGAGGGATAAATCTTGGTTTTTGAGTCTTTCAAGTTCTTCATAGTGATCAACATATATGAATCCCAAGTGACTTAAAGAATATAGCTATGCTCCCCAGCAACGGCGCCAGAAAATAGTCTTGATAACCCACAAGTGTAGGGGATTGCAACAATTTTCGAGGGTAGAGTATTCAACCCAAATTTATTGAATCGACACAAGGGGAGCCCAAGAATACTCTCAAGTATTAACAGTTGAGTTGTCAATTCAACCACACCTGGAAGACTTAATATCTGCAGCAAAGTATTTAGTAGCAAAGTAGTATGGAAGTAACGGTAACAGTGGTAGAAGTAGCAGTAGTAGTTTTGTAGTGATTGTAACAGTGGCAACGAAAAAGTAACTAAGCGACAAGCAATATGTGAAAAGCTCGTAGGCATTGGATCAGTGATGGATAATTATGTCGGATGCGATTCCTCATGTAATAGTTATAACGTAGGGTGACACAGAACTATCTCCAGTTCATTAATGTAATGTAGGCATGTATTCGTAATATAGTCATACGTGCTTATGGAAAAGAACTTCCATGACATCTTTTGTCCTACCCTCCCGTGGCAGCGGGGTCCTATTGGAAACTAAGGGATATTAAGGCCCCCCTTTTAATAGAGTACCGGACCAAAGCATTAACACTTAGTGAATAAATGAACTCCACAAACTACGGTCATCACCGGGAGTGGTCCCGATTATTGTCACTTCGGGGTTGCCGGATCATAACACATAGTAGGTGACTATTGACTTGCAAGATAGGATCAAGAACTCAAATATATTCATGAAAATATAATAGGTTCAGATATGAAATCATGGCACTCGGGCCCTAGTGACAAGCATTAAGCATGGCAAAGTCATAGCAACATCAATCTTAGAACATAATGGATACTAGGGATCAAACCCTAACAAAACTAACTCGATTACATGGTAAATCTCATCCAACCCATCACCGTCCAGCAAGCCTACGATGGAATTACCCACGCACGATGGTGAGCATCATGGAATTGGTGATGGAGGAAGGTTGATGATGACGACGGTGACGATCTCCACTCTCAGGAGCCTCCAACGGATTCCAGATCAGCCCTCTCGGGAAAGATTAGGGCTTGGCGGTGGCTCCGTATAGTAAAACGTGATGATTCCTTCTCTCTGATTTTTTTTCTCCCCGAAAGTGAATATATGGAGTCAGGGTTGAGGTCGGTGAAGTGTCAGGGGGCGCACCCAGGGGCGCCCCCCCACCCTCGTGGACAGGGTGTGGCCCCCCTGGTCAGGTTTCTTCCGCCAGTATTTTTTATATATTCCAAAATAAATCTCAGTTGATTTTCAGGTCATCCCGAGAACTTTTATTTCTGCAAAAAAATAACACCATGACAGTTCTGCTGAAAACAACGTCAGTCCGGGTTAGATCCATTCAAATCATGCAAGTTAGAGTCCAAAACAAGGGCAAAGGTGTTTGAAAAAGTAGATATGTTGGAGACGTATCAACTCTAGGCGTATCAATTGGCTATGGAGATGCCCATCAATAGATATCAATGTGAGTGAGCAGGGATTGCCATGCAACGGATGCACTAGAGCTATAAGTGTATGAAAGCTCAACAAAAGAAACTAAGTGGGTGTGCATCCAACTCGCTTGCTCAAGAAGACCTAGGGCATTTTGAGGAAGCCCATCATCGGAATATACAAGCCAAGTTCTATAATGAAAATTCCCACTAGTATATGAAAGTGACAACATAGGAGACTCTCTATCATGAAGATCATGGTGCTACTTTGAAGCACAAGTATGGACAAAGGATAGTAGCATTGTCCCTTCTCTCTTTTTCTCTCTTTTTCTTCTTTTTTTCTCTTTTTTTCTTTGGGCCTTTTCTCCCTTTTTTCCTCCCATTTTTTATATGGCCTCTTTTTTTTTCCGTCCGGAGTCTCATCCTGACTTGTGGGGTAATCATAGTCTCCATCATCCTTTCCTCACTGGGACAATGCTCTAGTAATGAAGATCATCACACTTTTATTTATTTACAACTCGAAGCTAGAACAAAATATGACTCTATGTGAATGCCTCCGGCGGTGTACCGGGATGTGCAATGAATCAAGAGTGACATGTATGAAAAATTATGAACGGTGGCTTTGCCACAAATATGATGTCAACTACATGATCGTGCATAGCAATATGACAATGATGAAGCGTGTCATAGTAAATGGAACGGTGGAAAGTTGCATGGCAATATATCTTGGAATGGCTATGGAAATGCCATAATAGGTAGGTATGGTGGGTGTATTGTACCGGCGAAAGTTGCGCCGTACAAGAGAGGCTAGCAATGGTGGAAGGGTGAGAGTGTGTATAATCCATGGACTCAACATTATTCATAAAGAACTCATATACTTATTGGAAAAATCTACGAGTTATCAAAACAAAGTATTGAACGCATGCTCCTAGGGGAAGGGTTGGTAGGAGTTAACCATCGCACGATCCCGACCTCCACACTAAGGATGACAATCAAAAAATAAATCATGCTCTAACTTCATCAAATAACGGTTCACTATACGTGCATGCTACGGGAATCACAAACTTTAACACAAGTGTTTCCTGAATTCACAATTATTTCACTAGCATGATGCTACTTCTCGAGCTTGCGTTGTATTCCCTCGAAGAGGAAAGGGAGATGCAGCACAATAGCGTAAGTATTTCCCTCAGTTTTTGAGAACCAAGGTATCAATCCAGTAGGAGACCACACACGAGTCCCTCGCACCTGCACAAACAAATAAGAATTTCGCAGCCAACGCGATAAGGGGTTGTCAATCCCTTTACGATCACTTACGAAAGTGAGATCTGATAGATAGGATAGTATAATATTTTTGGTATTTTTGGTATAAGAACAAAAAGTAAATAAAGTAAATTAAAGTAGATAGAAGATTAATATGTTGAGAATAGACCCCGGGGCCATAGGTTTCACTAGTGGCTTCTCTCATGATAGCAGAATTCTACGGTGGGTGAACAAATTACTGTCGAGCAATTGATAGAAAAGCGCATAGTTATGAGAATATCTAGGCATGATCATTATATATAGGCATCACGTCAGTGACAAGTAGACCGAAACGATTCTGCATCTACTACTATTACTCCACACATCGACTGCTATCCAGCATGCATCTAGAGTATTAAGTTCATAAGAACAGAGTAAAGCTTTAACCAAGATGACATGATGTAGAGGGATAAACTCAAGCAATATGATATAAACCCCATCTTTTTATCCTCGATGGCAACAATACAATACCTGCCTTGCTGCCCCTACTATCACTGGGAAAGGACACCGCAAGATTGAACCCAAAGCCAAGCACTTCTCCCATGGCAAGAACTATAGATCTAGTAGGCCAAACCAAACCAATAATTCGAAGAGACTTGCAAGGATATAATAATCATACATAAAAGATTTCATGAAAGAATCAAATATTGTTCATAGATAATCTTGATCATAAACCCACAATTCATCGAATCTCGACAAACACACCGCAAAAAGATTACATCGAATAGATCTCCTCAAAGATCGAGGAGAACCTCGCATTGAGATCCAAAAAGAGAGAAGAAGCCATCTAGCTAATAACTATGAACCCGAAGGTGTGTGGTAAACTACTCACAACGCATTGGGAGGCTATGGTGTTGATGTAGAAGCACTCCATGGTAAATCCCCCCTCCGGCGGAGCTCCGAAACAGGCCCCAAGATGGGAACTCATGGGAACAGAAGGTTGCGGCGGTGGAATTAGGGTTTTCTCTGTTTCCTCGATGTTTTCAGGGTACATGGATATATATATAGGAGGAAGGAGGGCACCGGGAGAGCTAGAGGGGGCTGATGGGCCTCGAACCCCTCGTTGGTTACCCCAAGTGGAAGGTGTAAGATGCGGTAAGTAGAAGTGTTTTCCCTTAGCAAAGATACCAAGGATCGAATCCCCAGAGACTCCAAGGTTCAACAAGTAGGTGTCAATTGCTACGGCGCCAGATTAATAGCAATCAACGTGGACCTGCACATAGATACAAATAACTTTGCTCCCAACGAGTACAGAGAGGTTGTCAATCTCTCCGGCCTTGTAGTTCACAAAGGGTTAAAAGCAATGATAGTAGTGATAGATAGTTTTTGCAATAGTAAATAATAACGGAAAGTAAATAGTGGATGTGATCAATGATGGTAATATGGACCGGAGTCTCATGATGTTCACTAGTGATGTCTCTCTCCCAAAAGACGATAAAACAGCTATGTGAGGTAAATAAATTACAGCTGGGCAATTGACAGGACCACGAACGCAAACCAATGCTGACTACATTACATGAAAGGTTGAGGTTCAAAGCATGGGCGGTACGCCAAAGTAAGTAGACCGAAATCCATCAATATCTACTACTAATCATCCACCTTGAGATATCTATCCAGAACATCTCGCTGGTATTAAGTTGCGAGTCCCACCCATAGTGTAAACTCAATGCAACAGACAACTGCATTAAAAGAACTTTGCGTAAAGTAAACAATCCTTGCACCCGCGGGCACAAGCACCGTTGTTTTCCCCCTTGTGGCAACAGCACATCCCCTAGACTCATGTTTCTGTCACTCAAGCTAGTCATCGAGGGGCATGAACCCACAATCGAGCATAATGTTCCCTCTTGGAGTCACTACCTATTACTCGGCCAAAGCAATAAATAACAACGGAGAACATGCAAGAATTACTTATGAACAAAAATATAAAAGAGGTGAATCAAATATATTACTCAAGATCAATCTGAACATAATCTCATAATCCATCGGATCCCAGCAAACTCAACATAGCAACAGCATAAGGATTACATAGGTGCCTCGATCATGTAGGGCAGCTCACGAGGACTAATTAGTGAAGCACAAGAACGGGAGGAGAACATCACATAGCTACTGGTCATGGACTCATGGTCCAAGGGAGACTACTCACGAGTCATCCGGGAGGTGTCCATGGTGGTGGAGAAGCTCCCGGTGGTGATCCTCCCCTCCGGCAGGGTGCCGGGAAGAGTTCTCCTGGTGCTCCCGATCTTGGAAGCAGCGGCGGCGGCGGAACAGAGATGGGATCGCGAAAAGAGTTCCTCCTCTGAGGGTTTCGGAGGGTCCTTTAAATATATGCCAAAGTAGGGCATCGGGGGAGCCCCGGGGGGCCCAGGCGCCCCCCGGCGCGACCCAGGGGGGGCGCGCCGCCAGGGCGCCTGGAGCACTGGTGCCCCCCCCCCCCCCAGGCTGCCCTTCGGACGCAGTGTTGTTTCCGGAACGCTGATTTTTTATATAATTTTTCTGGATTTTTCTGGGCAGTTCTCGAAACGTGAAAACCTGAAATACAAAAACAGCCGAAAACAGAAACTGGCACTGGGGTGCACTGGATTAGTAAGTTAGTCCAAATATGATCAAAAGTGTATGGAAGTGTATGAATATCATAGCAATATCACCCAAAAGTGGCATGGAGCAAGCAGAAATTATAGATATGTTTTGGACGTATCGACATCCCCAAGCTTAATTCCTGCTCGTCCTCGAATAGGTAAATGATAACAAGAATAATTTCTGTGGTGACATGCTATTAACCATAAAGGACTTTTTTATAGTCATATGACAAAAGCTTACTGAGACAATGATTCTATAGTAATTAAGTTGCCTCAAGAGAAAATCACAAATGACTGAAAGTTTTACAACATGAAACTGAAACATCAAAAAGATTTGCAATGAACATGATGTGCAAATATGATAAAGTGATATCTAGCTTGCCCCCTTTAGTGATGCAAAACATAAATGCAGGGGCACCTTCAAGGTTTAAGTGATGACTAGATACAATCATTTCAGAATAAACGATATCACAATCATGCAAAAGACAATGCTACTTTGGGACAATGCACATTACACTCAGAATGACAATCATGCTCTCAGTAGTTGGTGCTTCAACATAAAAGTAAAAGAAAGGTTAAGTGCTAGAGCTTTTTATTTTGAAAACATGGAAGCAATTGTGTCAACGGTAGTAGTACTTCATATGTGTCATGCATAAAACATCCTATAAGTTGCAAGCCTCATGCATCGTATACCAATAGTGCTCGCTCCTTGTCCTAATTAGCTCGGATTCCCATGGGTTATCATTGCATTGCATATGTTTCAACCAAGTGTCACAAAGGGGTACCTCTATGCCACCTGTACAAAGGTCCAAGGAGATAAATCGCATTTGATTTCTCGTTTTTGATAGATATCAACTTGAGGACATCCATACCGGGACAACATAGAAAATAGATGATGGACTCCTCTTTAATGCATAAGCATATTCTCATGAGAGATTGAGGATTAAGGTCCAAGCTAAAACTTCCAGCATGATGCATGGCTTTGGTTGGCGGCCCAATGTTCTTCTCTAACAATATGCATATTAATTCAACCCACTGTAAATCACCCTTACTTCAGACAAGACGAACATGCATAGCAACTCACATGATATTCAACAAAAGTGTGACAGTTGATGGCGTCCCCAGAAACATGGTTACCGCTCAGCAAGCAACTTATAAGAAATAAGATACATAAGCAACATATTCTTTACCACAATAGTTTTTAGGCTACTTTCCCGTGAGCTATGTATTGCATGGTTAGTTTGCTTAGTACAGGTGGAGGTTAGCAAAAGACTGGGAGCGACCAACTAAGAGAGCAAGGACGGTCATAATCATGCAGAGCGACAAAGCAATATTGAATCAGGCATGGAAGTTATATCGCTACGCAGAAACAAAAGATCATTAAGGCTTGACAGACTTTCTTTACAGTCTTGAATATGCGAGAGCATACGCCAAGTCAATCAAAATAAATTCTCGAAGGAAGATATTACTAAACCATACCACATCATAGGCAAACAAACCAAGTTGGTACTCCAATAACACATTGGGAACCCCCCAGCTATTTGAGATTAACCATAAGAAAACCTGAACTACTAAGCACCATCATGCAAGTAGCATCTTTATCATAGACACATTAACCAATGCAATGGAAGCAAACTCTCTTAATAAGGTGAGCATGATAATTAAAGAGAGTTCAAGCAACCAACTAAATAAAAGCTCTTGAAAAGATAAGCATGAATACTAAGGGCAGCGCACGATAGTAGCTATTAAAAGACAAAGAACACACACAGCATAGATAGACATGAAAATTCTATGTTATGTTCTAGGTAGAAGTGGAGCGTGTTTCTCTCCCACATAAAGGAATGCTGAGTTCCGACTCGTTATGAAAAACTAAAAAGAAAACTAAAAGCAAGACGCTCCAAGCATAGCACATAACACATAACACATGAAGTGATAAAAATATAGCGAAACGAAAGACGAACTGATAATGTTGATGGAGAAGGGGATGCACGGGGGCATCCCCAAGCTTAGACGCTTGAGTCTCCTTGAATATTTCTTGGGGGTGCACGGGGGCATCCCCAAGCTTGAGCGCTTGACACTCCTGAATCATTTTATCATCTTCCCTCGCACACTTGAAAACTCCCTTCATACATAACTCATCATAATCTGATTAGCGAGGTTAGTACCCTTAATAAAATAATTATACCTTGCTGGAAATAAAGATATTCTTGAAGTTCTACTGTTTCTAAAGATTGCCAAAAGGTTTTTGCAAAGAAAAAGCAAGTTCTTAATTTGCAAAGTGAAGGTAAGGCAAAACAGGACAGAATCTGTGAAAAACAGAACAGCAGGCAGTAATTGATCTGTTCGGGATACTTCTGCAACTCAAATCAAAAAACTCAGAACTGACGCACGAAAGAAAATTATATAGAGAACGCTGTCGAAACAACTCAGACCAAAAAGATGAACTGGTGATTTTATACGAATTTTTCTATCCAAGGACAGAATCTGTTTCCTGGACAGCACCTCACAACTTTTGAACTTTCTAGCAATCAGAGGCTATACTTGGCACAAATATGAAAAGCAAAGATACAATGATGATGCTACAGCAGTAAACAACATCAAGACACAACAAAAGCAAAAAAATTATTCATGTGGGCTGCCTCCCAAAAGCGCTTTCTTTTATGCCTTTAAGCTAGGCATAATGCATAGATCAAGTTTTATCAAGAGTAAAAGAATAACTAGCCCGTACAATGGACTCAAAAGTTAACTTGATCTTCTTTCGAGGGAAGTGTTCCATCCCTTTCTTGAGAGGAAACTGAAATTTTATATTACCCTCTTTCATGTCAATGACAGCACCAACGGTGCGCAAAAAGGGACGTCCCAAAATAATTGGACAAGAAGGATCACATTCAATATCCATAATAGTGAAATCAACGGGCACATAATTATCATTGACAACAATAATAACATCGTCGATCCTCCCCAAAGGTTTCTTTATGGAAGAATCAAGGAGACGAACACCAAAAGAACAAGAATCATAAGGTTTCAATTTAAGCATGTCATATAGTCTTTTTGGCATAACAGAGGTACTAGCACCAACATCACATAATGCATAACAAGAGAAGTCATTCAAATTAATTTTTATCATAGGATCCCAACCATCTTCTAGCTTTCTAGGTATGGAGGCTTCTACTCTAAGTTTCTCCTCCCTAGCTTTGATGAGAGCATTAGTGATATGCTCTGTGAAGGCAAGGTTAAGCGTGCTAGTGCGGGGATCTCTAGACATCTTGTGAAGGAAATCAATAACTTCGGTAAGAGTGCAATTATCAAAATCAAGGTCACGAGCATCAAGTAAAGTGGTAGTGGTGTCCTTAAGGTTCACCTGTTTGGTAGTTTCTATAGTCCTAGCATCACCATTAATAGGTCCATTGGGACCAGGAGTACATTGGGTGCTAAGAGTGTGAACATCCTCAATAACTTGGATAGTAGCAACAGTGTGGTGGGTAGGAAGGCTCTTAATTCTTTCCTCTTCCTCCCTTTCTCTAGCCCATCTTTCTTTAAGCTTAGCCATCATCCTAATGTTTTCATTAATTTGCACTTGAGTAGCATTAATAGGGATGACTTCCCTCTCCTTAAGAGGAGAAGTTTCAATTTTTAGCAATTTTACCTCATTGGCTAAGTGGTCTACCTTAAAAGAAAGATCATCTAGTTTATGTAGTTTCTCTTCTACATTCTTATTAAAGGCTTTTTGGGTAGTGATGAACTCTCTAAGCATGGTCTCTAGTTCAGTATTGGAGTTCTTGGTACTAGGATAAGCATTGTTGTTCCCATAAGAGTTAGAGGGGAACGGTCTAGGATTGTTACCAAAGTTACTCCTATAAGCATTGTTGTTAAAATTGTTTCTAGAGATAAAATTCACATCTACTTGTTCTTGAGCAATCAAAGAATTTAAAGGAACATCACGAGGATCAACAGTAGATTGCTTCGAAAGTAGAGACATGATCAAGTCAACTTTTTCATTGAGGGAGGAAATCTCCTCGACAGAGTTTACCTTCCTGCCTGTTGGAGCGCGTTCGGTGTGCCATTGGGAATAGTTGGTCATCATCTCATCGAGAAGCTTCGTGGCAGCACCAAGTGTAGTTGACATAAAAGTTCCTCCCGCGGCTGAATCTAACAAGTTCCGCGAGGTAAAGTTCAAGCCTGCATAAAAAGTTTGGATAACCATCCAAGTAGTCAAACCGTGAGTAGGGCAGTTCTTGATAAGAGATTTCTTACGTTCCCAAGCTTGAGCAACGTGTTCATTATCCAATTGTTTAAAATTCATTATATTACTTCTAAGTTGGATAATTTTAGCAGGTGGATAGTATTTTCCGATAAAAGCATCTTTGCACTTGTCCCATGAATCTATGCTATTTCTAGGCAAAGACTGAAACCAGATTTTAGCTCCTCCTCTCAAGGAGAAAGGAAAAAGCTTAAGCTTAACAATATTACCATCTATTTCTTGGTACTTTTGCATATCACAAAGTTCTACAAAGTTGTTCAAGTGTAAAGCAGCATCATCTCCAGCACCGGAGAATTGTTCTTTCATAACTAAGTTCAGTAAAGCAGGTTTAATTTCATATGAAGGTGCTGAAGTGGCAGGTGTAGTGATAGGTGTGCTGATAAAGTCATCGTTGTTGTGACTAGTGAAGTCACACAACTTGGTGTTCTCGGTGGAACCCATAGTAGCAAGCAAGCAAGATAACTATTTTTGTGATTTTCGATAAAAAGGAACTAAAGCAAAAATGAAAGGTAAACTAACAAGATTAAAAAGCAAAGGTAAAAGATAGCATGCAACTCCCCTATCCTGAAGAGTGGAGTCCCCGGCAACGGCGCCAGAAAATACTCCTTGATGGGCCTCGAACCCCTCGTTGGTTACCCCAAGTGGAAGGTGTAAGATGCAGTAAGTAGAAGTGTTTTCCCTTAGCAAAGATACCAAGGATCGAATCCCCAGAGACTCCTAGGTTCAACAAGTAGGTGTCAATTGCTACGGCGCCAGATTAGTAGCAATCAACGTGGACCTGCACACAGATACAAATAACTTTGCTCCCAACGAGTACAGAGAGGTTGTCAATCTCTCCGGCCTTGTAGTTCACAAAGGGTTAAAAGCAATGATAGTAGTGATAGATAGTTTTTGCAATAGTAAATAATAACGGAAAGTAAATAGTGGATGTGATCAATGATGGTAATATGGACCGGAGTCTCATGATGTTCACTAGTGATGTCTCTCTCCCAAAAGACGATAAAACAGCTATGTGAGGTAAACAAATTACAGCTGGGCAATTGACAGGACCACGAACGCAAACCAATGCTGACTACATTGCAAGAAAGGTTGAGGTTCAAAGCATGGGCGGTACGCCAAAGTAAGTAGACCGAAATCCATCAATATCTACTACTAATCATCCACCTTGAGATATCTATCCAGAACATCTCCCTGGTATTAAGTTGCGAGTCCCACCCATAGTGTAAACTCAATGCAACAGAGAACTGCATTAAAAGAACTTTGCGTAAAGTAAACAATCCTTGCACCCGCGGGCACAAGCACCGTTGTTTTCCCCCTTGTGGCAACAGCACATCCCCTAGACTCATGTTTCTGTCACTCAAGCTAGTCATCGAGGGGCATGAACCCACAATCGAGCATAACGTTCCCTCTTGGAGTCACTACCTATTACTCGGCCAAAGCAATAAATAACAACGGAGAACATGCAAGAATTACTTATGAACAAAAATATAAAAGAGGTGAATCAAATATATTACTCAAGATCAATCTGAACATAATCTCATAATCCATCGGATCCCAGCAAACTCAACATAGCAACAGCATAAGGATTACATAGGTGCCTCGATCATGTAGGGCAGCTCACGAGGACTAATTAGTGAAGCACAAGAACGGGAGGAGAACATCACATAGCTACTGGTCATGGACTCATGGTCCAAGGGAGACTACTCACGAGTCATCCGGGAGGCGTCCATGGTGGTGGAGAAGCTCCCGGTGGTGATCCTCCCCTCCGGCAGGGTACCGGGAAGAGTTCTCCTGGTGCTCCCGATCTTGGAAGCGGCGCCGGCGGTGGAACAGAGATGGGATCGCGAAAAGAGTTCCTCCTCTGAGGGTTTCGGAGGGTCCTTTAAATATATGCCAAAGTAGGGCATCGGGGGAGCCTCGGGGGGCCCAGGCGCCCCCCGGCGCGGCCCAGGGGGGCGCGCCGCCAGGGTGCCTGGAGCCCTGGTGCCCCCCCCCCCAGGCTGCCCTTCGGACGCAGTGTTGTTTCCGGAACGCTGATTTTTTATATATTTTTTCTGGATTTTTCTGGGCAGTTCTCGAAACGTGAAAACCTGAAATACAAAAACAGCCGAAAACAGAAACTGGCACTGGGGTGGACTGGATTAGTAAGTTAGTCCAAATATGATCAAAAGTGTATGGAAGTGTATGAATATCATAGCAATATCACCCAAAAGTGGCATCGAGCAAGCAGAAATTATAGATACGTTTTGGACGTATCAGGGGCCCATGAGGGTGGGGGCGCGCCTGCCCCCCCTGGGCGCGCCCTGGACCCTCATGGCCACCTCTCTCATTCCCTCGCGTGTACTACAAGTCTTCTGGGTAGATACGGTTCCAAAAATAACTCTCCTGAAGGTTTAATTCCGTTTGGTCTCCGTTTGATATTCCTTTTCTGCGAAACACTGAAATAGGAAAAAAACAGCAATTTGCACTGGGCCTTGGGTTAGTAGGTTAGTCCCAAAAATAATATAAAACTATATAATAAAGCCCATTAAACATCCAAAACAGAATATATAATAGCATGGAACAATCAAAAATTATAGATAGGTTGGAGACGTATCACATGACTTTAATATCACCATCCTCATATCTCAAAACAATCATCAAGTATCAAACTTCTCATAATATTCAATGCACTTCATATGAAAGTTTATACTGTACCCATCTTGGATGCCTATCATATTAGGACTAATTTTATAACCAAAGCACATTACCACGCTGTTCTAATAGACTCTCTAAATAATATAAGTGAAGCATGAGAGATCAATAATTTCTACAAAATAAAACCACCACCGTGCTCTAAAAGATATAAGTAAAGCAATAGAGCAAAACTATCTAGCTCAAAAGATATAAGTGGAGCACATAGAGTATTCTAATGAATTCTAACTCATTTGTATCTCTCTCAAAAGGTGTGTCTAGCAAGGATGATTGTGGCAAACTAAAAAGCAAAGACTCGAATCATACATTCTGCTCCAAGAAAAACACATATCATGCGGTGAATAAAAATATAATCTCAAGTAAAGATACCGATAGACGAAGACGAAAGAGGGGATGCCTTCTCGGGGCATCCCCAAGCTTTGGCTTTTGGTTGTCCTCGAATATTACCTTGGGGTGCCTTGGGAATCCCCAAGCTTAGGCACTTGACACTCCTTGTTCCATAGTCCATCAAATCCTTACCCAAAACTTGAAAACTTCACAACACAAAACTTAACAAAAATCTCATAAGCTCCGTTAGTATAAGAAAAAAACCACTCATTCTTTGTTTATATTGGTGTTAAACCTACTTTATTCCAACTTATCTATGATTCATACCCCCCGATACTACTCATAGATTCATCAAAATAAGCAAACAACACATGAAAAACAGAATCTGTCAAAAATAGAACAGTCTGTAGCAATCTGTAACATTCGAATACTTCTGTAACTCTAAATTTTTTTGAAATAAATTGGTGGACGTGAGGAATTTGTCTATTAATTGTCTTCAAAAATAATCAACTAAAAATCACTCTCCAGTAAAAAATGGTAGCTAATCTCGTGAGCGCTAAAGTTTCTGTTTTTTACAGCATGATCGCATAAACTTCACCCAAGTCTTCCCAAAGGTTCTACTTGGCACAAACAATAATTAAAACACAAAACCACATCTAAACAGAAGCTAGATGTATTATTTATTACTAGACAGAAGCAAAAACAAAGAAAATAAAATTGGGTTGCCTCCCAACAAGCGCTATCGTTTAACGCCCCTAGCTAGGCATGATACATGAATAGACCTAGGTATTGCCATCTTTGGTAGGCAATCCATAAGTGGTTCTCATAATAGATTCATAAGGTAATTTGATTTTCTTTCTAGGAAAGTGTTCCATGCCTTTCCTTAACGGAAATTGGAATCTAATATTTCCTTCCTTCATATCAATAATTGCACCAATCGTTCTAAGGAAAGGTCTACTAAGAATAATTGGACATGCGGGATTGCAATCTATATCAAGAACGATGAAATCTACGGGCACATAATTCCTATTTGCAACAATAAGAACATCATTAATCGTTCCCATAGGTTTCTTAATGGTAGAATCCGCAAGAGGCAAATTTAAAGAACAATCATCAAGTTCATGGAAACCTAACATATCACACAAAGTTTTTGGAATTGTGGAAACACTTGCACCCAAATCACACAAAGCATAGCATTCATGATCTTTAATCTTGATTTTAATAGTAGGTTCCCACTCATCATAAAGCTTTCCAGGGATAGAAACTTCTAATTCAAGTTTTTCTTCATAAGATTGCATTAAAGCATCAACTATGTGTTTGGTAAAAGCTTTATTTTGACTATAAGCATGCGGAGAATTTAGCATGGATTGCAACAAGGAAATACAATCTATCAAAGAGCAATTATCATAATTAAATCCCTCGAAATCCAAGATAGTGGGTTCATTGCTATGTAAAGTTTTGACCTCTTCAATCCCACTTTTAACACTTTTAGCTTCAAGATCTAAAAACTCTGAATCATTGCCATGCCTTTTAACTAAGGTAGAGTCATCTCCTGTCCCATCTTTATCAAGATTCATACCAGAAAACAAGGATTTAATGGGAGACACATCAATCACTTTTAGATCTTCATCTTTATTATCATGAAAACTAGAAGAACACACTTTCACAAAGCAATCTCTTTTAGCACGCATCCTAGCGGTTCTTTCTTTCCACTTATCAATGGAAATTCTCATGGCTTTGAGAGACTCATTGATATCACGCTTAGGTGGAATAGATCTAAGTTTCAAAGAATCAACATCAAGAGAAATTATATACACGTTCCTAGCCAACTCGTCAATCTGAAGCAATCTTTCTTCAAGCAAAGCATTGAAATTATTTTGTGAATTCATAAACTCTTTAACACTAGTATCAAATTCAGAGGGCATCTTATTAAAATTTCCATAAGATTTGTTGTAGGAATTACCATAATTATTAGAGGAATTACTAGGAAACGGCCTAGAATTAAAGTTTCCTCTATAAGCATTGTTACCAAAATTATTCCTACCAACAAAATTCACATCCATAGATTCATTATTATTCTCAATCAACGTGGACAAAGGCATATCATTAGGATCAGAAGAAGCACTCTTAGTAGCAAATAATTTCATAAGTTCATCCATCTTTCCACTCAAAACACTAATCTCTTCAATAGCATGTACTTTTTTACTAGTAGATCTTTCGGTATGCCACTGAGAGTAATTAACCCTAATATTATCTAGGAGTTTAGTAGCTTCTCCTAAAGTGATTTCCATGAAAGTGCCCCCCGCGGCCGAATCTAAAAGATTTCCAGAAGCAAAATTCAAGCCAGCATAAAAGTTTTGTATAATCATCCATAAGTTCAAACCATGTGTAGGGCAATTACGTATCATTAGTTTCATTCTCTCCCAAGCTTGTGCAACATGCTCATGATCTAGTTGCTTAAAATTCATGATATCGTTTCTGAGAGAGATAATCTTAGCGGGAGGAAAATACTTACAGATAAAGGCATATTTGCACTTATTCCATGAATCAATACTATTTCTAGGCAAAGAAGAGAACCAAATTTTAGCATGATCTCTAAGTGAAAACAGAAATAGCTTTAGTTTGACAATATCATTATCCGTATCCCTCTTCTTTCGCATATCGCACAAATCAACAAAGTTGTTTAGATGGGTAGCGGCATCTTCACTAGGAAGGCCAGAAAATTGATCTTTCAAGACATGATTCAACATAGCAGCATTGATCTCACAAGATCCAGCATCTATAATAGGAGCAGCAGGAGTGCTAATAAAATTATTATTGTTGGTATTGGAGAAGTCACACAATTTGGTATTGTTTTGAGCCATAGTGACAAGCAAGCAATCCAACACACAAGCAAACATGAAGCAAGCGAATGGAAAAAGGGCGAATAAAATGGTAAGGATGAAGTGGGGGAGAGGAAAACGAGAGGCAAATGGCAAATAATGTAATGCGAGGGATAAGTGTTTGTGATGGGTACTTGGTATATGACTTTTGCGCAAATCTCCCTGGCAACGGTGCCAGAAATTCTTCTTGCTACTTCTCGAGCTTGTGTTGTATTCCCTCGAAGAGGAAAGGGTGATGCAGCACAGTAACGTAAGTATTTCCCTCAGTTTTTGAGAACTAAGGTATCAATCTAGTAGGAGACCACGCTCGAGTCCCTCGTACCTACACGAACAAATAAGAACCTTGCAACCAACGTGATAAAGGGTTTGTCAATCCCTTCACGTCCACTTGCAAAAGTGAGATCTGATAGAGATGATAAGATAATATTTTTGGTATTTTTGATATGGAGACAGAAAGTAAAGAGTGCAAAATAAAATAACGGCGACAAAAATTGGCAAGTTGACAGGAAACTAATATGATGAAGATAGACCCGGGGGCCATAGGTTTCACTAGTGGCTTCTCTCATGATAGCAGACTTCTACGCTGGGTGAACGAATTACTGTCGAGCAATTGATAGAGAAGCAAATAGTTATGAGAATATCTAGGCATGATCATTGTATATAGGCATCACGTCTGTGACAAGTAGACCGAAATGATTCTGGATCTACTACTATTACTCCACACATCGACCGCTATCCAGCATGCATCTAGAGTATTAAGTTCATAAGAACAGAGTAACGTCTTAAGCAAGATGACATGATGTATAGGTATAAACTCAAGCAATATGATATAAACCCCATATTTTTATCCTCGATGGCAACAATACTATACGTGCCTTACTGCCCCTACTGTCACTGGGAAAGGACACTGCAAGATTGAACCCAAAGCCAAGCACTTCTCCCATTGCAAGAACTACCGATCTAGTAGGACAAACTAAACCGACAATTCGAAGAAACTTGCAAGGATATTTAAATCATGCATAAATAATTTCAGAAAAGAATCCAATATTTTTCATAGATAATCTTGATCATAAACCCACAATTCATTGGATCTCGACAAAGACACCACAAAAAGATTACGTCGAATAGATCTCCATGAAGATCGTGTAGAACATTTTATTGAGATCCAAAGAGAGAGTAGAAGCCATCTAGCTAATAACTATGGACCCGAAGGTCTATGGTAAACTACTCACAACTCATCGGAGAGGCTATGGTGTTGATGTAGAAGCCCTCTGTGATCAATGCCCCCTCCGGTGGAGCTCCGGAACTGGCCCCAAGAAGGGATCCCACGGGAACATAAGGTTGCGGCGGTGGAATTAGGGTTTCGTGGTCGTCCTCGATAGTTTCAGGGTACGTAGGTATATATAGGAGGAAGAGGGACGTTAGGGGAGCAATAGGGGGCCCAGGAGGGTGGGGGCGTGCCTACCCCCCTGGGCGCGCCCCTGCCCTCGTGGCCGCCTCTCTCGCTTCCTGGCATGTACTCCAAGTCTTCTGTGTTGATATCATTCCAAAAATAACTCTCCCGAAGGTTTCATTCTGTTTGGACTCTGTTTGATATTCCTTTCTGCGAAACACTGAAATAGGCAAAAAACAAGAATTTGCATTGGGCCTTGGGTTAGCAGGTTAGTCCCAAAAATAATATAAAAGTGTATAAGAAAGCCCATTAAACATCCAAAACATAATATATAATAGCATGGAACAATCAAAAATTAAAGATACGTTGGAGACGTATCAGGCCGCCCAGATAACAAACCTACAGGAACATTATTGTAAAACTCTGAATCAAGGGACTATACAAAAGCTAGGTTCAAGGTCATACTGAATATGCCGCCTTTTAGCTTCCTATTCCCCTTCAAGGCATCCGAGAGTTGGGTTCGTATGTCCCTTAGCTCTTCGGCTTGCTTGATATTTGCATCCTGCAGTTTGTTCTTCTCCTCTATGGTCCGTGTTAATACACGTTGACCAGCGGCCGCCTGTCCTTCGGCGTGTTTTTTGTCCGCCAGAGCAGCCCTTAGCTTCTCCTCCAGTTGGTATGTCGACCCTGCTGCTGTAGTTAAAATAATGTATATCTAAAAATCATTGATTGGCGCAGGATTGTACTTTCCGGACACTATTGTTCTTACCATCAGATCCTTTTATGGACCTCTTCGAATCTGCCAATTCGGCTGTGACAGCAGTTAACTTGGTCCGGCATTCTTCAAGCTCCTTGGATAATGCATTATTATTTTCCTTGAGTACCTGAGGATATAACAATCCTTAAATCACTTGGGCTAACTGCTTCAAGTCTTGGGGGCTACTGGCATGTGATTATTGAATCTACACGTTCTTACCCGCATATCCTTTGAAAGCTGGTGAGTGGCTCCGGCAAGTCCATCCCGAGCAGCTCGGATATATGCATCCGCAGAGCTGAGGGCGTTGAACGCCTCTTCAGTAAAAATTTGATTGTGCATGGTCTTTTCGCCATCGATGATTCATCGCGCTCTCCACTTCGGAATTGGTAACAGATACCTCATCCGAATACCCTCAGAGAGGACAATCGGGCGTTACGCCTGTATCAACCCTAGTCCTTGTGGATGGGTCTGGTACCAGATTGGTTGGAACGTGGCCAGCAGGTTCCCCAGACACAGTCTGGCATATGCTCCTCCTGAAATAGGACAAAGTGGAAAATATTACAATCCAGCCTTGCCACCGAGCATATGTTAAAAATTATACCACTTCGATAAAGGAGGAGGTTCGATGGTGTCGCTGGTTTCCTTTCATTTCAAAGACTCGCCCTGCGCAGGTGTCGCCTTCCTGGAAGATGCCCTTGATGCAGTACGGCGAGATGAGCGGCGCCCCTTTTGAGCATGAGATAGTGCGGTGGGTGAGGCGCAAAGGGAAGGCTCTCTTTGAAGAGGTTTCTCCCGGGTACTTACGTGGGAGGAAGGAAGAAGCCCAGGGTAATCGGCTACAATGGCCACTTCTATGCCATCATGGCTCGCCTGATGGAAAACCCCATCCGTAAGCTCTATGAATATATCTGAATCTTCTTCAAATCCAGGATCCATGTCTCGAACATGGTCTTATGGTTGCGGGATGGGGCTATGGACCCCTTCAACCACCTTCCTCCACTCCTATTGGAGATAGCCGGATTCAGTTCGGTTAGCATGTCTTAGAGGAAAATTTAAGCAAAACTAACAATTAAAGGACTCACCCAGTCAATGGGGTTGTACATGGAGAAACCTTCCTGACATTTCAAGCGAAGAAAGTTTTCCTTCTCCCCTTTGTAAAGGTCAGCTAGGATGGCGGCCAGGGCGGCAGAATTGTCCGGACCTTTGCGTAGACAGCACGAGGCATCGTCCAGCCCATTGTAATGCCACATGGGAAACCCTCTGGATTGAAGTGGTTGAACGCATCTCATTTTTTAGATCACCATTACTTCAATTATTGTCAGCTCGGAGTGGGCAAGTACTCTCATCTTGCTCACTAGCCTTTTAACCTCAGCGTTGTCTTCTTCCTTGAGGCTTCGGGGATGCCAGTTGAAGCGTTTCTTCAAAGGAGCGCTGGAGAATTCGGGAAGGCCATGCCGGATTGGGTCCGGAACAACAACGTCTTCAATGTAAAACCATTCCGAGGGCCACTCTTCGGATGCCTTCTTCGGAGTACCGGACAGGTAACCTGTCCCTGCTATGCGCCATACTTCGGCGCCGCCAACCTCGAATATAGATCCCTTTTGGGAGCGGAGGACGAGGCAGAAGAATTTTTTCCATAGCTTGAAATGAGCCTCACAGCCTAGAAACAGCTCGCAAAGAGCGACGAAGCCCGCGATATGCAGGATGGAGCCAGGCGTAAGATCGTGCAGTTGGGGACCGTAAAACTCCGAGAATCCTCTGAGAAAAGGATGGATAGGAAATCCTACGCCTCTCAAAAGGAAGGATATGAAGCACACCTGCTCCTCTTTAGTAGGATTGGGAAAATTTTCCGCTAAGGCTTCACCGTCAATGGAAGTTAATCCAGCCCGGACGGGGACTAGATCCGCGGGAGGGAGATATCCCTGCTCTGAAGTTTATTCAGATGGGCGTGGGATACTGAACAACTCTCCCAATCGCCTGCTTGAGGGCCATGGGGCGTGAGGAAGAACTGGGAACGCCGACCATGTTTGGGAGACTTTCCGTGGCAAGCTCTAAGGATTTCCGCGTTGTGTGGAATGGCATATGAGATTTAGTCTCCTTAAATAGACGCCATCCTTGCATGGTCAAGGGTTATTTGTAAAAAAATACCCGGACGGTTCGCATTCGTCTGACACGTGGAATCTGAGGCGACGGCGGCACGGAATCGACATGATATAATATTAAATATGGAGCCAAACTATCATCTATTTTGAAGAAGAACCTGCCTTGCAAGACCGAACACATGAAGCCGAATACAACCTCGTCATTGAAGGCAAGCTCGGGGGCTACTGAGGGAGTCCTGGATTTGCGGGGTCCACGAGTTTCCAGTCTACCGAAGCTGGGTCGGACAGATGAGCCGTGAAGATGGAGATAAACAGGCATCCCCCGTGTCCGGCCAGGACTCCTGTGTATGTAGAAAGGCAGGGTAGACGTTCGGGTGTAATGATTCCTTTCTTCCCAAGTAATCTTCGTAACCCTAGGCCTCTTCCGGTGGATATATAAACCGGAGGGTCTAGTCTGTAGAGGGGAGAATCACAACTTATAGGCTAGACTCCTAGGGTTTTAGCCATTACGATCTTGAGGTAGATCAACTCTTGTAAACCTATATTCATCAAGATCAATCAAGCAGGAAGTAGGGTATTACGTCGGTCGAGAGGGCCTGAACCTGGGTAAACATTGTGTCCCCAATCTCCTATTACCATCGATCCTCGGACGCACAGCTTGGGCACCCCTACCCGAGATCTTCCGGTTTTGACACCGACAGTAACCCCGTCCTCGTGGTGCGGCTAGCGTTGTCGCATGGTGTTTGAACCCGTGTCTCCATCAGATCTCGGGTGATTTTGTCGGGGCTGGTATGCAATGGATCCTCCACTCTTCGTTCATGTGTTTGCCAGTTGGATCTTTCAGATCTACGCTTCTCTTTATTGACAGCGGTTGTTATTCTGATGTGTTTGTCCTGCAGGTCATAGCATGACGACTTTCTGATTGTCTACTGCAACAACTTTTGCCATGCTACGCTAAGAAAGGGGCAATGACGGGGACGCACACTTGGCTCGCTATAGGGCTTGTAGTCGTCCCAGGTGGTCTACGAAATTGGATATATTTTTTGTTATTTCTGATGTTCTTTGATATCATATAGCATGAAAAGAAAATTTTGAATCATGGATACAAGATCATTTACACGTAAGAGACTATTGCCCATGTGATTTATCGCCCGCTATGGAAGCCTTTACTAGAGGAGGTGTTGTTGGTCCACTAAATATTGCTTATTCAGGAGTCTACCACTGAGCTAACAGCCTGTCCCGCGGGCCTTCCTTTGGGAGGCCAACTATGCTGAGAAAAACTACATCTCATTCTTTTGACATCCCGATGCCGCCACACCATAGACTGGACATGGGACATCTAAAAAAGGATTCGTCACTATCAACTAATTTGTTACGCCCTAGGATATAATAAGCTCATGATCTTGGTCTTGCTTCACCCTCAACAACAAAAGACTTCCATCTCTAAGATTAGCTCATACGTATTATAGCCAGCGGGCCCATTTACCCAGTTCACACAAGGGCCTTAGTAATACCGGTGCCGACCCTGACTATCGACCCACGGCATGCATCATGCACGACATGCATGGTCGACGCTGCTAGCGCCTACGACAGTACTGGCAACAGGACGGGAGTGCGACGCGTCCCGGTCGGATCATCACATAGCTAAGAGCATCTACAGCCGCGGGCAGTCTGTCCACCGGGTTTCACAGTGTTTTCAAGTGAGACACCATCGTCAGTCCGAAGCGGTGGATGTGCCAAGGTGCCCCATATCCTCTCCATGGGTTGGATATGCACGAGGGGTGTTGGTCAGCCCAAACATTTGAGACTCCTTGAGGAGCCCGTATGGGTCGTTTTTTCGTGATCTATCATCGACCGGACCGTCCGCCCGAGTGTTTGAGGTGGGTTTAAGAGGCCCGGCTATAGATGCTCTTGGCATACTAAGTCAAGCTAGGCCTAGGTGAGGTCGTGAGGAGATAAGCTATGACAGGCCTACATCGTGCACCGTTCACGGTTGAAGCCTGACATGGCCGAGGGTGTGTGGTTGAACAGGCATATGCTGATATGCACAATCGTAGACCACCACACTCACCTGTCCTTTTTGGCGAGTCCGTGAACACATGTGCATCGTTATTCACGCACGCTGTGTCTTTTTTTTCAGTTCTTTCTCTTTCGCCTTTCTTTCGTTCTTTCCTACGGAGCAGTTTTCAGCTGGGTTCTATGGTTTATTATTTCTTTATTTTTCCTTGATTTTCTTTTGGTCTTCTTATTTTTTCTGGGTTTTGTTGAACTTGTTGAAAATTGTTAGAAGGGATAGAGAGGAATTGATGCAGGATATGATGGATTCGATGTTTATTGCTTGAGCCTCATGGGCATATACATAGGAGTATATGATCATCTTGAAGTATAAGCTAAGGTAGAATAATATCCTACGCTATTCCTAACTTTTCTAATAATCAATATACTCAACAATTTTTTTTAAGAAAGCCTTCAATGAAAGCATTTAGAAAAATTATGTACACCCTCTGTAAGCAAATATAAGAGTGTTTAAATCATTAAAGTAGTGATCTAAATGCTCTTATATTTGTTTACAGAGGAAGTACATTTTATGAAAAATAACAAAGGGTATTATTTTGAAAATGTTAAACTTGTAAAAAACATGTATGTTTTCCAAAAAATCCATGAAGAAGTTTTTTTAAATGTTAAAGTTTTAAAAGTAATTGTGATCATTTTTTGTAAATCAAGTTTTTTTTGGAAAGCCCTGAACGTATTTAAAAAAGTCTGCTCGTGACATTTAGAAAAATGATTATTTTTTAACTCATGGATATTTTCAAAATTCACAATGTATATTTTTTTAACATCTATAAAATGGCTGAACATTTACATTTATTTATTCTTATTTTTTTAAACTCGTAAACTTCAGAAAACCCAGAAAAGAAAGTAAAATAGAAAAAAAACAAAATCATCATAGGAGTACTCTTGTCCTAGGAAAAAAACAGACTTTGCCATGTTCTAGCATGGATCACGAGTTCGATAGAAGCCGAAACATGGTCGACCTGTCCAGTTACACGTGTTTTGAAATGTACGCACGATCAGAAACCACCACACACACTCAATTTGTCCGTTTACCGGCGAGCTGTCAAGTGATAGTACTGCATGCCTGGCGCCCGTCTCGATTTTTTAACCCGTCGACATACAATTGATGGAAATCAGCCGAACCACAGCACATAGACAGTACACTACTAATAGGAGTAGTTGTCTAGCGATACCACTAGTGTCGCTAGAAATATAGAAATATAGAATCCAGGCCTGCCGAGAGACGATTGATGGAAGAGCACATGATCAATCCGATCGAATCGGTGTGGAATAGATGTGCCCGGCCAAGCCTAGTTTCGTTCGAGAACGTTGCTATACACACGACGGGTCGTAGACGATGCATGCACGATGCTGTTAATCAAGCCGTTGTTGGGAGGGAGCAAAGTACAGGGCATCGTCCGATGTTATATCGTGCATGAATCGTCCACTCCCTGTCGTGCGAGAAGTAGTTTCGTTCAAGATATCCATTCGTTCTCCTCTCCGGTAGGTGCGCCGGATCACCCACGCGAAGACCGTGCAGCAGCTCGCCGTCTGGCCACATGGACGGACGTCCGGTTAAATGTACGCCAGCCGTATGCATGGCGACCAGCAGTACTCTAGCTGCGGTGCAACGCAACGAGCGGCCATCGCGCTTCTGACGGCAACGCATGCCATTATTATTTTCGAGGGAGGCAACGCATGTCATTGATTAACTTCGTACAGTGACTGAGAACTGGGGTTTTCTGCTTCTGAAAGCAAAATTCAGAAATGTCGTCGACGGGGATGCGGTGCCCCGGGTTGTGGCTCGCGGCATGCGCCAAGAGCTGATTTTTTGCGTGCACCCTAGCTTCCCACGACGCCCGGCCTGACCAAGAGTGGTTGACGTGTTCTATGTACGCACCCGTGCAGCAACAGTAGCCACATGTGGGAGTGGGAGTGACGATAATCAGGATAGTGATGTGATATCCATCGGTGAAGAAATGAACAAACAAAGAGCGAGACCGAGGGCCGGGAAGAAGAAGATGCATGAAAAATGCTTGCATCAACCAAAAGGGACAGCTCGTCCCTTGTGTGGACTTCACATCTACCTGTACCACCTTGTGTCTTTCACCGACTGGAGATGGGGAAAAACGAGGTTGCATCGTTGCAGGGCTAATTAGGAAGGTGTGTTCAGTGGCAGGATGATAGTGCAAGACGTTTGAGATAAGGAAAAGAAATGAGAGATACAATGAAGACGCTCATCACATGCAAGAGATAAAAGTCTCGGGAGATGGACACGGCTGACGACGTCGAGGTCGAGCTGGTGCATCCGGACTCCAGAGGCGTCTAAATTCGGCGTAGGAGGTCTGACAGGGGAAGTGCATGGATGAACCCGGATACATATGAACCCACTTTGAAAAATATATTTTTAAATGCTTAAAAGATCTAAAAAAGGTTGTACAGGTATGTTTCCATGTTCCATGTGCGTGCATAAAGTTTCATGAAAAAATAACTTTTTATGTGACCTGTGCAAAAAAGACAAAAAATTATGTCGTGAAACACTATTTAGAAGCACTGAAATTTGTCTTTTTGATGAAGGCAAATCAAAAGACATTTCTTCACAAAACTTTGTGCCACGCACACATATTTGCCAACATGTATGCATGAATTTTTTTTATATATTTTTTGACATTTTCAAGCATGCTTAAAATGTATTTTGTTAAAAATGGGTGCAGATGCCCCTGGGTTCAGGACGAGCCCACTCGATCTGGCAGGCCTTTGTTTACACCAGAGTTGTTAACTCGTTATGATACACATCTTTTCAGAACAACAACCTACTTGTATTGATCCGTACACAGAAAGTACGTACAAAAGATCATAATAAAAATATGCTTTACAGTGTTATCTTCTAATGGTCTCTCTCGCTCTACATATGGTCATCCAGTGGCGGAGATAAAGGCAACAATGGAGGACACTGAGTTTATACCTCAGAAACTTTGAATGGTGTGGCAGATTGTTTGGCTAAGTATAATCGCTTAGAATGCATAACGGCTGTGTGGCCAGGCCAACGACTCCCTTGTATCGAGGAACTTTTGCCTCTCGACAATAACACCATGATTATGGAATAAAACTCCTTTTTACCCTGTAAAAAAAGTGGTCAAGGATATAAGCATCTTTCTACAATAACAACATGATTATATTTATCCAACAATGAAAGAACAAGAAGATCGGAATGTCCGGAAAGAATATTAGAGGTAATAGACTTGAAAGCTATCAAGATTCTTTAAAGTCAGAAATCTATAGCTCTTTTATTCTCACCTTGATGTTTCTGAATGTGAAGAACATAGAGAAGACGTAGAGCATGATTGGCTAGTTACCAAAAGTTGACTAACCAACATTTTGGCAAGCCGGCAAATAGGCTGCCAATTGATTAGCTACAACTTACTTTGCCAACCCTCAAAAATTGTCAAAAGTTGCCAAGTCTTGAGTTGTTAAATGTTGCGTCACAAAATGTTAGCTAGCCAATTTGTTGGATATCAACCAAGCATGCTCGTCGTAGCTCTCATGTATGCGTGTTCTTCACGGGTATTGAGCCGTGTAATGCAATAATGATTATTAGAAGAAAAAAAAATGACCTTTCAGCCAATCCAACATCCACTCGAAACGAATACCAGACTTGTTGTGTATACTGCTTGTGTATTTGAACACATCATTGTACTAACTAGATGATTCCTGCGCATTGCTGCAGAAACACTAAGATGCATGTAGCTATGAGATATTATTGTTGTGTTCTAACATTTATTTTGTTGCATTAGTAACTTAGTGGTTCGAGAAATTTTTGAGATAAATTGAATTAACTTTTCTATTGAAAAAACATCTCAAATCAGACTGTCAGATTATTGGTAATCCTTTTTTTCATTTGCATAAATGCATCTCCAAAAAGTCTTGTAGCATTTGGAGCAGAGTTTTCCAAGAATAAAATTGCTTTAGTATTTATGAACATACGACACACTAGTCTCTTTTTATTTTCACTCTTTAATCCATTCCAACGATCAATTAATGTCTACCGCCAATTCCATTCAATTTTCCACAAAAAGATGAAATGCTAATGGCATGAGTTTTGTATAAGGTGCATGACGTGAATAATTACGGAACTAATTATAATGTGGCATACATGCATGCCTTGGATAGGTGCGAGTGCATGTTGTAAGAATTGAAGTTAGTGGATGTGGGTGCATGGCTGAAAAGAATATATAGTGCTAGCGGATGGTAATAGTATGACATACTTGTGAGGTGAAAGACTGCATGTTAAGAGAATTACTTGTAGTGGCGATGGACTTTTTAAGAAATATAGGATACATGATTTACGTAATTACTTTCACGCACATAGACGCAGGCATAAGATATGTGGGTCAAGGTTTTTCTTTCTGAGGGCATGTACAATGATTCTATCTTAAGAGTGCTACGTAGGATAAATGATGAGGTGGATGAGAGAGAAATCATAAGAGGAGGCTTGTCTTCTCTTATTTAAGAAAAGCTAAGGGCATGTACAATGGTTCTATCTTAAGAGTGTCATGTAGGATACATGATGAGGTTGATGAGAGAGAAATCATAAGAGAAGGTTTGTCTTCTCTTATTTAAGAAAAGCTAAGAGATGATCTCTTAGCATAATTTGTCTCACCATGTTTTTAGGAACAACTAATTATTAAAGATAAGTTTAAGAGATGACCCATTGTAGACATCTTTTTTTGTCATATCTAATTTACATGCAAAATTTAAGATAAGACTATACTATCAACCATTGTTGATCTCTTAGCACAATTTGTCTCACCATGTTTTTAGGAACAATTAATTATTGAAGATAAAGTTAAGAGATGAGTCATTGTAGACATTTTTTTTGTCATATCTAATTTACATGCAAAACTTAAGATAAAACTATCTTATTAACCATTGTACATGCCCTGAGCAGTGTCTGAGTGCCGACTTATATGAATATATCGACACATCAAGCTGCATGCATGCATGCATCTTGGACGTAACATGCATGATCGACGCAGCTAGCTAGCTAGCACGACGAGACGAGACATTACACGGCCAGCGGTACCCTGTCCGTGCCCATGCTTGACACGCACTGCCACGTACAGCAAAAAGTAAAAATAATAAGCGAACAGAACAAAGTGTTAGGTACTCTCGGAGAGAGCGACCCGTCCGGCCCGGTCGTCACGTACCTAACTAATCCATTGCTTATCTAAAAAAACTAATCCACTGCTGATGCCTCGTGCACATGCAGGCAGCTGCTAGCACGGCACCGTCGTATCACTTGTCGACAGCCGCCCGATCGCACGTGGCCAGCATCGTGACGACGGCATATACATGCACTTGTTTCTCCAAAAGAAATGAGTTTATTTTTTAGGGTACAAAAGAAATGAGTTGCAGGGTACGCCTTCATTTCTTTCTTTTACGTACGGTCGACATCGTACTGCACCGAAATGGATTGTATATATGATCACGGCGTCAGCTAGATGACAGGTTGAGATGAGATTACGTAAGAGGATGCGGAATATTGTTAGGCCCGCCCGGTGAGATACGGTCTCTTGCACGCCAAGCTAGCGAACACTTGTAAAGGGTTCTGATTATACAAATGAGCATGTATTAGGTAAATACAACGACTGAATCCCCTTGAATTAATCCGGTTTGGAAGCAACAGGTGGGCGGCGTGCACTCATACACTTATCCTAGTAGTACTTTTCACGGGTTTACCCGTATACCCGTCAGAAAATTCTCAGCCAGTTTCCGTCTGATAGTTCTCGGATGAGTGCATGAGATCGATCATGAGGATAACGTAGAGTATGCTGAACACGCCTCCGACCAAATTCACCAGGACCTCCCTCCAGGCAGCGGAGGCGGCAGATGGGTGGCAACGGGGGACGCGGAAGCGGCGGCGCGGGCGTGCTCGAGCTTGGCCGCACGCCAGGGGAAGGCAGCTTCGGCAAGGTGAAGCACGCGCTGCACAGCACCACGGGGATCACGAGGTCGAAAGAAGTCAAAACGCCGGTCAAGTTGTCTAGCAACACAAGTTCAGCACATATATGCAGGCACGACCATAGAGAACACGTAGAGCATGATTGGTCGGTTATCAAAAATCGGCAAGCCAACATTTTAACAAGCCAACAATTCGGCTATCAATTACCACGTGACATATGTGGTAAGCAATCCAAACAATTCAATTCAAAAAACAATTCGGCTACCAATTGAATTGGTGCCTACTTACTGCTGAGTAAATAGGTAATTTTTCGATTAATTTAATCCACGAATTAACTACTAGCATGGCATTGACACAAATAATAGCATACTGATATTCAATCATGCAAACACATACTACGCTAATTGTAGACAGATCTACGTATAACGCTAGCATGCCTAAAACAGAAAACAGTAGGAGCGGGATAAACGAGTTATACCCTCCAGTAGGCCATGCAGAGGCCGCGGCAGCGGTGACGGCAGCAGCGTCCTCGGCTGCCTTCTTGTCGGCTTCGATCTTCTGGGCGGCGACACGTTCGGCGTCGGTGGCCATGATGATGACGAGGGCGACGCGGACGTAGAGGAAGTAGATGAACGGCGAGCAGTCACGTAGTCGCTTCCCAAAAACCTATTCGCCCCTCTCCCGTACAGGATCCAGAGAGGCGAGGCTTCGGAGACCTGCTCTCCCGTCGACCGTGTACGCGGCGGACGGGATGGAGTCACCGGCGGCAGCAGCAGCAAAGGGACGACGGCGGGCGTGGAGGCAGATGCGTTCTGTGTTGCGGCCGCTAGGGTTGGCAGCGCCCCACATATATATGTGCGGCCGCGCGTCGAGAAACGTGGGCCGAACCCACGTCCATATCAGTAGCCCACGATCCGACGTGTCAGATCGTGGCCCTACCTGTCAAAGACTCTCCGTTCCTGACCGGCAAAAAGAAGCGCATAGGAGTGAGCTCGGCTCGGCTCAATCCCGCAACCCGCGGCGCGGCGCGTCGTGAGGAGGCGTGGCGTGGCGAGGCGAGCGGAGGAGGAGGAGTGCACGAGGGCCTCATCTCTTCTCAAGCTCCAATAGCACGAGGGAGAGAATCCCTTATAAACCACTCCAACTCTCCTTCCACTAGCATGGTGGGACTAAACTTCCCACCACTTTGTCATGCCACCTACATGGGCCCTTAGAGATCAAATCTGAAATTGTCGTATGGGCTCTAGGCCCATCTCAGATTTCAACAATCCCCCACCAGATCTCGAGGGCCCATTGTGTGCTCTTGTCCCAATTACTGTTTCGATATACCAGTGTTTCAGCGAAGACCTGTTAAGGTTGAGCTTCACCTAGAGCAAGTAGCTACACTCCTTCACAACTGAACAATGGACTAAGCCTTGAATTGTCAGTTTGGCGTAAAGAAGTTTCACCACATGTCTTACTGATACTAGGCTGTCGAAGGCTGACCCCTCGGGTGGAGCGTACAAGTCACACTCCTGGCCTGTTCATGAGCTTACTAGAGATCACCCCAATCTCATAGACTGTGACCAGCAGTCGGGCTCATATAGGTGTGTTCCTCCAAAGATCGCTCTGTAGGATAGCATCTTGCTTATACATATAAGCCTTGGAACACATTAAGACAGTAGTCATCCTCCCATACAGTATTGAGAGTATTGCATCTCCAGCGGAGTGGGTTAGTATAGTTACTCTCCTCAGTTCACCACTGGCTTGTTTTCCCAGGTCCTACTTCACGGGATCTCCGATCACATAGGTTGGGTTACCACCATGGCAACTCATGTGGGTCTCATGCCCATCTCCCTCGATGCATTATCTATCACAACACGTGATAGCCCTTTTGTAAAGGGATCTGCCAGATTCTTAGCCGTATGGACATATTCCAACGCTATCACTCCGGAGTTTCTCAATTTTCTGACAGCTTTTAATCTCATTCTTATGTGTTTGTTGGACTTCATGTTGTCCTTTGAACTCTTCACCTTGGTGATGACGGTCTAATTGTCACAGTTCATAAGGATAGCCGGAACCGGTTTATCAACCAATGGCAAGTCCATCAAGAGATCTCGAAGCCATCCCGCTTCGACACCAGATGTGTCTAATGCTGTTAATTCTGCTTCCATTGTCGATCTCGTTAAGATCGTTTGCTTGCAAGACTTCCAGGAAACAGCGCCACCTCCAAGAGTAAACATATACCCAGTTGTGGCCTTCATCTCATCAGCATCAGAGATCCAATTCGCATCACTATACCCTTCAAGTACCGACGGGTATCCGGTATAGTGAAGTCCATAGTTCATAGTACCCTTCAGATAACGCATAACTCTTTCAACAGCATGCCAATGTACATCACCCGGTTTTGACACAAACCGACTCAGTTTGCTCACAGCAAAAGCGATGTCAGGCCTCGTAGCGCTAGCTAGGTACATCAGTGAACCAATGATTTGAGAGTATCTCAATTGATCTATAGCCGTGCCTTTGGATTTTCGAATCAACACGCTAGGATCATATGGTGTTTGAGATGGTGTGCAGTCTGAGTATCCAAAACGACTCAACACCTTCTCAACATAATGGGATTGCAAAAGTGTAATCCCACCCTCATTATCTCTCAGTAGCTTGATGTTCAAGATAACATCAGCCACACCAAGGTCTTTCATCTCAAAGTTCTGAGATAGAAACGACTTGACCTCCTCAATTACTTTGAGGTTGGTTCCGAATATCAGTATGTCATCAACATACAAGCACAGTATAACTCCTTCGCCCCCACCATGGCGATAGTATACACATTTGTCAGCTTCATTAACAACGAAGCCAACAGATGTCAGTGTTGTATTAAACTTATCATGCCATTGCTTAGGTG
This sequence comes from Secale cereale, assembly GCA_902687465.1. Lineage (NCBI taxonomy): Eukaryota > Viridiplantae > Streptophyta > Magnoliopsida > Poales > Poaceae > Secale > Secale cereale. The sequence continues at coordinate 91,693,301 of LR738709.1, forward strand.
CTTGTTTCAGGCCATATAAAGATTTTATCAACCTACACACTTTTCCTTCCTGACCATCTATCACAAAGCCATCTGGCTGTTGCATGTAGATTTCCTCGTTTAGCTCTCCATTCAGGAAAGTTGTCTTAACATCCATCTGGTGGACGAGAAGACCATGCGAGGCCGCCAACGAGAGTAATACTCGAATGGTGGTCAGTCTGGCCACAGGTGAATAAGTATCAAAGAAATATTCCTCTTCCTTTTGGTCATAGCCCTTGGCCACAAGCCTAGCCTTGTACTTTTCAATCGTACCATCGGGCCTAAGCTTCTTTTTGAACACCCACTTACATCCCAATGGTTTGCAACCATAGGGACGCTCAGTAATCTCCCATGTCCCGTTAGCCATGATGGAATCCATCTTGCTACGGACCGCTTCCTTCCAGTAGTCAGATTCTGGAGAGGCATACGCTTCTGAAATAGAAGTGGGAGCATCATCCACGAGGTACACGAAGAAATCATCACCAAAGGTCTTTGCAGTCCTTTGTCTCATTCCCCTACCAAGGGTTTCCTCGTCATCCTCCTCAGGATTTTCATCATGTGTTCGTTCATAGTATTCCATAGGAATGGCAGGCTCAGGAGTCTCCTCAGATTCATGTCTAGAAGTGCTTTGCCTATCTCTCATAGGAAATATATCCTCGAAGAATGTAGCATCCTTAGACTCCATAATTGTACCAACCTTTTGGTCAGGTACCTCAGATTTCACTACTAGAAATCTATAGCCAACGCTATTCTTAGCGTAGCCCAAATTAACGCAGTCCACGGTCTTCGGTCCAAGCTTGCGCTTTTTGGGGATCGGCACATTGACTTTCGCCAAACAGCCCCAAGTACGCAAGTACGAGAGTGTTGTCCTTCTCTTCGCCCATTTCTCATAGGGAGTGATCTCATTGTCCTTTGTCGGAACTTTATTCAGGACATGACATGCCGTCAATATAGCCTCCCCCCACCATGCCTTGGATAAACCCGACGTATCTAACATGGCGTTAACCAAATCAGTTAGAGTACGGTTTTTCCGCTCGGCAACCCCGTTTGACTGGGGTGAATAGGGAGGCGTCCTCTCATGAATGATGCCGTGTTCCGCACAAAAGGAGTCAAACTCACTCGAGAAGTACTCTCCACCACGATCTGACCGAACTCGTTTAATTTGTTTTTCAAGTTGTTTCTCAACTTCTGCCTTATAGATTTTAAAGTAGTGTAGAGCCTCATCTTTAGTGTTTAATAGATAAACATAGCAATATCTAGTGGAATCATCTATCAATGTCATGAAGTATTTCTTTCCACCTTTAGTCAACACACCATTCATCTCACAAAGATCAGAATGTATGAGTTCTAATGGTGCCAAGTGTCTCTCCTCCGCGGCCTTGTGAGGCTTGCGAGGTTGCTTAGCTTGCACACATGAAAGGCACTTAGAACCTTTGGCTAAAGTGAAACTCGGGATTAAATCCAACTTAGCTAGCCACGTCATAACACCGAAACTAATGTGACAAAGACGTGAATGCCAAACTTTTGATTCATTAACATTCGAATGAATATGGTTCACGACTTTATTACAAAAATCTGCGAGGGAAAGGCGGAACATTCCTCCGCTCTCATAACCTTTTCCAACAAAGAGTCCATATTTCATAACAACTAATTTATTTGACTCGAAAACCAACTTAAACCCTTCTCTACATAGAAGGGAGCCACTAACGAGGTTCTTCTTGATGGCGGGGACATGCTGCACGTTCTTCAGCTGCACGATCCTTCCCGAAGTAAACTTCAGATCGACCGTGCCAACACCATGAACAGAAGCACTCGCGCCATTCCCCATCAATACGGACCCGTGGTTGTGACCTGGTAAGAAGTGAACAATGAAATGTCAGCACACACATGAACTCCTGCACCTGTGTCCACCCACCAATCGTTGGGCTGAAACACTGAAAACACAGTAAATAAATTACCGTACCCAGATGCACCATTGTCATTGTTGCCCACAATCATGTTGACAGACTTGGAGTCCTGTCCTGGCTTCTTGTACTTGTTTGGGCACTTGTTGGCCCAATGTTCAGTGGACCACAAGTAAAGCAGCCCTCATCCTTCTTGTTCTTCTTGAAGGTCTTCTTACCCTTCTTCTTAAAGTCGGCATTGTGTTGGACACCGTTCTTTCCCTTGGGCTTGTGGGAGTTGGAGTTCCTCTAGTTCACCATGTTGGCGACAGAAGTCCCCTCAACTGCTTTCCCGTTCGAGTCCTTTGCCCTTGAGTTCTGCTCAACACTCAGATGGCCAATGACATCCTCCACTGAGAATTCACGCCTCTGATGTTTCAGAGTAGTGGCAAAGTTCCTCCAGGAATTAGGGAGCTTAGCGATTATGCAGCCCGCGACAAACTTGCCCGGTAACTCACACTTCAGAAGCTCAAGCTCCTTAACAATCCATATTATCTCATGAGCCTGCTCCAACACAGGACGGTTTTCAACCATCTTGTAATCGTGGAACTGCTCTATAATATACATCTCACTCCCAGCATCGGTGGCCCCGAATTTAGATTCGAGCGCCTCCCACAAGTCCTTGGCGACATGCACATGTAAATATGCGTCGACCAGTTTATCTCCGATCACGCTAAGAAGTGCTCCGAGAAATACGACGGTGGCCTCCCTGAACGCCTTCTCCTGTTCAGGAGCAATCGTTCCCGTGGGCACACCGGCGACCCAGAACACGTTCATAGCCGTGAGCCATAAAGTGGTCTTAGTCTGCCAACGCTTAAAATATGTACCGGTAAACTTATCCGGTTTCAGTGCAGCGGCAAAGCCACTTGTCGAAAAATTCCTACACATAATAGGTTTTTGGATTGCTGACTAAATAGGCAATTTTTCGATTAATTTAATCCACGAATTAACTACTAGCATGGCATTGACACAAATAATAGCATACTGATATTCAATCATGCAAACACATACTACGCTAATTGTAGACAGATCTACGTATAACGCTAGCATGCCTAAAACAGAAAACAGTAGGAGCGGGATAAACGAGCTATACCCTCCAGTAGGCCATGCAGAGGCCGCGGCAGCGGTGACGGCAGCAGCGTCCTCGGCTGCCTTCTTGTCGGCTTCGATCTTCTGGGCGGCGGCACGTTCGGCGTCGGTGGCCATGGTGATGACGAGGGCGACGCGGACGTAGAAGAAGTAGATGAACGACGAGCAGTCGCGTAGTCGCTTCCCAAAAACCTATTCGCCCCTCTCCCGTACAGGATCCAGAGAGGCGAGGCTTCGGAGACCTGCTCTCCCGTCGACCGTGTACGCGGCGGACGGGATGGAGTCACCGGCGGCAGCAGCAGCAAAGGGACGACGGCGGGCGTGGAGGCAGATGCGTTCTGTGTTGCGGCCGCTAGGGTTGGCAGCGCCCCACATATATATGTGCGGCCGCGCGTGGAGAAACGTGGGCCGAACCCACGTCCAAGTCGGTAGCCCACGATCCGACGTCTCAGATCGTGGCCCTACCTGTCAAAGACTCTCCGTTCCTGACCGGCAAAAAGAAGCGCATAGGAGTGAGCTCGGCTCGGCTCAATCCCGCAACCCGCGGCGCGTCGTGACGAGGCGTGGCGTGGCGTGGCGAGGCGAGCGGAGGAGGAGGAGTGCGCGAGGGCCTCATCTCTTCTCAAGCTCCAATAGCATGAGGGAGAGAATCCCTTATAAACCACTCCAACTCTCCTTCCACTAGCATGGTGGGACTAAACTTCCCACCACTTTGTCATGCCACCTACATGGGCCCTTAGAGATCAAATCTGAAATTGTCATATGGGCTCTAGGCCCATCTCAGATTTCAACACTTACTTTGCCAATCTGTTAAGGGATCTCTCTCTATTACACTATTAATTTCAAATCCGAGGTACAAGCTAGAGAGGAAGGGGAATTGGGGAAGAAGATACAACGCCCACGCAAGTGTTCGGCTAACTAGCCGTTTGCCACCACCTGCTTCACACATACACCAACCCACCCCTTAAGTAGTGGACCGCTCTACTAAGCCCATTCCGGCCCAGCTAGCCGAGTGGGTCGGCGAGGCTCCCTTTTGGGCCGGCCCGACACTTGAATCTCCTTCTGGCGCTTTTCTGATGCACTTCCACTTGCTTGATCGCTCACAATCCCCCCTTTCTTAGAAACGACTTGTCCCCAAGCCGGAGCCCTTGGAAACAACTTTTTCAGCGTCTCCTTATCTTCCCAAGTAGCAAGCTCTTCAGAAGAATCACTTCAATTGACCAAGACTTGAACCAAAGAGCTAGAACCACGCCGAATCACCCGTTGCTGCAAAATCTCGGCAGGCACCTGAAGATGAGCATCAGAAGAAGGCAACTGGGGGAGTGCTTTGCAATCAGGAGCCAAAACTTTCTTCAACAAGGAGACATGAAAAACCGGGTGGACTTTGCTGGAAACAGGTAAAGCCAAGTCGTAAGCAACTTCTCCCACACGAGCAATAATCTGGAAAGGCCCATAAAACTTAAAGGCCAACTTATGATTAGCGCGGGGAGCAACAGAAGACTATAAATATGGTTGCAGTTTGGGAAACACAAATTCCCCAACTTCAAAGGAATGTTCTATGCGATGTTTATCCGCTTGAACCTTCATTCGCTGCTGCGCACGAGATAAATGCTGTTGAACTGAATCCAAAACCACCTGACGCTGATCAAGCCACTGTTTCAAATCCTCAGACTGAATAGTATCATCCACAGAAATGCCAAAGTGACGAGGAGCATGCCCATAAACTACCTCAAATGGCGTTTGCCCCGTAGCTGAGTGCGAATTCGTATTATACCAAAACTCACACAAAGGTATCTATTGTGCCCAACGAGTGGGATGTGCACTAACAAAGCATCTGAGGAAACATTCGACTTGCTGATTTACGCGCTCTGTTTGCCCACCTGTTTGTGGGTGCCGAGAAGAACTCATACGAAACAAAGTGCCTGTCTTAGTAAACAATTCCTTCCAAAAGATACTAGTAAACACACGGCCACGATCTGACACAATGGACAGTGGCATTCCATGGAGGCGATAAACTGAATTCAGAAACGCTTCAGCCACAGACAAAGCAGTGAAAGGATGGTGCAAGGGAATGAAATGGCCATATTTAGTCAACTTATCAATGACCACAAACAAACAGGTATACCTGCCAGATGTAGGGAGACCCTCAACAAAATCCATGGTCACCATTTCCCAGGGCAAGGTTGGAATGGGTAAGGTTGCAGCAGTCCAGGATACGGTATACGTTCAGGATTAGCTTGCTGACAAATCAAACATTGTTGCACAAACTGTTTAATAAAACTCCTCATACCTGCCCAACGAAACAACTGTCTCACATGCTTGTAAGTTACAGGAAAACATGAATGTCCACCAATCGCATTATCATGGAAAGCACTAACCAACTGATGATGCAACTGAGGTTTGTTACCAACCCAAATACATTGATCAATTCACAGAATTCCAGCTTGCAAGGAAAACTTCTTATCAGACTGAGGATTAAGAGCCAATCGTTGTAACAATGCCACAGAGAAGGGATCATCCACATAACTCTGAATAATATCTTCCAACCACAATGGTTGAGCAGAGGATATATGATAGAGTTCAGGCAGCACTTCCTGTGCAGTGTGAGGTCTCCTTGATAAGGCATCAACAGCTCGGTTCTCAGCTCCTTTTTGTAACAAATGGTGTAATTAAGGCCAAATAACTTAGTCAAAGCTTTTTTGTTGCCAAACTGTGTGCAAACGTTGGTCAGACAAGCTAGCTAAACTCCTCTGATCTCTCTGAATAACAAATTCAGATAATTGTAAATACTGTCTCCAATGATCCACAGCCAACAATATGGCTAAATATTCTTTTTCATAAACGGAAAGAGCTTGATTTCTGGGACCCAAAGCCTTACTGACATACGCCAAGGGGTGACCATCTTGCATAAGAACTGCTCTAATGCCTACATCACAAGCATCTGTTTCCACGATGAAGTTTTTTGAAAAATCTGGAAGAGCTAACACTGGTGCTGATGCAAGAGCTTCTTTAAGTGCCAAAAATGACTGTTGCTCAACATCTGTCCAATGGAAATACACTCCTTTTTTAAGCAATAAAGTGAGAGGCCTGCTGATAACTCCATAAAGCTTAATAAACTTCCTATAATATCCAGCCAAACCCAAAAATCCGCGGACCTCCTTAACAGATACAAGGACTGGCCAATCCTGAATAGCAGAAATCTTAGCAAGGTCAGTAGACACCACTTGACCACTAATGATGTGACCCAAATAACCAATTTCTTGCTGAGCAAAAGCACATTTAGATAATCTGACTTGCCACTGATCTTAAATCCAACTTAGAAAACCATGAAGAATCAAATAGTTCATCCAAAAGCTCATCAATCACTGGAATTGGATACTTACATTTAGCAGTGATAGCATTGAGATGCCTATAATAAAAAACAAGGCTCCAAGAATGATCCTTATTTTGTACTAACATCATTGGGGAAGAAAAATGACTGTTACTAGGTCTAATCACACCAGAATCCAGCATTTCTTGCACCTGCCTCTCTAATTCATCCTTTAAAGCAGGGGCAACTCTGTATGGTCTGATAGCAACAGGACCAGCCCCAGGGATGAGGGGGTTGTATGATCATATTTCCTTCTAGGTGGTAAGCCACTAGGATCTGCAAAAACTGGAGCAAATTTCTCAATAAGCTCTTGAACTTCTTGAGGCAATTCAGACAGAGTAACTTCTTCAGTTACTAATAAAGCCGACATTTCCATTACTGCACACAACTGAGGACTAGCATCTGCACCAAGCAATGTAACCAAGGTATGATCCTTTTGAAAAGAAATCCAATGTTCAGCCCAATCCACATGCATGGGACTATGAGCAGCCAACCAATCCATGCACAATATTCCATCATAAGTTCCCAACGGGAAAACCTTAAAATGGCTAGTAAAGTTATAACCACCACAAGACCATTGTCCTGTTTTTAATTGGCCGGAGCAAGGGATTAACTTACCATCAGCCACTCGAACCATGGAAACTGGCATTTCAGAAACACCTGACATAGAACCAACCACAACTGCATCAATGAAAGTGTGACTACTGCCAGAATCCACCAAAAAATACAGTGTACGCCCTTGCATCTAAACTCTGAGTTTCATAGTTGACACAACAGGAACAGTAGGATCACCAATAGCAGCTGCTGATAATGTCATGACATTAGCTTCATAAACCACTTCTTCCTCTGAATTACCAAATTCATCAGGCCAACACTGCACATATTCCAACATCTCCTGAACCACATGCAACTGAATTTCTTGCTTACACTTATGATCTCGAGCCCAACGTTCACCACAAACAAAACATAACCCTTTAGACCTTCTGAATGCACGCAAAGCTGACCATCTATCTTCAGACGTGGACAGCTTAGCAGAATCAGTTACCTTCTTCTCTTCCAAAGGCTTGAATGGACCTGAACGATTCGATCCAATCATTCCCGACGATGGTGAACGAGGAACAAAGGGAATAGGCTGTGCAGATGAATTAGTCAGTTCATCCGACAACAAAGCTAAGGCATATGCAGAATCAAGATCAAGTGGTTGCTGAATGCCAACTAACATACGCACTGCAGGCGTTAACCCCTCCATGAAATGAGTCACATAATGCATTGTATTCGGGTGATCCTCATAAGCAGTCAATTGATCAAACAGCTCTGAAAACGCTCAACATATTCTTCAACAGAACTAGTCTGACGAATAGAGAACAACTGACACAACAGATTCTGGTGTTTATTACAGCGAAAGCGGGACATCAACAAGCTACAAAATTCTGACCAAGATGCATTAGGTGCTCTACGCTGAACTAACTCCAACCAACGAGCAGCTGAACCATCAAATAGAGATGAAGCAAAGGAGACCCACTGATTTTGCGGTGTGTTCCAGAAACGAAAATAATCCTCACATCGAGTCTGCCACAACTTCGGATTAGACCCATCAAACCTAGGTAACTCAATCCGAGGGCCAAATCCAAGCACCTCAACTGGGAACTGACGAAAACTCTCATGCTGTGCACCGATATGCCTAGGAGAATTGTGCTCTGAATGCATACCTCGAACCTGGGGAGGAACATACTTGAGGGCGGGTCCTTCAAATCCAGCCATGGTGCTTCCCTGCACTGGATGTTTGCTAGCACACGGATCTCGCGGCGACGGAGGCGGTGTGGCAACAACGCGGTCAACCCCAATTTCTCCACGGATCTCGTCGAGGTTGATGCTGAGGGAGAGCTTGACGTCGTCGATCCGTCCCGAAAGCTGATCCAGCTTGGTGTCGAGCTTTGTGACACCCCGAGACCGGTGCGCCAGGTGTCAGTCAGTTATTCGCTATCGTTGCCTTGTCATGTGCTTGCGTGTTGCATCTTGCCATGTCATCATGTGTGTTGCATCAGCATGTTTTCAAAACTTGCATCCGCCCGAGTCCTCTCGTCCTTTCCGTTGTCCATTCTGAGCCAGACACACTTGCACGCGCCCGCGGTGCCTCCGAATTTTTATTTTGTAAGTGGCCGGAAAACATTCTCGGAATGGGTTGAAACTTGGCATGTGGTCTTATTATAGTGTAGACAGGCCGCCTGCCAAATTTCATCGCATTCGGAGCTCGTTTGATAGCCCAACGGATATATATAGCGGCACTAGTCGCCGGTTAATTCGTCGGACGTTTTCGGTCTCCGAAAACCCCCGCGGGCCTCTCTCCCTCTCCTCTCATCTCAGCCCAACAAACCAGCTCAAACCCTTCCCATCATCTAGGCCGTTCAATTGTGATCTTGTGGCCGAAAACCGCTCCTCATTTGGACTACCCTAGCTCCTTGTGCCTATATAAACGTCCACCCCTCTCCAATTTTGCGTCCAAAACCCTAGTGCTTTCACCGCCGCCGCACCGTGCTTCCACCGCCGTCGCCCAGTGCTTCCACCGCCGCCGCGCCGTGCTTCCACCGCCGCCGCCCCGCCGCGTGGGTCCCGCAGGCCCGGCGCCGGCCCACTCCCGTCGCGATCTGGGCCGAGGTCGCAGATCCCGCGCCCCTCGTCTTCTTCTCCTCCGGTCGGTCGCCGCGCCGCCCTCCGCCGCCGGTGCAGCTCCGCCGGCCAGGAGCTTCGCCGCCGCCCCGAGCCGGCCCCCTTCTCCGGCCGCAGCTCGCCACGCCGCCGGGAGCTCCAACCGCCGCCACTCCTCGCCGCCCGGCCTCCTCCCTCGCCACCGGCCTCAGGCCACCCCGCCGCCGACACCGTAGGCCTTGCCCCGGCCTCCCGTCCAGCGCCGCCGCCCCGGTCGAAGGGATCGAGGAGGAGCCTCGATCGTTCCAGATCGGGCGTCTGGGCGCCCGGACCCTAACGGGCCGGTGCAGATCCGCCCGACCCGACCCGTTGACCGCCGGCCGACCCGTTTGACCGCAGGTTGACTTCGTGTTTTTCTGCTAAGTCTTTAGATTTTCAGTGTCTGATGCATTTTTGTGATGAGGATAACTTTTACTGTGCTTGTCCGTTTTGTGCAAATGATATGTCAAAATGATCGTGGTGACATGTACTATGTTTTGTTCCATTGAGTCATGCATGTTTGAGTCCATCTAGATGTCTTAATCTTCATGGGAAGAGTGCTACTTGTTATAAACTGCTGCTATTAGTTGTTTTCATGCTATGTTTGAGATATGATAACTTGGTGCATGTTTATCCAAATGACGCAAATGATATGTCCACATGTTCATCATTAGATGCTCTACATGTTGGTTGCTTTAGCATGCTTGTTTGAGTTCATATTGCCATGTTAATCTCTGTTGCAAAAGTGCATGTGGCTGTTAGGTTTTGTAACTTGTTACGAGATGCCTAGTTGAGGAGCTCGTTGCTATTGTTGTGTTTGTCCCCATGTCACATGCCTAGATGTTTTAGAATCTCCATGATGTGTTCTTTGCTGTGGTGCATTTAACTTTCCATGACATGCCTTGTGTTGACTTAAACATGCTCACAAACATGACATGTTGTTATTGCTGTTTTAACACTTAGTGAAATTTCACTAAGTCTGGAATCTGTAATATCCAGATGCCATGTTTGCTTGTTGTTCTAGGAAAATCCATGCTAGTTTTGGGGTGACTATTGATGATTCCTTGTTGTATATGTTGTTGGCTATCCATTCATGCCCTCACATTCTCTTTTGGGTGGCTGTAGCATATTTAATTCTTGCTCCCAAGTTGCTATAAAATGCTGCTGTCAGGTTTTTGTTGTCATGTTCAAAATGTTGTAGCTTGTTGCTATTGATCAATGCCTCCTATGGAGATGCTCCAATGGAGTTGTTTGCAGTGGGATATGTCTACCTCATGTTCATGCTTCTTATCACCATGTTTGAGTGCTGTAGCTTATATTTATCATGCTCCAAAGTTGCTATGTGGCTGTTAATTTCAGCTTGTTGTTATATCTTGTTTCATGTGTATCTTTTAGCCCGTTGCTCCGTTTGGGGTGATTCTTATATGGAACTTGAGTGGTTTTGCATGTATAATCATAATATCATCTTGTTTTCATGTTTGGAGTGAGTTTGGTTGATGTTTGGGTGCATCTTGCACCGTGGCCATGTTATGCTTCCTGTATAGACTTGTTGTGCTTCCTGTTTAGATTTCTCATGCATCATATCTTGCCATGTATTGCATCATATAAACTTGTGTTGTTTTTCTATGCTTCCAACCTTGCCATGTTATGCTTCCTGTATAGACTTGCTGTGCTTCCTGCATAGATTTGTCATGCATCATACCTTGCCATGTATTGCATAATATAGACTTGTGTTGTTTTTTGTGCTTCCTACCTTGCCATGTAATGCTTCCTGTATAGACTTGTTGTGCTTCCTATATAGACTTGTTTGCATCATACTTGCTTAAGCCCATTGCCATGTTTCCTGTGATGTTTTCTGTGCTTCCTACCTTGCCATGTTTTGCTTCCTGTGTAAACTTTCTGTGCATCATAAGTAGACTTGTTTTGCATCATACTTGGTTGAGCATATTGTTATTTCCTTGAGTGGTTTGTTTACCGTTTTGCTTGCTTCTTCTCGTTAGTGCTTGTTTTGTTGCGTTTGTGAGGATTCGTTCGTCTACCCGTGGTTCTTCTTCAAGGCTTCTTCTTCGTCTTCTTCATGGAACCGTTCCTTTTCCTTGAGGGATCTCAGGCAAGATGATCATACCCTTGGATACCTTGCCTTTGCTTAGTTGTCTCGATGCTATCGTTATATGTCGCGCTACCCATCATTTATGTCAGCCTCTCCTTGTTGCCATGAAACCTCTAACCATTGAAACCTTCCTAGCAGAACCATTGTTTGGCTATGTTACCCGCTTGCTCAGCCCCTCTTATAGCGTTGTTAGTTGCAGGTGAAGATGAAGTTCGTTCCAGGAGGGAACTTCTTGTTGGAATATCAAAATATCTATTATTATTATTAACACACCTATATACTGGGAATCGGTGGAAGGCTTGGCCTTTTGCTCGGTGTTTTGTTCCACTCATGCCACCTTAGGCGCCGATAAACCGGCATTATGTTCCTTGATTTTGCGTTCCTTACACGATGGGTATATGGGGACCCCTTGACAGTTCGTCTTTGAATAAAACTCCTCCAGCAAGGCCCAACATTGGTTTTAATTTGCTCATATAACAACTTAATTAATTAATTAATTGCATAGGGGGTGATGTCCCCGGGTTCTTAATTCTACATAACAGGGGGGCCAGTGCTGATGGTGTTGGTCCCAAACGGGGGTCCTGCGGGGCCACCACGGGGAAACTCAAGGTTTGGTTTTACCTGTAGCATCGCCCATCCGGTTGTGGCCCGAGACGAGATACGCGCGGCTACTATCATGGTGTCGGCACGCCGGGAGGTCTTGCTGGACTTGTTTTACCATTGTCGAAATGTCTTGTGCACCGGGATGCCGAGCCTGATCGGGTTTCCCTAAGATAAGGGGTGATGATATTATATTTATCACTTCAGCTAATCGTGAGAGCTTGTGATGGGCTAAGTTGGGACACCCCTGCAGGGTTATGATCTTTCGAAAGCCGTGCCCGCGGTTATGTGGCAGATGGGAATTTGTTAATGTCCGATTGTAGAAAACTTGACAGAGGATCCGAACTAAAACACACAACTGTGTGAGTAACCGTGACTGTCTCTTTTCACTTTGAGAAGAGAACACGGTGGGGTTTTGTTTGACTCGTAAGTAGTTCAGGATCTTTAGCGATCATTACTAGTTGCGACCGTTTGCGTAGATGCTCATCTTATTCTTGTACTCGTAAGTTAGCCACCATACTTTTGCTTAGCCGCTGCTGCAACCTCACCACTTTACCTCTTCCTGCCTATTAAGCTTTGATAGTCTTGTTACCCATGGTTATGGGATTGCTGAGTCCTCGTGGCTCACAGATACTACAACAACAGTTGCAGGTGCAGGTTTCCGATGTCTTGACGTGAGAGCGTTGTTCTTTTGTTGGAGTTCTTCTTCTTCAGTCTTGGGTTAGGTTCCGGGTCGGCAGCCTGGGATAGCAGATGGATGTCATTGTGCTTTTCATGTTTGTATTCGTAGTCGGATACCTTGTATTGATGGTGTTGTATTCTTGTGACTTGTATGTATTTTTGTATCCCCCATGTATGTATGTAATGGTACGATGTAATGATATCCATCTTGCTAAGCGCCCGAAATGCGGTTGTGCCCCAATCACGTAAGTGTCACGTGATCGGGATAGAATCGCATGTTGGGCCTGACAAGTTAGTATCAGAGCCTTGACCGACCTTAGGAGCCCCCTTGATTGATCATAGCTTGGCTGTTGTTGAGTCTAGCAACAAACTTTTTCGGAGTCTAGTTATATCGGAGAGTAGGAATTCTTTTTAATCCCCTGCCACTTCGTCGCTCTGGTGAGGAATCTTGACGTAGGTGTTTTGAATTACTTCTCTTCCCCTTCAAATTTTTTTAGGATCACGTGGATAGTTTTCGTTCGTTGCGTTGTTAGTTCTTTCATCTGGTGCATCTCTCGTCAAGTGGATTCAACCCTCTTCTTCTTTGCAAGTTCAACCTCAGATCCTTCCAACCGATGTTGTTTTCTCCGTTCGATGTGGACTTTCTTTTTCCCTCCCGCCCACCCTTTTGCTTCTCGGACCGAAGTCCTTAATCGAGTATCTATCCTACTCATCTGCATCCTTCACATTCTTTCCTCAATTGTTTCAACTGGTGAATTCTCATTTAGTTCGTCATCCTTCATCTCTTTTCTTCTCCGATGAGTTCTCCTCTCGTTTGATTTTCTTCACCTCTTCTTCTCTCCGGTGGATTCAATTCAAGTATTCGGTGTTGTTCATATTCTTTTTCCTCGGCTCAATTGCTTCACCTTGCTCGTTCATCTCTTGCCATTTAATTATTCCAGAGTTTCGAAGTCATCTCAGGAGATTTATCCGTATTCCAATTAATTCGAGGTTGTCACCTCAGTCGAGTCTTTGAATAGTTCCGGTGCATCATCTCCTTTTGATCCTTTTCAACGGAGTTCTCTCTTCGGTGGGCTCATAACCCACAGGTTTATTCCTAGGATCTTACCTGACTCTTTTATTTCCCGGAGTATTCCTAAATTCTTTTTTTCAAGTGTGACGTAAGTATGGATTCCATCAGTCACATGCCTTCTTCAAGATCGCTTTCAATTCTTTTCAATAGTGGTTCAACCTTTCTTCTCTTCATTCATCCGGAGTTTTCTTGAATTCTTTTCATTGTGTTCCTCCGAAGGCCATCATTTCAGAAGATTTCTTCGTTCTTAGTTTTCAACTTCGTCCTCAAAATATTCTTCATCGATGCCTCTTCGTTTGTCTCACATTCTTTCCGGTGCTTCGTTCAAGTATTCTTTAATCAGTTCACAATCTCTTCGTTCTCGTCATTCAATTGTCCTCAAGTGCTTTATTCTTCCCGGAGATTCATTCTCTTGTTTTCACTCGGCTTTAATTCTTACGATGGTTTGCTCAAGAGTTCTTTCCGCTGTTATCATATCAATTCATTCGTTCATTCCAATCCTACGGGTGTTCCATGAAGATTGTCGCAAGTTCGCGATATATTCTTCTTTAAATCAATTTCATCAAGAATAAGTGATATGCGAATCCATTGCTTTCATCAATTTAATTGGTGGAGGATAAGCATAACATAATTCATATTTTTTTTCATCAAGTTGATTAATTCCTCCCTTCGGAGTTTATTCTTGATGAATAAAGTCTAGTTCCAGGTGTTTTATTCTTTTCTTCCCCGGAGTTCAATTTTCTCGGTTATTTCGTCGGAACCCCGACTAATCAGTGCAAGGCTCTAATCTTATTCTTTTCGTCCGTCATTTCTATATCATAATCCTTTCATTTTACCAGAGTTCTTCAGGGTGGTTCCCCATCATTTAATTCATTCTTCAAGTGTTCATCAAATTCTTGTTGAGCAGCTCAAGCATTCTTATTCTTTTGCCTCTCGAGTGCAAATAATTCTCCGTATTCTTTTGAAGTGGATTTTTGCATTCTTCGCTCTTTCCAGCTCATCAATATTTTAGTTGTGGCATAATATCACCTCAAGTTTTGAGATGAGTTCCATAATCCCACAACAAGTTTATTCTTTTGCTGTTGATTTTCTCAACAACTCCGTTCAAGTCTTCTCTTGAAGATGTTTTTTCAATCCATTCGTGATGGAAGTTGTCATCTTCTTCCCCTTCTTCTCATTCCATTCTTTATTTCTTCCAGAGGCATTGTCTTGTTCATCTCGTCAGGGATCGTTCCATCTCCTCAGGTTCTTGTCTTGTTCCATTCTTGTTCAACCGGTGTGCTATTTCTTTCAGTTTCAGCCGGAGTGCTGCCCGAATTACTTCGTTCAGATTCCTTCTATCTTTTTTTAACCGGAGTGGTTTCGAATTCATTCTTGTTCCTTCAACTCGTGCTTCATATCCTTCAACCTTTTGGTTCTCGTCGTATTCCTTGTTCCTCTTATTTACCGAAGTCTTTGCAACTTCGTTCTTCTTCATTGCATTCTTCTTCTTTTGAGTTGTTCATCCTCTCAAGGTTCTTTTCTTTCACTCTTTTGTCCTCGAAGAACTTTGTTCTCCTTTTTTTTTCTCCCGTCTCATTCCTAAGATCTCGGGACGAGATCTCTTGTTAGTAGGGGAGTGTTGTGACACCCCGAGACCGGTGCGCCAGGTGTCAGTCAGTTATTCGTTGCCGTTGCCTTGTCATCTGCTTGCGTGTTGCATCTTGCCATATCATCATGTGTGTTGCATCAGCATGTTTTCAAAACTTGCATCCGCCCGAGTCCTCTCGTCCTTTCCGTTGTCCGTTCTGAGCCAGACACACTTGCACGCGCCCACGGTGCCTCCGAATTTTTATTTTGTAAGTGGTCGGAAAACGTTCTCGGAATGGGTTGAAACTTGGCATGTGGTCTTATTATAGTGTAGACAGGCCGCCTGCCAAATTTCACCGCATTCGGAGCTCGTTTGATAGCACAACGGATATATATAGCGGCACTAGTCGCCGGTTAATTCGTCGGACGTTTTCGGTCTCCGAAAACCCCCGCGGGCCTCTCTCCCTCTCCTCTCATCTCAGCCCAACAACCCAGCTCAAACCCTTCTCATCATCTAGGTCGTTCAATTGTGATCTCGTGGCCGAAAACCGCTCCTCATTTGGACTACCCTAGCTCCTTGTGCCTATATAAACGTCCACCCCTCTCCAATTTTGCGTCCAAAACCCTAGTGCTTCCACCGCCGCCGCATCGTGCTTCCACCGCCGTCGCCCAGTGCTTCCACCGCCGCCGCGTCGTGCTTCCTCCGCCGCCGCGCTATGCTTCCACCGCCGACGCCCCGTCGCGTGGGCCCCGCAGGCCCAGCGCCGGACCACTCCCGCCGCGATCTGGGCCGAGGTCGCAGATCCCGCGCCCCTCGTCTTCTTCTCCTCCGGTCGGTCGCCGCGTCGTCCTCCGCCGTCGGTGCAGCTCCGCCGGCCAGGAGCTTCGCCGCCGCCCCCTTCTCCGGCCGCAGCTTGCCCCGCCGCCACTCCTCGCCGCCCGGCCTCCTCCCTCGCTGCCGGCCTCAGGCCACCCCGCCGCCAGCCATCGTAGGCCTCGCCCCTGCCTCCCATCCAGCGCCACCGCCCCGGTCGAAGGGATCGAGGAGGAGCCTCGATCGTTCCAGATCGGGCGTCTGGGCGCCCGAACCCTAACGGGCCGGTGCAGATCCGCCCGACCCGACCCGTTTGACCGCAGGTTGACTTCGTGTTTTTCTGCTAAGTCTTTAGATTTTCAGTGTCTAATGCATTTTTGTGATGCGGATAACTTTTACTGTGCTTGTCCGTTTTGTGCAAATGATATGTCAAAATGATCGTGGTGACATGTACTATGTTTTGTTCCATTGAGTCATGCATGTTTGAGTCCATCTAGATGTCTTAATCTTCATGGGAAGAGTGCTACTTGTTATAAACTGCTGCTATTAGTTGTTTTCATGCCATGTTTGAGATATGATAACTTGGTGCATGTTTATCCAAATGACGCAAACGATATGTCCGCATGTTCATCATGAGATGCTCTACATGTTGGTTGCTTTAGCATGCTTGTTTGAGTTCATATTGCCATATTAATCTCTATTGCAAAAGTGCATGTGGTTGTTAGGTTTTGTAACTTGTTACGAGATGCCTAGTTGAGGAGCTCGTTGCTATCGTTGTGTTTGTCCCCATGTCACATGCCTAGATGTTTTAGAATATTCATGATGTGTTCTTTGCTGTGGTGCATTTAACTTTTCATGACATGCCTTGTGTTGACTTAAACATGCTCACAAACATGCCATGTTGTTATTGCTGTTTTAACACTTAGTGAAATTTCACTAAGTCTGGAATCTGTAATATCCAGATGCCATGTTTGGTTGTTGTTCTAGGCAAATCCATGCTAGTTTTGGGCTGACTATTGATGATTCCTTGTTGTATATGTTGTTGGCTATCCATTCATGCCCACACATGCTCTTTTGGGTGGCTATAACATATTTAATTCTTGCTCCCAAGTTGCTATAAAATGCTGATGTCCGGTTTTTGTTGTCATGTTCAAAATGTTGTAGCTTGTTGCTATTGATCCATGCCTCCTATGGAGATGCTCCAATGGAGTTGTTTGCTGTAGGATATGTCTACCTCATGTTCATGCTTCTTATCACCATGTTTGAGTGCTGTAGCTTATATTTATCATGCTCCAAAGTTGCTATGTGGCTGTTAATTTCAGCTTGTTGTTATATCTTGTTTCATGTGTATCTTTTAGCCCGTTGCTCCGTTTGGGGTGATTCTTATATGGAACTTGAGTGATTTTGCATGTAGAATCATAATATCATCTTGTTTTCATGTTTGGAGTGAGTTAGGTTGATGTTTGGGTGCATCTTGCACCATGGCCATGTTATGCTTCCTGCATAGACTTGTTATGCTTCTTGTATAGACTTGTTATGCTTCCTGTATAGACTTGTTGTGCTTCCTATTTAGATTTGTCATGCATCATATCTTGCCATGTATTGCATCATATAAACTTGTGTTGTTTTTCTGTGCTTCCTACCTTGCCATGTTATGCTTCCTGTATAGACTTGTTGTGCTTCCTGTATAGATTTGTCATGCATCATACCTTGCCATGTATTGCATCATATAGACTTGTGTTGTTTTCTGTGCTTCCTACCTTGCCATGTAATGCTTTCTGTATAGAATTGTTGTGCTTCCTATATAGACTTGTTTGCATCATACTTGCTTAAGCCCACTGCCATGTTTCCTGTGATGATTTCTGTGCTTCCTACCTTGCCATGTTTTGCTTCCTGTGTAAACTTTCTATGCATCATAAGTAGACTTGTTTTGCATCATACTTGGTTGAGCATATTGTTATGTCCTTGAGTGGTTTGTTTACCGTATTGCTTGCTTCTTCTCGTTAGTGCTTGTTCTGTTGCGTTCGTGAGGATTTGTTCGTCTACCCGTGGTTCTTCTTCAAGGCTTCTTCTTCGTCTTCTTCATGGAACCGTTCCTCTTCCTTGAGGGATCTCAGGCAAGATGATCATACCCTTGGATACCCTTACTATCATTGCCTTTGCTTAGTTGTCTCGATGCTATCGTTATATGTCGCGCTACCCATCATTTATGTCAGCCTGTCCTTGTTGCCATGAAACCTCTAACCGTTGAAACCTTCCTAGCAGAACCATTGTTTGGCTATGTTACCCGCTTGCTCAGCCCCTCTTATAGCGTTGTTAGTTGCAGGTGAAGATGAAGTTCGTTCCAGGAGGGAACTTGTTGTTGGAATATCACAATATCTATTATTATTATTAACACACCTATATATTGGGCATGGGTGGAAGGCTTGGCCTTTTGCTCGGTGTTTTGTTCCACTCATGCCACCTTAGGCGTCGATAAACCAGCATTATGTTCCTTGATTTTGCATTCCTTACACGATGGGTATATGGGGACCCCTTGACAGTTCGTCTTTGAATAAAACTCCTCCAGCAAGGCCCAACATTGGTTTTAATTTGCTCATATAACAAATTAATTAATTAATTAATTGCATAGGGGGGTGATGTCCCTGGGTTCTTAATTCTACATAACAGGGGGGCCAGTGCTGATGGTGTTGGTCCCAAACGGGGGTCCTGCGGGGCCACCACGGGGAAACTCGAGTTTTGGTTTTACCTGTAGCATCGCCCATCCGGTTGTGGCCTGAGACGAGATACGCGCGGCTACTATCAGGTTGTCGGCACGCCGGGAGGTCTTGCTGGACTTGTTTTACCATTGTCGAAATGTCTTGTGCACCGGGATGCCGAGCCTGATCGGATTTCCCTAAGATAAGGGGTGATGATATTATATTTATCACTTCAACTAATCATGAGAGCTTGTGATGGGCTAAGTTGGGACACCCCTGCAGGGTTATGATCTTTCGAAAGCCGTGCCCGCGGTTATGTGGCAGATGGGAATTTGTTAATGTCCGGTTGTAGAAAACTTGACAGAGGATCCGAAGTAAAACACACAACTGTGTGAGTAACCGTGACTGTTTCTTTTCACTTTGAGAAGAGAACACGGTGGGGTTATGTTTGACTCGTAAGTAGTTCAGGATCTTTAGCGATCATTACTAGTTGCGACTGTTTGCGTAGATGCTCATCTTATTCTTGTACTCGTAAGTTAGCCACCATACTTTTGCTTAGCCGCTGCTGCAACCTCACCACTTTACCTCTTCCTGCCTATTAAGCTTTGATAGTCTTGTTACCCATGGTTATGGGATTGCTGAGTCCTCGTGGCTCCCAGATACTACAACAACAGTTGCAGGTGCAGGTTTCCGATGTCTTGACGTGAGAGCGTTGTTCTTTTATTGGAGTTCTTCTTCTTCAGTTTTGGGTTAGGTTCCGGGTCGGCAGCCTGGGATAGCAGATGAATGTCATTGTGCTTTTCATGTTTGTATCCGTAGTCGGATACCTTATATTGATGGTGTTGTATTCTTGTGACTTGTATGTATTGTTGTATCCCCATGTATGTATGTAATGGTACGATGTAATGATATCCATCTTGCTAAGCGCCCGAAATGCGGTTGTGCCCCAATCACGTAAGTGTCACGTGATCGGGATAGAATCGCATCTTGGGCCTGACAAGCTTGGCGAGCGCAGTCACCGTCGCCTCGTTCCGCTCAGTGGAGCTCTTGGCGAGGATGGCGTCGAAATCCGCCCGCAGCAGCTCGTATAACGCCTTCGTCTCCGGTGGAATTCGATCCATGGCCGCAGCACGGCGGCGATCAACAAAGCGAGTGTGGTGGGGGTGGTGAGGGAATTCCAGGATGGAAGGCTCTGATACCAGTTTGTTAAGGGATCTCTCTCTCTCTATTATACCCTTAATTTCAAATCCGAGGTACAAGCTAGTGAGGAAGGGGAATTGGGGAAGAAGATACAACGCACACGCAAGTGTTCGGCTAACTAGCCGTTTGCCACCGCCTGCTTCACACATACACGAACCCACCCCTTAAGTAGTTGACTGCTCTACTAAGCCCATTCCGGCCCAGCTAGCCGAGCGGGCCGGCGAGGCTCCCTTCTGGGCCGGCCCGACACTTGAATCTCCTCCTGGCGCTCTTCTGATGCACTTCCACTTGCTTGATCGCTGACACAAACTCTCAGAATTTATCAAAAAATGGCAAGCCCTGGAGTTGCTAAATGTTGGCTAGCCAATTTGTTGGCTATCAAAACCGAGCATGCTCGTATGCCTCGTGTACATGCGTTTTTCATGTGTACCGAGGTATAACGCAATAACTATCAACTTTTTATCACCTTTCGTTCAATCAAACATCTGGAAAAGAAGGAATACCCATATTGATGTGTATTTTGCTTTGTGTCGGCTATTTGTAAGCTGCTTGAAAACAAAATTTGCGTAAGTTGGATTTTGTGGAGAAGAAGAAGGTGAGGAATCGAGGGCGACACATCCGGTCAAGGCGTCTCGTCAAGACTGAGTCAGGATATTGTTGGAAATAAGAATGACATGGTTTACCATGACATCGCTGGCGGAGGAGAGGCTGGGTTTTCGCATGATCGATCAAGGACTCGATCATTTTGATGCCACTCTGATTAGAGGACCCGAGTGTCGGAGACGAGGACGTCACCAACGGCCATGAAGTTGCAAGTGAGGCCGAGCGACAGGGACAATGAGGCTTGTTGCAGCGTCGATGATGGATGAGAGGCATTGGGCACCCCCGAAGAAGGGGGTGGCAAGGAGGAAAACACACTCCACTGTTAGCTCCTCTCATTCTTCTTCCCAGTCTCCTTTCTTAATGTTTTTCCCAATTGATTGACCAATTCCTAGATTCCAGCATTCCAAGCGTTGCTCATAACTCGAATTTTTCATTGTACTAATCTTTTCATAATTTGATGGGTTTTGGTCGTCTGGGTTCTTCCACCCTGTAATTTCCCCAAGGAGCCATGGCCCGAACATGCGACGATCGACTCGACGAGCCGAAAACACACCACCATCTAGGTCTGAGGTGTAAGGGCAGTGCCGAGCGGCGCTACAGGATGCACCGGCAAGCGTCAACATCGGCGCGAGGGTCCAGGTGCTGGCCATGGAGTTTAGGAATTTTCAGTTTGCAATGGCCCTAAACACCAAGGCCCGTGATAACCCACAAGTATAGGGGGTCAAGTGTAGCTTTTTTGATAAATAAGAGTGTCGAACCCAACAAGAAGCTAAAAGGTAGAATTTATATTCTCTTCAAGTTCTATCGATCATCGATACAACTCTACACACACTTAACGTTTTTTTACCTAGAAAAAGTATGACTATAAGTATTTTGTAGGTGTAATGAACTTCTTTGTAAGAACAAAACTAGGAGTACTTTGTGAGATAATAGAAGTTTGTTCGTTGTAGTAGATAGCTTTTTGTAACACCAAGGGAAAGATTGTCCATAGTCAATTGAATATAACACGATAGATACTTATCATATGCAATGATGGAGAGGCATACGCTAACACATTTTTCGCACTTGGAACGTATGCACTTATGATTGGATCTCTAGTAAGCATCGGCAACTACTAAAGATCATTAAGGTAAAACTCAACCATAGCATTAAGTAACAAGACCCCTTTACTCCCATATGCAACAGCATCCTTACTCAATTATAAGCTTTTGTCACCCTCGACACCCACTATAAGCGAATTATAATGTATTGCAAAACCCTGTTGCGGTAATCCCACACGCTTGCATGACACGGAGGGCACCATAGGGCAGCACCATATTAACACACAACTCATATCAATCACACCATACCACAATTAACCTATAGGACAAAAGAAATATACTCAAACATCATAAGATTGCCACACATCATTAGATAATAATATACCGCTACATAGAGTGGGAGAGAGTTGGTGATGATAGCGGCAAAGTTGTTGGTGTAGATCGCCGTCATGATGGTTCCTCCAGCAGCACTCTGGCGGCACCGGGAGAGAGGGGGGGAGCCCCCCTTCTTATTCTTCCTTGGCCACCCCCTAGATGGGAAGAGGGTTTCCCCTCTAGTCCATGGCCGCC
Source organism: Secale cereale (assembly GCA_902687465.1). Lineage (NCBI taxonomy): Eukaryota > Viridiplantae > Streptophyta > Magnoliopsida > Poales > Poaceae > Secale > Secale cereale. The sequence continues at coordinate 91,715,364 of LR738709.1, forward strand.
ATGGTTCCCGGAGGGCAGGAGCCCCTCCAAGATCAAGATTGGATCTCTCTCTCTCTCTCTCTCTCTCTCTCATTCTCTCTCTCTCTCTCTCTCTCATTTTCTCTTTTGCTTCGCGTTCCTGTTTCTGGCCCATATCATGACGACTTCCCTATTGTCTACTTCAACAACTTGTGCTTATAAAGAGGCGACGATGGGTGACATGCATTTCGCTCGCCATAGGGCTTGTAGTCGTCGTTGGTGGTCTACGAAACTGGATATAATTTTTGTTACTTCTGGTGTTTTTTAAAGTCATGTAGCTTGGCAAGGAAATTTTGAATTATGGATACATGATCCTTTACATGTGAGACATATTGCTAATCTGATTTGGGATCCTCATTTTGGACAATCCTTGCGGAAGCCTTTACTCGAGGAAGTGTTGTTGGTCCAATGAATATTGCTTATTCTATAGTCTACCACTGATCTACGAGTCCGACGCGCGGGCCTCCCTTTGTGAGGCTTGCTAGGATGCTACGTCAAAAGCAAGAGAAAATTTCATTCATTTTCTTTTGACATCCCCATGCCGCCACACAAAAGGGGGACATGGAACATCAAAAAGGAATTCTATCCCTGTCAACTACCCCATTTGTCCCATAATATAAGACGTCTTTTGACATTGTATTAGTGTCGATTTTTTTGCATTAGACAATCTACAACCGGACTTGGAAAATTCGGCCCCTGAAACGCCCGCAGACGCGCCTGGGCGCGTCCGCAGGCACAAACAAGGCACCCCTGAAATAATGTCATCAGCATTCGTGTATCTCATATCCGATCTCCTATATCCATGCTAAACCATGCAACGTCGATCATAGTACGTAGATCAGCAAACGGACATAGGCTAGAACTACTTTTACCAAAAGTTCGGATGTACAAACGAACACCAAAGTTCACATGAACGACGGACAACTTGAAACTACATCTAAAACTTGAAATTAAAGTGAAGAAAAGCAGATCTTCACCACTTCCGGGCCAGCTCCTCCCCCTTCCGGTCACCGGCGCAGCTGTAGCCGTCGGGGGCTGGTGGAGGATCGTTCGAGTCATCGTCGTCGTCGTTGTCGGAGGAGGAGGAGACGATGACGAGGCCCTTGAGGTGCCAGACGACCTGGTCCTGCTGCCGCTTGAGCTTCGCCAGCCGAGCCGCCTCCGCCGCCTTCTCCTTGGCCTCGTGCTCAGACTACTCGATAGCTAGCCAGAGATCCTTCGCATTATTTCAGCAGAGCCGCCGAGTGTCTGTCTCTGCCGTCGTAAGCGACCGCGGTACACCCACGCGAGGAGCCGCTCGTCCTTGTCGGGCTTCGCGGGTAACCCACGACGGCAGCGGATAGAGCTCTCCGCCACATCCTTCTCCCTTGCCCGCTGCCTCTCACGGCGGGCGGCGCATGATGGCTTCTCGCCCCTCGTTGGTTACCCAAAGTGGAAGGTTTGAGATGCAGTGTAGCGGAAGTCTTCCCTTGGCAAAGATACCAAGGATCGATTTCCCCTGAGACTCCTAGTTTCAAGAAGAAGGTGTCAACTGCTAATGGCGCCAGATACTTAGCAATCAACTTGGACCTGCACACAGATACAAATAACTTTGCTCCCAACGAGTACAGAGAGGTTGTCAATCCCTCCGGCCTTGTCGTTTACAAAGGGTCAAACGCAAGAGATAATAGTGATAGGTAAAACTGTAACTAGTATGTAAAAACGGAAAGTAAATAGCGGATGTGATCAATGATGGTAATATGGACCGGGGTCCCATGAGGTTCACTAGTGACGTCTCTCTCCCAAAAGACGATAAAACAGATATGTGAGGTAAACGAATTACAGCTGGGCAATTGACAGAATTATGTGCGCAAACCAATGCTAACTATGTTGCAAGAAAGGTAGAGGTTCAAAGCATGGGCGGTACGCCAAGGTAAGTAGACCGAAATCCATCTGCATCTACTACTAATCATCCACCTTGAGATATCTATCCAGAACATCTCGCTGGTATTAAGTTGCGAGTCCCACCCATAGTGTAAACTCAAAGCAACAGACAACTGCATTAAAAGAACTTTGCGTAAAGTAAACAATCCTTGCACCCGTGAGTACAAGCACCGTTGTTTTCCCCCTTGTGGCAACAGCACATCCCCTAGACTCATGTTTCTGTCACTCAAGCTAGTCATCGAGGGGCATGAACCCACAATCAAGCATAACGTTCCCTCTTGGAGTCACTACCTACTACTTGGCCAAAGCAATAAACAGCAACGGAGAACATGCAAGAATTAATCAAGAACATAAATATAAACGAGGTAAATCAAATATATTACTCACACACAATCTGAACATAATCTCACAATCCATCGGATCCCAGCAAACTCAACATAGCAACAGCATAAGGATTACACATGTGCCTCGATCATGTAGGGCAGCTCAGGAGGTCTAATTAGTGAAGCACAAGAAGGGGAGGAGAACATCACATAGCTACTGGTCATGGACCCATGGTCCAAGGGAGACTACTCACAACTCATCCGGGAGGCGTCCATGGTGGTGGAGAGGCTCCCGGTGGTGATCCTCCCCTCCGGCAGGGTGCCGGGAAGAGTTCTCCTGGTGCTCCCGATCTTGGAAGCGCGGCGGCGGCGGAACAGATATGAGATCGCGAAAAGGGGTTTCGTCCTCGAGGGTTTCGGGACGCGTGTTAAATATATGCCAAAGGGGGGCATCAGCGGAGGCCTGGGGGGCCCAGGCGCCCCCCCCCCCGGCGCGGCCAGGAGGGGGGCCGCGCCACCAGGGCGCCTGGAGCCCTGGTGGCCCCCCTCCGGCCCTACTTCGGCCGTGTGGAAGCTTCCGGAACGCTGATTTTTTATATAATTTTTCCGGAATTTTTCTGGCAGTTTACGTGATGGGAAAACCTGAAATACAAAAACAGCAGAAAACAAAAACTGGCACTGGGGTGCACTGAGTTAGTAGGTTAGTCCAAATATGATCAAAAGTGTATGGAAGTGTATAAATATCATAGAAATATCACCCAAAAGAGGCATGGAGCAAGCAGAAGTTATAGATACGTTTTGGACGTATCAACATCCCCAAGCTTAATTCCTGCTCGTCCTCGAGTAGGTAAATGATAACAAGAATAATTTCTGTGGTGACATGCTATTGACCATATAAGGACTTTTCATAGTCACATGACAAAAGCTTACTGAGACAATGAATCTGTAGTAATTAAGTTGCCTCATGAGAAAATCACAAAGAACAGAAAGTTTTACAACATGATACTGAAACATCAAATAGATTTGTAATGAGCATGGTGTGCAAATATGATAAAGTGATATCTCGCTTGCCCCTTTAGTGAAGCAAAACATAAATGCAGGGGCACCTCCAAGGTTTAAGTGATGACTAGATACAATGATTTCAGAATAAACGATATCTTAATCATGCAAAAGACAATGGTACTTTGGGACAATGCACATTACACTGATAATGACAATCATGCTCTTAATAGTTGGTGCTTTAAAAGAAGGTGGAGACTCTCGAACCGTGGCTTTTGTTGGCAAAGTTGAAAACCCGTGGTTGGAAACAAAGACAAAGCATGTACCAGAGCTCTTGGTTTTAAAAACAGAAATAAAAATTATTATTTTTTAGATTATGCATGTTTCGTCAACGAATGCTAGCAGATAACTCAATTACTTCTCGAGCTGGACAAGTTTCGAGGAACGGCTCCCGAATGAGGACGATCACATCCTCTTAATCTCCTTTGTTTATCACTGCCAAAGTTTTCCGATTTCTCATGAACAAAGCGTGAAGGAGGGTTTGTTTGTTATATTATTTTTGAGCCGGGCGCACTCTTTGCCAGTTCCTTCTCGTATTATGGGTTTGCACATTAGACATGCAATCCCGGGGTGAAGCTTGTCCAACTTAAAAAGATCATGAATTAACTACTACTTCCTCATGAACTAAAACAGAGGCACAAAAGAGAAATGCTTTTCTTGAATAATTTCGAGATGGTACATGAAAGTCTTCGTTAGGAATGGCAGGTAAATACCATGTATAGGAAGGTATGGTGGACTCATATGGCATAACTGGTTTAAAAGATTTTGGATGCACAAGCAGTCAGTCCGCTTAGTACAGGTGGAGGTTAGCAAAAGACTGGGAGCGACCAACTAAAAGAGCAATGACGGTCATAATCATGCAGAGCGACAAAGCAACATTGAATCAGGCATGGAAGTTATATCGCTACTTAGAAATAAAAGATCATCAAGGCTTGACAGACTTTCTTTACAGTCTTAAATATGCGCGAGCATACGCCAAGTCAATCAAAATAAATTCTTGAAGGAAGATATTACTAAACCATACCACATCATAGGCAAACAAATCATGTTGGTACTCCAATAACACATTGGGAACCTCCCAGCTATTTGAGACTAACCATAAGAAAACATGAACTACTAAGCATCATTATGCACATATCATTTTATCATAGACATATCGACCAATGCAACAGAAGCAAACTCTCTTAATAAGATAAGCATGATAACTAAAGAGAGTTCAAGCGACCAACTAAACAAAAGCTCTTTTAAAAAGATAAGCATGAAAACTAAGAGCTAAGCATGATAGTAGCTATTGAAAGACCAAGAACACACACAACAAAGATAGACATGAAAATTCTATGTTATGTTCTAGGTTGAAGTGGAGCGTGTTTCTCTCCCACACAAAGAAAGCTGAGTTCCGACTCGTTATGAAAAGCAAGCAAAGCTAACGAAAACTGAAAAGGAAAACTAAAAGTAAGACGCTCCAAGCATAGCACATAACACATGAAGTGATAAAAATATAGTGGAACGAAAGACGAACTGATAATGTTGATGGAGAAGAGGATGCACGGGGGCATCCCCAAGCTTAGACGCTTGAGTCTTCTTGAATATTTCTTGGGGGTGCATGGGGGCATCCCCAAGCTTGAGCGTTTGACACTCCTGAATCTTTTTATCATCTTCCCTCGCACACTTGAAAACTCCCTTCATACATAACTCATCATAATCTGATTAGCGAGGTTAGCACCCATAATAATATAATTGTTCCTTGCTGGAAATAAGGATATTCTTGAAGGTCTACTGTTTCTCAAGATTGCCAAAAGGTTTTTGCAAAGAAAAAGCAAGCTCAAGGTTTGCAAAATGAAGGAAAGGCAAAACATGACATAATCTGTGAAAAACAGAACAGCAGGTAGTAAATGATTTTTTCGGGGCACTTCTGCAAATTTAATCAAAAAACTCAGAACAGACGCCCGAAAGAAAATTGTATAGAGCACGCTGTCGAAAAAATTCAGACCAAAAAGATGATCTGGTGATTTTATACGAATTTTTCTATCCAAGAAAAGAATCTGTTTCCTGGACAGCACGTCACAACTTTTGAACTTTCTTGCAATCAGAGGCTACACTTGGCACAAAATTGAAAACCAAAGATACAATGATGATGCTACTGTAGTAACAACATCAAGACACAACAAAAGTAAAATAAAAAATTTATTCATTGTGGGCTGCCTCCCAAAAGCGCTTTCTTTTATGCCTTTAAGCTAGGCATAATGCATAGAGGAATCAATAATCATCATAATAATCGGAGTTATAAATTGCTTCAAATGGTTCCTCAACAAGTTCACTCTTGTTCCTTCTAGGAAAGGGGTACACACCTTTTGCCTTTCCGCGTAAGCGGATTTGTCCCTTACCTATATCGATGAAGCCTTTAACTGCTCGGAGGAAGTTCCTTCCAAGCACTATATTTCCTTGGTTTGGCTTCATGATGAAGAAATCAACCATTGTAATCCCTTTAAGGAATTTAACTGGCACGTCTTTTATTCTTCCCTGGATTTCAGAAATATCTCCATTAGTGTGTTCATGATAAGATGATAATCTATCCATGTTAAATTTTAAAGAATCATGAACAATTTTTGGCATAGTAGAAACCATAGATCCAATATCACAATAAGCAAGGAAGTCTTGATTAGAGATGCTAATCCTAACAAAAGGCTCCCAATCATTGTCTATTTCCAAAATGGCTCTCTTATTGGGTTTGGGTATCTCTACCTTCATCAAGTCTAGAGCATCCATTCTCTTCTCAATAGTAGCAAGTCTATCTATGACAGTAACAAAGTTATGATCATAAACAAAGTAACTAGATAGACCATGTATAATTTCAAGAGCTCTAGCTTCATCACACTCTAGGAAATCTCCTTTAGCTATAATATCAAGAGAGTGTTTACACCATTTAAAAACACCATGGTAAAAATTTCTAAGCACAATTTTTATAGGTATCCAAAGCATAATTCTCCTATGTGCATCAGAAATTCGGTCCCATGCCTTCTTCATATTTTCTCCATCCCTTTGATGGAAATCTAGGACTTCTTATTCCCTCAAAGCACCAAATCCTAACATGCTTGACTAAACAGAAAGGACTACTAACAAATAATTAATATATTTTTTTGTGGTTTTCGATAAAGGATACTAAAGCAAAAACTGAAAGGTAAACTAACAAGACTAAAAAGCAAAGGTAAAAGATAGCGTGCAACTCCCCTATCTTGAAGAGTGGAGTCCCCGGCGACGCGCCAGAAAACTTTGCTTGATGGCTTCTCGCCCCTCGTTGGTTACCCCAAGTGGAAGGTTTGAGATGCAGTGTAGCGGAAGTTTTCCCCTGGCAAAGATACCAAGGATCGATTTCCCCTGAGACTCCTAGTTTCAACAAGAAGGTGTCAACTGCTAATGGCGCCAGATACTTAGCAATCAACTTGGACCTGCACACAGATACAAATAACTTTGCTCCCAACGAGTACAGAGAGGTTGTCAATCCCTCCGGCCTTGTCGTTTACAAAGGGTCAAACGCAAGAGATAATAGTGATAGGTAAAACTGTAACTAGTATGTAAAAACGGAAAGTAAATAGCGGATGTGATCAATGATGGTAATATGGACCGGGCTCCCATGATGTTCACTAGTGATGTCTCTCTCCCAAAAGACGATAAAACAGCTATGTGAGGTAAACGAATTACAGCTGGGCAATTGACAGAATTATGTGCGCAAACCAATGCTAACTATGTTGCAAGAAAGGTAGAGGTTCAAAGCATGGGCGGTACGCCAAGGTAAGTAGACCGAAATCCATCTGCATCTACTACTAATCATCCACCTTGAGATATCTATCCAGAACATCTCGCTGGTATTAAGTTGCGAGTCCCACCCATAGTGTAAACTCAAAGCAACAGACAACTGCATTAAAAGAACTTTGCGTAAAGTAAACAATCCTTGCACCCGCGAGTACAAGCACCGTTGTTTTCCCCCTTGTGGCAACAGCACATCCCCTAGACTCATGTTTCTGTCACTCAAGCTAGTCATCGAGGGGCATGAACCCACAATCAAGCATAACGTTCCCTCTTGGAGTCACTACCTACTACTTGGCCAAAGCAATAAACAGCAACGAAGAACATGCAAGAATTAATCAAGAACATAAATATAAAAGAGGTAAATCAAATATATTACTCACACACAATCTAAACATAATCTCACAATCCATAGGATCCCAGCAAACTCAACATAGCAACAGCATAAGGATTACACATGTGTCTCGATCATGTAGGGCAGCTCACGAGGTCTAATTAGTGAAGCACAAGAAGGGGAGGAGAACATCACATAGCTACTGGTCATGGACCCATGGTCCAAGGGAGACTACTCACAACTCATCCGGGAGGCGTCCATGGTGGTGGAGAGGCTCCCGGTGGTGATCCTCCCCTTCGGCAGGGTGCCGGGAAGAGTTCTCCTGGTGCTCCTGATCTTGGAAGCGCGGCGGCGACGGAACAGAGATGAGATCGCGAAAAAGGGTTTCGTCCTCGAGGGTTTCGGGACGCGTGTTAAGGCGTGCGCTGATACGTCCAAAGGGGGGCATCAGCGGAGGCCTGGGGGGCCCAGGCGCCCCCCCGGCGCGGCCAGGAGGGGGGCCGCGCCACCAGGGTGCCTGGAGCCCTGGTGGCCCCCCTCCGGCCCTACTTCGGCCGTGTGGAAGCTTTCGGAACGCTGATTTTTTATATAATTTTTCCGGAATTTTTCTGACAGTTTACGTGATGGGAAAACCTGAAATACAAAAACAGCAGAAAACAGAAACTGGCACTGGGGTGCACTGAGTTAATAGGTTAGTCCAAATATGATCAAAAGTGTATGGAAGTGTATAAATATCATAGCAATATCACCCAAAAGAGGCATGGTGCAAGCATAAATTATAGATACGTTTTGGACGTATCAGCGCACGCCTTTGACTCCGGCGTGCGTGTCCGGGCCGGCGGGGCGGGACAAGAACCCACCGCTGCCCGCGTGGGGGACCAGCAGGCGGCGGGGCCAATGGACGGTGTGGGGAAGGCGCGGACTGCGCAACCCGCACAGCGCCAAGAGCGGGCCGGGAGGAGCCAACGTCGGCTTCCTTGCTGCGTAGGCGGGGGAGAGTCGAGGCGGATTCGAAATTTCCACCCGTGTCCACCTTGGACCACTCGAGGGCAATGCGGAGGGCTAGGTCCTCATCGGAGTCGGAGGAGGAGCGACCGCTGGCGCTCGACCTGGTCACAGAAGTCACCGGAGTGGTCGTAGTGGATCGAATCGGAGAAATCGAAGAAAAGAAGAAGAGATGGATCGGGAGTGGGGTGAGTTAGGGTTTTCGGATTGGTGATATTTATGGGAACGGAGTGGGGTCGCGATGGACCGGGCGGGCGTGGGCGGATATGAGGGGCGCCAGACAGCCCGGGCGTTTGAGGGTTGTTTGACGTGCCCGGCTAGATAAAAAAAAACGTGATCAGTCTGTGACCAGACGGGCCGTTCGAACGTTTGAGACCGGTTGAAGACGCCTAGGTGTAGATGCTCTTTCTGCTCAAAAAAAAAAAAGGTGTAGATGCTCTTACGGGATAGAGTGAGTAATTTGTTACGACCTAAATGAAAGAATACTTCCATATCAAGTTTAGTTAGCAAGCCAATTTACCTCGCAGAAGCGTCTTCGAAATGCCAGGGCCGGCCCACTATGGACCGACGACTTGCATCATGCTGCATGTTCATGCACGACATGCATGGTCGACGCAGCTAGCGCCTGAGACAGTACTGGCAACAGCACAGAAGTGCGATCGACGCGTCCCGGTCAGATCGTCACGTACCTAACTAATCCACAGCTGATCACTCATGCAGCTAGCTAGCTGCTAGCACAGTTGTACTCCCGTCCGATGGTACGTGGCCACCAAAGCAATCCGCAGCCCATGCTCTTGACGGTGGCATACGCACCTCTTTCATAAGTGTACACCTTAACCTGTTTTCTTTTATTTTACGGTCGACATCGTACTGCACCGAAATCGATTGTATACATGATCACACGGCAATCAGCTTCAGCTAGATGACCGACTAAAATAAACTTCAGCTCGGAGTAGATTTTTTTTTTTTGAGACAACTTTGCGAAGCTTTATTATGACGTCACCACGGTTACAGGGACGGAGGGAAGATTACCGGGTTGGCCTAGCCACACATGGCGCCCCGGACCCAACCGTAACGCGTACTTCGCTAGGTTGTGAGCCTCGTAATTCGAGCTCCTACGTTCATAGACAATATTACAAGAAATAAAAGCATTTCTTCCTAACTGAATTTCACGGATGATAGCTCCATAGCTTGAGCTGCTGCCCTCCTTGATTTCATGTACCACGTTCTTGCAGTCTGAAGCTAGTTGCACTCTCCGGTTGTTTAAATCCAAAGAGAGAGCTAGACCTTCCCGAACCGCCATGGCCTCCAGAGTCGCTCGATCAGAAACAGATGTAAAAACCACGATTGAAGCCCCTTCAAACTCTCCGTCCTTAGTTCTGCTGATAGCAGCTACTGCTCCATGCCTGCCGCTCCTCCTGACAGCAGCATCAACGTTCACCTTCGAGAAAGAATCCGGAGGAGGAATCCAAACGTTGCCTGACGCCTCTGCTGAAAACGGAGTATCACGCCTTGGTTTAGCCTCGTTCTGTATCTCTGTCAGGTAGGATGTTATGAATCCATTGATTTCATGTGGAGTCTTGAAGATACCCTCATGTATTGCTTTGCGGCGAGTGCTCCAGATCGCCCATAGTGTGACAGTGAGGCGTACAAACTCATCACTATTTAGTTTATCAGCCATTGTGAATATCCACTTCTTCGCTTCTTCCTCCTGGTTGATGCTTATTTGCTCAATCAAGTGATCCGACGATAACGCCCAAGTACATCTTGATACTGGGCAGTTCAACAATGCATGGCGCCAGGTGTCACGAGCCCCACACAGTACACAAGCCGCATCAGATGACATATTTCTCCAATGAAGCAACTCACCTGTTGGCACTGAGTGTTGAGCCAAACGCCACAGGAAAACTTTAAGCTTAGGTGGAACTTGCACTTTCCATATAGATCTCCATTCGTTCCCAGACAGCAATGTATGAGATGAGCTCTCCCTCTCTTCTAGCCAACCCTCTCGCTCAGTTTTGGTTTTAACTATCATGCGGTATGCTGATCGTACGGTGAAAATGCCTCGGGTTTCCTCGCTCCAAGCCCAGAAGTCATTGATTCTTCTATTGCAAAGAGGTATCTTCAGTATGGCTTCTGCATCAAATGGTGTGAAGACCGTCCGTACCACTTCTTCATTCCAGCTTGCATTGGATCTATCGATTAGCTCTGCCACCCGGATCGGCGGGTTCTGGACCAGGGAAGTTATTGGTCGCTTGTAGCTGTCCCTGGGGATCCAATTTTGCTCCCAAATGAGGGTTGATTCGCCATCACCTATCCTTCTGATAATGCCTTGGGCTAAGATGTCTCTCCCGTCGAGAATAGCTCTCCATATTTGCGAAGGATGTGATCCCAACTCAGCTTCAAGTAAACTTGACCCTGGAAAATATGCAGCTTTTAGGATTTGTGCACTCAAAGACTCGGGGTCATTTAGCACTCTCCATGCTTGCCTGGCAAGCAAGGCCAAGTTGAAAATTTCAATGTCGCGAAAACCCAAACCTCCCAAGTGTTTTGGTCGAACCATGATATCCCATGCAACCCAGCACGGCTTCCTTTTACCTCTTTTGCTGCCCCACCAAAACTGGCGAATCATAGACGTAATTTTCTCGCAAAGACCTCTAGGCAATCTGAAGCATGACATTGAATAGACCGGGATAGCCTGCGCAACTGACTTGATCAGAACTTCTTTCCCTCCTACTGACAGCAGTTTCTCCATCCAGCCCTTAACTTTGTCCCACACCCTGTCCACAAGATATTTGAACGTCCCGTTCTTCGAATGCCCCACATCAGTAGGTAAACCCAAGTATCGATCTGACAAGGATTCATTCTGGACATGCAATATATTTTTGATGCTGTCTCTCAAAGGCTGGCTGCAACCTTTGCTAAAGAAGATTGACGATTTATCATGATTTATCCTCTGACCCGAAGCACTACAATAGGATTCCAGTAGGTTTGATACTGCATTCGCTCCCTCCACACTTGACTTAAAAAGCAGCAGGCTGTCATCTGCAAACAACAGGTGATTTATTGGAGGCGCCGAAGGGGCCACCTTTACACCAACCAAGTCTGCTGACCGAGAACTGGACTTCAGGAGGCACGAAAGGCCCTCTGCTGCAAGTAAGAAAAGGTAGGGGGAGATTGGATCTCCCTGCCTGATACCCCTTGAAGGCTTGAAACTCTCAAGTTTCTCCCCATTGAACAGAACTGAAAATGTGACTGAAGAAACCATACCCATGACTGTATCTATCCATTGCTGCGCAAAACCCAGCTTACTCATGATGGCTTGCAAGTATGGCCATTCTAATCTGTCATAAGCCTTCATCATGTCTAGCTTCAAAGCACAAGAGCTATTGTTCTTGGACTTGGACCGCTTCATAAAATGCAAACATTCATACGCTGATATGATGTTATCAGTAATTAGTCGCCCAGGCACGAAAGCAGATTGCTCCCTCGGAGTAGATGACAGGTAGAGAAGAGATTACGTAAGAAAAGAGAACATGGCTTGGCCCACCGGGCCAGATGCGGTCTCTTCACGCCAAACTAGCGAACACTTGTAAAATGCTCTAATTAAACAAATGAACAATACAACGACCGGAAGAATCCCTTGAATCGAGCCGGAAGCAACAGGTGGGCCGCCCGGATCTTTTTGTCCACGTCTGCCTGCCCTCATCCAGCTATCCTAGTACTCTACTTTTTTTTTTGTTTCTCACATTGAGGTCCTTTCTGTTAAAGCCAGGGACTTATCTGTATTACCCTCTTCTCTTGGGACTGGTTGTAAAATGTGTTGTCCTCTGTGCATATCAGAAAGACTCGTGATCCTTCGGGATCCCTCCCCCTGTTCGGGAAAAAAAAGTCATCCTGCTACTTTTCCTCACAAAAAGGGGTTATCCTTTTAAGGTTTGCACGGGTTTGTCTTGTATAGCCTTCAAAAAAGTACTCAACTACTTTCCGTCTAAAAAGTTCTCAGCCGAGAACCGGAGACTGAGGATAACTTCGAACTGACAGAGTAAGCTGACTAGACGAGGGTTCACGCCCAGCTCAGCCCCGCCAAAATCGGGCTCGCCAAATTATTGGCGAAGGATTTCGCCGCCTCCGTCTCCCCAACGTGCGGGCGTTAAAATTGAACGAATGACCAAAAAATTGGCGTGGGCAGGAAATTTTGGATAAGAACCAAACGAACATCGTTACTTACGGTCAACGCCAAAAGTTTGGTAAGGCAGCCTCGGGCTGCAATCCAAACAGCCCCTACAAGACCGCATGTGCAAATTTGACCCCAAAGCTTCATGTTTCAAACAGTGTTTAAAAATGAAACAGAATATCGCATGCGCGTAAATATCTGAACTATTTTAAAATCTACCATCTATGGGCCACCCAAAAAATGTGGATAGTTCAGAGATGTGTCTCTTTTTATAGCTTAAAATTAAGACACACTTTTTCATGAAATTTTACAGATACATTACACATCTAGATGTTTTCGGAGGGAGTAGAAAAATTCAGATTCGTTAGAAAACTTCCAAATAGATTTTCACATGTTCCTCTTTTTTTCCTTTTTTTTTTCTTTTCAAAAAAAAATGCGGACCTCCCTATAGCTTGGGAGTCATACTCATACAGCCGAACACAATTCAAGACCCTTTATTCCAGACAGTTCATGGTGAAGAAAACCATGGCTCAAGGGAAAGAACCGTCATGAGTATATGCAAAACCCATATGATGTCGCTAAATATAAAATTCTTATTGTAAAATACTTTTATGGAACACTGGCCATGCCAATAATAACCGAGAAGCACCAACAAAGTAAAGTATTAGCCAAATGACAAGACTAGATGCGCGAGAAGTTTGTTGTTCTACCGGCTCTCTTCGTTGTTTTCTTCTTCGGGGTAGTGATATGCCTTGCATATCGCGGCTCCTGGTGTATTTTTCTAGGCTACATCAAAGATTTCTTGACCGCTCCTTGTATCTCTTGGGTTTAAATAAGTTTGCTTCGCTGAGACGGCGGAACAAGCTTTACTCACGGCGCGCCGTCGATGAATGCATGAGGACGAAGAGTTCGACACATCCAAAGATTTAAATGTAGTTTTTCATTTCTATAAGTTGTTGAATAATTGAGCATTTTTTCATTAAGTTCAATCCAGAAAGACGGTAGATAAAACATGATAATCATAATAGAGATGATAATTGAATCAAGTAACAAAGTGATGTACGTAGTTCTACAATTGGGTACATAACAGACGAAGATCATATCTATATTGGTAGATAAAAGTAGTAGACCGGACACAACATCCCTAACAGAAGGGAGAAGAAGACATATGTTGCGATGGAACAAGATGCATGTGCGTCGTTCCTCATGTCACCGAAGAGGTGGTCGACGTCGGAGAGCTTCAGAACCATGAGGCAGACGCGTTGGAGATAAAGCGGGTTCAGCAAAAACCAAAACACTAATGGGAAGATGAAGGGAAACAGTCACAACTGTTTGGTTCCATTGTCCACTAGGGCAAAAACATTATGGCTTCATTTTTGTGTGATAGAAAGAAGGAAGTGTTGGGGAACGTAGTATTTGAAAAAAAAATCCTACGATCACGCAAGATCTATCTAGGAGAAGCATAGCAACGAGCGGGGAGAGTGTGTCTACGTACCCTCGTATACCAAAAGCGGAAGCGTCTAGTGACGCGGTTGATGTAGTCGAACGTCTTCGCGATCCAACCGATCCAAGCACCGAACGTACGATACCTTCGCGTTCAGCACACATTCAGCTCGATGACGTCCCACGAGCTCTTGATCCAGTTGAGTGTCACGGGAGAGTTTCGTCAGCACGACGGCGTGGTGACGATGATGGTGAAGTTACCGGCGCAAGGCTTCAGCTAAGCACTACAACGATATGGCCGAGGTGTGTAACAGTGAAGGGGGGGCACCACACACGGCTAAAACTGATGTTAACTTGTGTGTCCTAGGGTGCCCCCTGCCCCTGTATATAAAGGAGCAAGGGGAGGCCGGCCGGCCCCTATGGCGCGCCCAAGGAGGGCAACTCCTACTAGGAATAGGAATCCTATTCCTAGTAGGAGTCCACCAAGAGGGAAGGAAGGGGAAGGAAGGAGAGGGAGAGGGAGAAGGAAGGGGGCGCCCCCCTCTCATTGTCCAATTCAGACCAAGGGGGAGGGGCGGGCGGCCCAGCCCTGGCCGGCCCTCTCTCTCTCTACTAAGGGCCCAAGTGGCCCATTAGTTCCCCCGGGGGGTACCGATACCCCTCCGGCACTCTAGTTTAATCTGAAAATCATCTGGAACACTTCCGGTGTCCGAATATAGTCGTCAAAGATATCAATCTTTATGTCTCGACCATTTCGAGACTCCTCGTCATATCCGTGATCACATCCGGGACTCTGAACTACCTTCGGTGCATCAAAACACATAAACTCATAATACCGATCGTCATCGAACGTTAAGCGTGCGGACCCTACGGGTTCGAGAACTATGTAGACATGACCGAGACACATATCCGGTCAATAACCAATAGCGGAACCTGGATGCTCATATTGGTTCCTACATATTCCATGAAGATCTTTATCGATCAAACCGCATAACAACGTACATTGTTCCCTTTGTCATTAGTATGTTACTTGCCCGAGATTCGATCGTCGGTATCATCATACCTAGTTCAATCTCGTCACCGGTAAGTCTCTTTACTCGTTCCGTAATACATCATCTTGATACTAACTCATTAGTCGTTTGCTTGCCAAGCTTATTATGATGTGTATTACCGAGAGGGCCCAGAGATACCTCTCCGACACTCGGAGTGACAAATCCTATTCTCGATCTATGCCAACACCACAAACACCTTCGGAGACACATGTAGAGCATTTTTATAATCACCTAGTTACGTTGTGATATTTGATAGCACACAAGGTGTTCATCCGGTGTTCAGGAGCTGCATAGTCTTATAGTCATAGGAACATGTATAAGTCACGAAGAAAGCAATAGCAGTAAAACTAAGCGATCAAGTTGCTAAGCTAACAGATGAGTCTTGTCCATCACATCATTCTTCTAATGATGTGACCCCGTTGATCAAATGACAACTCGTGTCTATGGTTAGGAAACATAACCATCTTTGATTAACGAGCTAGTCTAGTAGAGGCATACTAGTGACACTCTGTCTTGTCTATGTATTCACACATGTACTAAGTTTCCAGTTAATACAATTCTTGCATGAATAATAAACATTTATCATGATATAAGGAAATACAAATAACAACTTTATTATTGCCTCTAGGGCATATTTCCTTCAGTCTCCCACTTGAACTAGAGTCAATAATCTAGATTACATAGTAATGATTCTAACACCCATGGAGTCTTGGTGCTGATCATGTTTTGCTCGTGGAAGAGGCTTAGTCAACGGGTCTGCAACATTTAGATCCGTATGTATCTTGCAAATTTCTATGTCTCCCTCCTTGACTTGATCGCGGATGGAATTGAAGCGTCTCTTGATGTGCTTGGTTCTCTTGTGATACCTGGATTCCTTCGCCAAGGCTATTGCTCCAGTGTTGTCACAAATGATTTTCATGGGACCCGATGCACTAGGTATTACACCTGAACTCCTTCATTTGCTGCTTCCGAAGCAGCTATGTACTCCGCTTCACACGTAGATCCCGCCACGACGCTCTGTTTAGAACTGCACCAACTAACAGCTCCACCGTTCAATAAAAATACATATTCGGTTTGTGACTTACAGTCATCCGGATCAGTGTCGAAGCTTGAATCAACGTAACCGTTTACGACAAGCTCTTTGTCACCTCCATAAACAAGAAACATATCATTTGTCCTTTTGAGGTACTTCAGGATGTTCTTGATCGCTGTCCAGTGAACCACTCCTAGATTAGTTTGGTACCTCCCTCGTAAACTTATAGCAAGGCACACATCAGGTCTGGCACATAGCATTGCGTACATGATAGATCCTTTGGCTGAGGCATAGGGAATGACTTTCATTTTCTCTCTATCTTCTGTAGTGGTCGGGCATTGAGTCTTACTCAACTTCACACCTTGTAACACTGGAAAAAACCCTTTCTTTGACTGATCCATTTTGAACTTCTTCAAAACTTCATCAAGGTATGTGTGTTGTGAAAGTCCAATTAAGCGTCTTGATCTATCTCTATAGATCTTGATGCCTAATATATAAGCAGCTTCACCGAGGTCTTGATCTATCTCTACTGAAGGAAATATGCCCTAGAGGCAATAATAAAGTTGTTATTTTTATTTCCTTATATCATGATAAATGTTTATTATTCATGCTAGAATTGTATTAACCAGAAACTTAGTACATGTGTGAATACATAGACAAAACAGAGTGTCCCTAGTATGCCTCTACTAGACTAGCTCATTGATCAAAGATGGCTATGTTTCCTAGCCATAGACATGAGTTGTCATTTGATCAACGGGATCACATCATTAGGAGAATGATGTGATGGACTAGACCCAGCCATTAGCATAGCACTATGATCGTTTAGTTTTACTGCTATTGCTTTCTTCATGACTTATACATGTTCCTATGACTATGAGATTATGCAACTCCCGAATACCGTAGGAACACCTTGTGTGCTATCAAACGTCACAACGTAACTGGGTGATCATAAAGATGCTCTACAGGTGTCTCCGAAAATGTTCGTGGTGTTGGCATAGATCAAGACTAGGATTTGTCACTCCGAGTGTCGGAGAGGTATCTCTGGGCCCTCTCGGTAATGCACATCATAATAAGCCTTGCAAGCAAAAGACTAATGAGTTAGTCACGAGATGATGTATTACGGAACGAGTAAAGAGACTTGCCGGTAACGAGATTGAACTAGGTATAGAGATACCGACGATCGAATCTCGGGCAAGTAGCATACCGATGACAAAGGGAACAACGTATGTTGTTATGCGGTTTGACCGATAAAGATCTTCGTAGAATATGTGGGAGCCAATATGAGCATCCAGGTTCCGCTATTGGTTATTGACCGGAGACGTGTCTCGGTCAAGTCTACATAGTTCTCGAACCCGTTGGGTCCGCAAGCTTAAGGTTTCGATGACAGTTTTATTATGAGTTTATGAGTTTTGATGTACCGAAGGAGTTCGGAGTCCCGGATGAGATCGGGGACATGACGAGGAGTCTCGAAATGGTCGAGACGTAAAAATTGATATATTGAACGACTATATTCGGACATCGGAAAGAGTGATTCGGGTATTTTCGGAGTACCGGGGAGTTACGGGAATAGAGGAGAGAGGCCAAAAGGAAGGAGGCGCGTGCCCCCCTTCTGGTCCGAATTGGACAAGGGGTGCAGCCCCCTTTTACTTCTCCCTCTCCCCCTCTTTCCTTCCCTCCTACTCCAGAAAGGAAAGGGGAATCCTACTAGGACTTGGGAGTCCTAGTAGGACTCCCCACACTTGGCGCGCCCCCTCTAGGGCCGGCCTCTCCCTTGCTCCTTTATATACGGGGGCAGGGGGCACCCTAGGACACACAAGTTGATCAGTTGATCTCTCCCAGCCGTGTGCGGTGCTCCCGTCCACAGAAACACACCTCGGTTATACCGTTGCAATGCTTAGGCGAAGCCCTGCGCTGGTAACTTCATCATATCCGTCACCACGCCGTCGTGCTGACGAAACTCTCCCATGAAGCTCAACTGGATCAAGAGCTCGTGGGACGTCATCAAGCTGAACGTGTGCTGAACGCGGAGGTGCCGTACATTCGGTACTTGATCGGTTGGGTCGCGAAGAAGTTCGACTACATCAACCGCGTCACTAGACGCTTCCGCTCCCGGTCTACGAGGGTATGTAGACACACTCTCCCCCTCGTTGCTATGCATCTAGTAGATAGATCTTGCGTGATCGTAGGAAAATTTTGAAAATACTACGTTCCCCAACAGTGGCATCATGAGCCAGGTCTATGCGTAGATGATATGCACGAGTAGAACACAATGAGTTGTGGGCGATACTAGTCATACTGCTTACCAACATGTCATACTTTGCTTCGGCGGTATTGTGAGATGAAGCGGCCCGAACCGACGTTACGCGTACGCTTACGCGAGACTGGTTTCACCGTTATGAACACTCGTTGCTTAAAGGTGACTGGCGGGTGTCTGTCTCTCTCACTTTAGCTGAATCAAGTGTGGCTACGCCCGGTCCTTGTGAAGGTTAAAACAGCACATACTTGACGAAACATCGTTGTGGTTTTGTATGCGTAGGTAAGAACGGTTCCTGCTAAGCCCGTAGCAGCCACGTAAACCTTGCAACAACAAAGCAGAGGACGTCTAACTTGTTTTTGCAGGGCATGATGTGATGTGATATGGTCAAGACATGATGAGATATACGGTTTTGTATGAGATGATCATGTTTTGTAAAGTTATCGGCAACTGGCTGGAGCCATATGGTTGTCGCTTTATTGTATGAAATGCAATCGCCATGTAATTGCTTTACTTTATCACTAAGCGGTAGCGATAGTCGTAGAAGCAATAGTTGGCGAGACGACAACGATGCTACGATGGAGATCAAGGTGTCGCACCGGTGACGAAGGTGATCATGATGGTGCTTTGGAGATGGAGATCAAAAGCACAAGATGATGATGGCCATATCATGTCACATATTTTGATTGCATGTGATGTTTATCTTATTATGCTTCTTATTTTGCTTAGTTCGACGGTAGCATTATAAGATGATCCCTTACTAAATTTCAAGGTATAAGTGTTCTCCCTGAGTATGCACCGTTGCAAAAGTTCGTCGTGCCGAGACACCACGTGATGATCGGGTGTGATAAGCTCTACGTTCAAATACAACGGGTGTAAGCCAGTTTTGCACACGCAGAATACTCGGGTTAAACTTGACGAGCCTAGCATATGCAGATATGGCCTCGGAACACTGGAAACCGAAAGGTTGAGCGTGAATCATATAGTAGATATGATCAACATAAGATGTTCACCATTGAAACTACTCCATCTCACGTGATGATCGGACATGGTTTAGTTGATTTGGATCACGTGATCATTTAGATGACCGGAGGGATGTCTATCTAAGTGGGAGTTCTTTAAGTAATATGATTAATTGAACTTTAATTTATCATGAACTTAGTCCTGGTAGTATTAGCATATCTATGTTGTAGATCAATAGCTCGCGATGTTGCTCCTCGTTTATTTTTTATATGTTCCTAGAGAAAACTAAGTTGAAAGATGTTAGTAGCAATGATGCGGACTTGTTCCGTGATCTTAGGATTTTCCTCATTGCTGCACAGAAGAATTATGTCCTTGATGCAACGCTAGGTGACAGACCTATTGCAGGAGCAGATGTAGACGTTATGAACGTTTTGACAAAAGCTCGGTATGATGACTACTTGATAGTTTAGTGCACCATACTTTACGGCTTAGAATCGGGACTTCAAAACTGTTTTGAACACCACGGAGCATATAAGATGTTCCAAGAGTTGAAATTAGTATTTCATACTCATGCCCGTGTCGAGAGGTATGAGACCTCTGACAGTATTTTGCCTACAAGATGGAGGAGAATAGCTCAACCAGTGAGCATGTGCTCAGATTGTCTGGGTACTACAATTGCTTGAATCAAGTGGAAGTTAATCTTCCAGATAAGATAGTAATTAACAAAGTTCTCTAGACACTATCACAAAGTTAGTAGAACTTCGTGATGAACTATAATATGCAAGGGATGACAAAAGTAATCCCCGAGCTCTTCGCGATACTGAAATCGGCGAAGGTAGAAATCAAGAAAGAGCATCAAGTGTTGATGGTTAACAAGACCACTTGTTTCAAGTAAAGGGCAAAGGGATAGAAGGGGAACTTCAAGAAGAATGACAAGTAAGTTGTCACTCCAGTGAAGAAACCCAAAGCTAAACTCAAGCCTGAAACTAAGTGCTTCTACTGCAAAGGAAATGGTCACTGGAAGTGGAACTGCCCTAGATACTTGGTGGATAAGAAGGATGGCAAAGTGAACAAAGGTATATTTGATATACAGATTATTGATGTGTACTTTACTAGTGTTCATAGCAACCCCTGGGTATTTGATACCAGTTCAGTTGCTAAAATTAGTAACTCGAAAGAAGAGTTGCAGAATGAACAGAGACTAGTTAAAGGTGAAGTGTCGATGTGTGTTGGAAGTGGTTCCAAGATTGATATGATCATCATCGCACACTCCCTATACTTTCGGGATTAGTGTAGAACCTAAATAAATGTTATTTGGCATTTGCGTTAAGCATGAATATGATTTGATCATGTTTGTTACAATATGGTTATTCATTTAAGGTCATAGAATAATTGTTATTCTGTTTACATGAATAAATCCTTCGATGGTCATACACCCAATGAAAATAGTTTGTTGGATCTCGATCATAGTGATACACATATTCATAATATTGAAGCCAAAAGATGCAAGGATAATAATGATAGTGCAACTTATTTGTTGCACTACCATTTAGGTCATATTGGTGTAAAGCGCATGAAGAAACTCCATAGTGATGGACTTTTGGAATCACTTGATTATTAATCACTTGATGCTTGCGAACCATGCCTCATGGGCAAGATGACTAATACTCCGTTCTCCGGAACTATGGAGCGAGCAACAGATTTGTTGGAAATCATACATCCGATGTATGTGGGCCAATGAGTGTTGAAGCTCGCGGCGGGTATCGTTATTTTCTGACCTTCACTGATGATTTGAGCAGATATGGGTATATCTACTTAATGAAGCACAAGTCTGAAACATTTGAAAGGTTCAAAGAATTTCAGAGTGAAGTAGAGAATCATCGTAACAAGAAAATAAAGTTTCTACGATCTGATCGTATAGGAGAATATTTGAGTTACGAGTTTGGTCTTCATTTGAAACAACGTGGAATAGTTTCACAACTCACGCCACCCGGAACACCACAACGTAATGGTGTGTCCGAACATCGTAATCGTACTTTATTAGATATGGTGCGGTCTATGATGTCTCTTACCGATTTACCACTATCATTTTGGGTTATGCATCAGAGACAGCTGCATTCACGCTAAATAGGGCAACATCTAAATCCGTTGAGACGACGCCTTATGAACTGTGGTTTGGCAAGAAACCAAAGTTGTCGTTTCCTAAAGCTTGGGGCTGCAATGCTTATGTGAAAAAAGCTTCAACCTGATAAGCTCGAACCCAAGTCGGAGAAATGTGTCTTCATAGGATACCCAAAGGAGACTATTGGGTACACCTTCTGTCACAGATCCGAAGGCAAGATATTCGCTGCTAGGAATGGATCCTTTCTAGAGAAGGAGTTTCTCTCGAAAGAAGTGAGTGGGAGGAAAGTAGAACTTGATGAGGTAATTGTACCTTCTCCCGAATTGGAAGGTAGTACATCACAGAAACTAGTTCCAGTGATTCCTACACCAATTAGTGAGGAAGCTAATGATGATGATCATGAAACTTCAGATCAAGTTTCTGCTGAACTTCGTAGATCAACCAGAGTTCGTTCCGCACCAGAGTGGTACGGTAACCCAGTTCTGGAAGTCATGTTACTGGACCATGATGAACCTACGAACTCTGAGGAAGCGATGATGAGCCCAGATTCCGCAAAATGGCTTGAGGCCATGAAATCTGAGATGGGATCCATGTATGAGAACAAAGTGTGGACTTTGGTTGACTTGCCCGATGATCGGCAAGCCATCGAAAATAAATGGATCTTCAAGAGGAAGACTGACGCTGACGGTAATGTTACTGTTTACAAAGCTAGACTTGTTGCGAAAGGTTTTCGACAAGTTCAAGGAGTTGACTACGATGAGACTTTCTCACCCGTAGCGATGCTTAAGTATGTCCGAATCATATTAGCAATTGCCGCATTTTATGAAATCTGGCAAATGGATAACAAAACTACATTCTTTAATGGATTTATTAAAGAAGAATTGTATATGATGCAACCAGAATGTTTTGTCAATCCTAAAGGTGCTAACAAAATGTGCAAGCTCCAGCGATCCATCTATGGACTGGTGCAAGCATCTCAGAGTTGGAATATATGCTTTGATAAGTTGATCAAAGCCTATTGATTTATACAGACTTGTGGTGAAGCCTATATTTACAAGAAAGTGAGTGGGAGCACTACAACCTTTCTGATAAAAATATGTGAATGACATATTGTCGATCGGAAAAGATGTAGAATTTTCTGGAAAGCATAAAGGAGTGTTTGAAAGGAGTTTTTCAAAGAAAGACCTTGGTGAAGCTGCTTACATATTGGGCATCAAGATCTATAGAGAGAGATCAAGACGCTTGATAAGACTTTCGATGAGTACATACCTTGATAAGATTTTGAAGTAGTTCAAAATGGATCAGTCAAAGAAGGAGCTCTTGCCTGACTTGTAAGGTGTGAAGTTGAGTAAGACTCAAAGCCAGACCACGGTAGAAAAATATAGAGAGAATGAAAGTCATTCGCTATGCCTCAGCCATAGGTTCTATAAAGTATGCCATGCTGTGTACCAAACATGTTGTGTACCTTGCCATGAGTTTGATAGGGAGGTACAATAGTGATCCAGGAGTAGATCACTGTACAACAGTCAAAATTATCCTTAGTAACTGGATGACTAAGGAAATGTTTCTTGATTATGGAGGTGATAAAGAGTTCGTCGTAAAGGGTTACGCCGATGCAAGCTTTGACACTAAATCTAGATGGCTCTGAGTATCAATCTGGATGCGTATTGAAAGTGGGAGCAATTAGCTAGAGTAGCTCCATGCCGAGCATTGTAGACATAGAAATTTGCGAAATACATACGGATCTGAATGTGACATAACCGTTGACTAAACTTCTCTCACAAGCAAAACATGATCACACTTTATTACTCTTGGGTATTAATCACATAGCAATGTGAACTAGATTATTGACTCTAGTAAACCCTTTGGGTGTTGGTCACATGGCGCTGTGAACTATGGGTGTTATTCACATAACGATGTGAACTATCGGTATTAAATCACATGGCGATGTGAGCTAGATTATTGACTCTAGTGCAAGTGGGAGACTGAAGGAAATATGCCCTAGAGGCAATAATAAAGTTGTTATTTTTATTTCCTTATATCATGATAAATGTTTATTATTCATGCTATAATTGTATTAACCGGAAACTTAGTACATGTGTGAATACATAGACAAAACAGAGTGTCCCTAGTATGCCTCTACTAGACTAGCTCATTGATGAAAGATGGCTATGTTTCCTAGCCATAGACATGAGTTGTCATTTGATCAACGGGATCACATCATTAGGAGAATGATGTGATGGACTAGACCCATCCGTTAGCATAGCACTATGATCATTTAGTTTTACTGCTATTGATTTCTTCATGACTTATACATGTTCCTATGACTATGAGATTATGCAACTCCCGAATACCGTAGGAACACCTTTTGTGCTATCAAACGTCACAACGTAACTGGGTGATCATAAAGATGCTCTACAGGTGTCTCCGAAAATGTTCGTGGTGTTGGCATAGATCAAGACTAGGATTTGTCACTCCGAGTGTCGGAGAGGTATCTCTGGGCCCTCTCGGTAATGCACATCATAATAAGCCTTGCAAGCAAAAGACTAATGAGTTAGTCACGAGATGATGTATTACGGAACGAGTAAAGAGACTTGCCGGTAACGAGATTGAACTAGGTATAGAGATACCGACGATCGAATCTCGGGCAAGTAACATACCGATGACAAAGGGAACAACGTATGTTGTTATGCGGTTTGACCGATAAAGATCTTCGTAGAATATGTGGGAACCAATATGAGCATCCAGGTTCCACTATTGGTTATTGACCGGAGACGTGTCTCGGTCATGTCTACATAGTTCTCGAACCCGTAGGGTCCGCACGCTTAAGGTTTCGATGACAGTTTTATTATGAGTTTATGAGTTTTGATGTACCGAAGGAGTTCGGAGTCCCGGATGAGATCGGGGACATGACTAGGAGTCTCGAAATGGTCGAGACATAAAATCGATATATTGGACGACTATATTTGGACATCGGAAAGGTTCCGAGTGATTCGGGTATTTTTGGAGTACCGGGGAGTTACGGGAATAGAGGAGAGAGGCCAAAAGGAAGGAGGCGCGTGCCCCCCTTCTGGTCCGAATTGGACAAGGGGTGCAGCCCCCTTTTACTTCTCCCTCTCCCCCTCTTTCCTTCTATCCTACTCCGGAAAGGAAAGGGGAATCCTACTAGGACTTGGGAGTCCTAGTAGGACTCGCCACACTTGGCGCGCCCCCTCTAGAGCCGGCCTCTCCCTTGCTCCTTTATATACGGGGGCAGGGGGCACCCTAGGACACACAAGTTGATCAGTTGATCTCTCCCAACCGTGTGCGGTGCTCCCCTCCACAGAAACACACCTCGGATATACCGTTGCAGTGCTTAGGCGAAGCCCTGCGCCGGTAACTTCATCATATCCGTCACCACGCCGTCGTGCTGACAAAACTCTCCCGTGAAGCTCAACTGGATCAAGAGCTCGTGGGACGTCATCAAGATGAACGTGTTCTGAACGTGGAGGTGCCGTACGTTCGGTACTTGATCGGTTGGATGGCGAAGAAGTTCGACTACATCAACCGCATCACTAGACGCTTCCGCTCCCGGTCTACGAGGGTACGTAGACACACTCTCCCCCTCGTTGCTATGTATCTAGTACATAGATCTTGCGTGATCGTAGGAAATTTTTGAAAATACTACGTTCCCCAACAGAAACTGGGACGGCTCAAACGGGATTGTAATGACATGGGAACTCTCATGAGCGCT
The DNA here is from genome assembly GCA_902687465.1 of Secale cereale. Lineage (NCBI taxonomy): Eukaryota > Viridiplantae > Streptophyta > Magnoliopsida > Poales > Poaceae > Secale > Secale cereale. The sequence continues at coordinate 91,740,607 of LR738709.1, forward strand.
TTGGTAAAGTATGGGGCCTCCGACAACACCAAGTACCCAGAAACGGATGGAGACAAATCTGGAAAGGCAAATAAACCCGGTAAACCGGCGCAGGCTAATCCGGTCGGAACAAGATTCTTAGGCAAACGAAAGGCAGAGGGTGGCTCTGACTTCGTGGCCAACACCCAAGTCCAAGGGAGTTTTCGACGCAACAAGGGTAAGCCGCCCTCACAAACCGGCGGTGGGTTCGTTAGTTGGGAGCAAGAGTTGAATGAGCCTTGCCCGAAACACGGATCAAAGGAACATCTAGCTAAACATACCTGGGGAGAATGCAAGGCCATGATGGAGGCCATGAACCGGGTCAGATCTAACAACAGGCCACCAAGTGGCGGATCAGGCCCCGGGTTTTATGGTCCGGGTCATTAGGGGAACGGCTCCGGATCAGGATATCGTGGCAACAACAATGGTTACAATAACCAAGGCAACCATCAGTATGGTCAGGGCGGTTACAATAACCAAGGCAACCACCAGTATGGTCAGGGCAGTTACAATAGCCAAAACAACCAACAGCAAGGCCAGTGTAATAGCAACAATCAAGGCAATCAGCAACGTCAACAGCAGCCGCAATCCGGATATCAGAGTAATCCAAAGGAGCTGAGTAGTGGACAATATCATGTGTTCACTACGAGTTTGTGCAAACGGGATCAAAAAATCTTAAAACGGGCGGTCCACGCGGTTGAACCGACGACACCACGATTCCTGCGCCCGTCGGAGCAACCTATTGTGTGGAGCAGCGAGGATCACCCGCCGCGAGTTGATAATCCGGGCTAATTGGCCTTAGTGGTAGCACCGCAGGTGGGTGGCTACAAATTCACCAAAGTTCTCATGGACGGCGGTGATGAACCACAACCGTAAGGGATCTATTGCAGCGTTTTCGATAAGTAAGAGTGTCGAACCCAACGAGGAGCAGAAGGTATTGATAAGCGATTCTGAGCAAGAAATCACTGCAAGCACTGCAAGATAACTTTTAGGGGTTTTCTTGGTATAAGCAGCAGGAAAGTAAAAGCAAGTAATGTAAAAGGTACTGAGAGTAACAAGTGGCCCAATCCTTTCTTAGCAAAGGAGAGGCCTAGCAACTGAACTTATAAAGACTAAAGCGTTCTTGAGGACACGCGGGAGAGGTAGTCATGTGCTTTCACCATATTCCTTATCGATACTATGTTATGTGTTGATAAGTGTTGAGTGGGTGGATCTATGCTAGTGCACTCTCTAGACTAAGATGAATGCACTCTTATGATTAAACACCTTGTAAGCATCCGCAAATACAAGATAGAATTTAAGGCAAAAGCCTAACCATAGCAATACGATTGAGGATCCATTATTCCCTTATGCAAAAGCGTGCGAACTGGGGTTCAGGTTTCTGTCACTCCGGCAACCCACCATAAGCATTCTTTATACACAATGTATTCTCCTAGGTCCTTAATAAGGCGAAGTGTTGAGTGTTCGACTCACACAACACCACTAGTAGAATGACAACACAACTTAAATATCAAACAACACATATTACTTCAACAGCATATGACTACTAACAACAAGACTTTCCCCATGCCCTCAAGAACTAAGGTAACTACTCACAAGACATAAAAGAGATCATGATCAGTGGGGATAAATATGTGATAAACAATCTGGACATAATAATATTTCTCCAACAAAACTCAGTAGCATTCACCACAAAGCAGTAATCAACACCGATGGAGTAGAGAGGATAGGTAGTACGAGTTACAACACGAGTTGCGATGGTAAGATGCGATTTGGATGAAGATGGAGATGGTGCTGGTGTTGGGGATGATGTTGATGATGATCTCGATGATGCCCGTGACGATGGTGATGACGATGGCGACGATCTCCCCTTCCGGGAGGTGATCTCCCCGGCGGAATCTGCCCGCCGGAGATGCCCTTTTCTTCTCTGTAGGTTTTCGCCTCGAAGCGGCGGCGGAACTCCGTAAAAAGTCCCGTCTCTAGGGTTTTTGGATAACGGAGAGCATATATGCAAAAGGGGGCAAACGGAGGTGGGCCAGGGGCTCCAGGCGCCCCCCCGGCGCGGCCAGGGGGGCGCCCCCACGCCGCCTGGGCACCCTGTGGCCCCCCTCTGGCTCCCCTTTTGCGTGTCTTCGTGATTCGTCTGAAAAATACCTCCCGTCAATTTTCAGGTAATTTGGAGGTATTCTTCTTCAGCAACTCAGCATCCACTTTTTCCTACTGAATCCTGCGTCTGCTGTTCCGGCATCGGAAAGTTGCAAACTGTGTAAAATAGAACAAAACAACATAAGAACATCATCATAACGTGAAATATATCAATGAATAGGGATAAATTATGATATAAAATAGTGATGCATTTTGGACATATCAACACCCCCAAGCTTAGACCTCGCTTGTCCCCAAGCGAATTTGAACTCGGTAAACCTGTCCACAAGTTTAGAGAGTGAAGTGTCGATAAATAGAATACGGACAAGAAGCATCATAGTTTCTTTACCAACTCAAATATCCTCAACAGCAATCTTCAATCCATAAAGCCCTTATAAAAGAGTGATAACACTTATATTCGAAAGTAGGGCTAAGGAAACTCATTATATCATGGCAAACATGTCCTTTGGTCAAAGAACAACAAATAGTTTTAACTTTTGCTCTTATATTTTGATGGGATTAACTGAAGCTTTTTGAAATAACATGTTAATAGGCAAGAAGTGAAGGTGTTAACACAAAGGAAGATATTTGCCTTTAGCTGGGCATGACAAACAACTTACTTATCGAATGATAATGTCAACAAGGATATGATATGACAAATCTTAATGCAGCTTTATGTGAATGCATCCTTATCAACATCAAACGTCTGCTCTCTTTGAGAAATAGAAGGAAGTAGAAATAACTGACTCATCTTAAAATTAAAAGATAGGCCCTGCTCTAGGGTAGTAGGGAAAACTCATGTGCTATCCTCAAATCAAACAGAATAAAAACTAGTTTTGAGGGGTGCATGATTTGTCAACGAATGCTAATAGATAACTCAATTGCTTCTTGAACTGGACAAGTTTCGAGGAACGGCTCCCGCACGAGGACGATAACATCCTCTTATTCTCCTTTGTTTATCACTGCCAAAGTTTTCTGATTTCTCATGAACAAAGCGTGAAGGAGGGTTTGTTTGTTATATTATTTTTAAGCCGGGCGCACTCCTTGCCAGTTCCTTCTCGTATTATGGGTTTGCACATTAGACATGCAATCCCGGGGTGAAGCTTGTCCAATTCAAAAAGACTATGAATTAGCTATTACTTCCTCATGAGCCAAAACAGAGGCACAAAATAAAAGATTTTGAACATTTAAGGATAACACATAAATTATATACTTTTAGGAGGTGGTAGTGTAATACCACGAATAGGAAGGTATGGTGGACTCATATGGAAGGTATTGGCTTAAGGGTATGGATGCACAAGCAGAATTCCGCTTAGTACAGAGTTAGGCTAGCAAAGGTTTTGAGAGAGCAGACAATTGATGATGACTAAGATGCAAAGCAATATAAAGCATGAACATTGAAATAAGCATAACACATCAAGTTGTCTTCCTTGTCAGCATAACACTTCAAGCATAATAACATAAAGGTTTTGGCTATGTTGATACTTTAAGAAAATCATGCTTGTTGTTATGACCAAAGCTATGTTTGCCAAGATTAACTAAAGTTTCATGGCCATACCTGACATAAGGTCAATACTCCCCATAAGAATCATCATATAAGGTCGATTGCGTGAAGAGAATACCGAGTGCAGCAAAAAGAATCGATAAACTTCTCATTAATATTCCATCATAAACGACTCCACACTCACGGATACAATTCCTCACCGAAGGAGCGATAGACCTCAATGCACACACCTATCTCATATGACAACCTCCCTAGATATGATACGACTCTACTTGACTCTAAAAGACAAAAGGTAAAGATAATGATACCGGGCACTCCCCCAAGCTTGGAACAAGCCAAGGGAATGCCATTACCCCAGGAGATTTCACTCATCATCCTTGTTGGCGTTGATCAAGTAGTCCTTGGCGAAGCGCTTCCATGGAAGGGGTTCTCCAGTCTCATATGAGAAGCTCGTCTCCTGGATCCTGCATTCAGCACCCAAACCCATGCGTAGAAACCTTAGTTCATACTCACAGTTCTGGTTATGTAGTTCATTAATTTGCCCTTGGAGCTCTATAATTCTTTCTTCAGACGCGGTGATGCTTTCCCGCATCTCCTTCATCTCCTTCAGGAAGTAGTTCTTCAGCTCGTTGATGATGTTAAAGTTGGCTTCAACACCACGCTCGATCATCTTCTTGTACTCGAAGACTTCTTGCTCCACTTCTTCCAGCCTGGCCTGAATGCTCCCCTCCTTGATAGGTCCCTTCAGATCTTCTTGATGAAGGACACCGTCCTCCATCCGAACAACCTGAGGGTGCTTCTTCACCTCAGCGAGGTAAGGGTTGTTGACGTTGACGACGAACTTATCCTTGGGGGAACTTGGAGAAGCCATGGCACCTAAATTCAGCTGAAAGATTCCCTGGCAGAAACAGATCGAAGAGAAAACACGCGAAATCGCCAGATACGTTGCCGGAACAATCCGGGCAAATATATAGGAAAAATTTATGCACAGAAAGGAAGGTAACGGACCAAACCGGGGTCAGAGACGGACTCCTGGGTGTCCAGGCGGCCTCCCGGCGCGGCCCGGGGGGGGGGGGGCGCCAGGGGGGCGCCTGGACTCCCTGGAGGTCGTCTCCGGCTCCACCTAGGTTCGGAATTTTACTAATTTTTCAGAAACTCGTAATACGGAACTTTTATGGCGGTTCGCGATGTTTCCTTACCGTACTACATACCTTTTCTTTATTCTGCTTCTGCTGGTGTCTGAAACAGGGCTGCAACATGTTCTTTGTGGGTTGTTGTGTATATTATATTCACATCAACATCGACAGGGTCTCCTGCTATGTAATGTTTAAGTCTTTGCCCATTCGCAACTTGAGGTTTGGTGCCTTCAAAATTATTAATCTTAATTGCACCAGACCGATAAACTTCTTCAATATGAAATGGTCCTTCCCACCTGGAAAGTAGTTTACCTGGAGAAAACCTGAAACGGGATCTAAACAACAAAACTTTATCACCAACATTAAATTCACGTTTCAGAATCTTCCTATCATGCCACCTTTTTACCTTTTCCTTGAACATTTTAGTGCTCTCGTAAGCTTCACTTCTCCATTCATCTAGAGAAGTCAAGTTCATGAGACCCTTCTCACCAGCTAGTTTTGGGTCAGCGTTAAGCTCTGTAACAGCCTAGAAAGCTTTGTGCTCTAACTCTAATGGCAAATGGCAAGCCTTGCCATACACCATCTTATAGGGGGACATGCCCATGGGGGTTTTTGTAAGCAGTTCTATATGCCCACAAAGCATCTCCTAACTTATTTGACCAGTCCTTTCTATTTCTGTTTACTGTTTTCTGCAAGATCAACTTAATCTCTCTATTGGTGAGCTCAACTTGCCCACTAGTTTGAGGATGATATGGTGAAGCAATTCTATGATTAACATCGTATTTAGCCAAAGCTTTTCTAAAAGCTCTGTGCGTGAAGTGTGATCCTCCATCGGTCATGAGGTACCTTGGTACACCGAACCTAGGAAAAATTACATCTTTAAGCATTTTCAAAGATGTCTTGTGATCAGCACTTTCAGTGGGGATTGCTTCAACCCACTTGGTCACATAGTCAACAGCTACTAAAATGTGAGTGTACTTGTGCGAAGAAGGAAAAGGACCCATAAAATCAAAACCCCAACAATCGAAAGGTTCAATCACTAGTGAGTAATTCATAGGCATCTCATTCCTTCTACTAATGTTACCAACTCTCTGACATTTATCACAGGCTAAAACATAATTTCTAGCATCTTTGAAGAGAGTGGGCCAATAAAAACCTGATTGAAGAACCTTATGTGCAGTCCTTTCACCGGCATGATGTCCTCCATAGGGACTATCATGACACCGTCTGAGAATGTCCTTCTGCTCATGTTCCGGAATGCATCTTCTCACGATCCCGTCGGGACCTTCTTTGAAAAGATGTGGGTCATCCCAAAAGTAGTGCCTCAAATCATCAAAGAACTTCTTCCTTTGCTGAAATGTTAAACCTGGAGGCAAATACTTTGCAACAATAAAATTAGCATAATCTGCATACCAAGGATCGGAAAGAGATTGTACTTTTACAACGGCAAGTTGCTCGTTTGGAAAACTATCGTTAACTGGGATGGGGTCGTGCGGTATATCTTCCATCCTTGAAAGATTGTCTGCCACCGGATTGTCTTCCCCTTTCCTATCAACAATATGCAAATCAAATTCTTGAAGAAGGAGTACCCATCTGATAAGCCTTGGCTTGGCATCCTTCTTTGTCATAAGATACTTAATGGCAGCATGATCAGTATGAATAATAACTTTGGAATCAACAATATACTGCCTAAACTTATCACAAGCAAAAACTACAGCTAAAAATTCCTTCTCAGTAGTAGCATAATTTCTTTGAGCACTATCAAGGGTTTTACTAGCATAATGTATAATATTCAATTTCTTATCAACTCTTTGTCCTAAAACAGCTCCAACAGCAAAATCACTTGCATCACACATAATCTCAAAAGGTAAATTCCAGTCAGGTGGTTGTACTATAGGAGCAGTTATTAAAGCTTTCTTAAGGACTTCAAAAGCTTCCTTACAATTTTCATCAAAAACAAAAGGAACATCCTTCTGGAGAAGATTAGTGAGGGGTCTCGAGGTTTTAGAAAAGTCTTTAATAAATCTTCTATAAAAACCTGCATGACCGAGAAAACTGCGAATACCTTTGATGTCCCTTGGATAGGGCATCCTCTCAATAGCTTCGATCTTGGCCTTGTCCACTTCTATTCCCCTTTCGGAAATCTTGTGACCAAGAACAATTCCTTCATTAACCATAAAGTGGCACTTTTCCCAGTTGAGTACCAAATTTGTCTCCTCGCATCTCTACAAAACTTATTAAGGTTGTGAAGACAATGGTCAAAAGAAGTTCCATAGACGGAGAAATCGTCCATGAAGACTTCCATAATATCCCCGCAGAAACCATGAAAGATAGCAGACATACACCTTCGAAAAGTAGCAGGGGCATTACATAAACCAAAAGGCATACGCCTGTAAGCATAAGTACCAAAGGGACAAGTAAAAGTGGTCTTCTCTTGATCGGCAGTGTTAACATGAATTTGAGAGAAGCCAGAATAACAATCGAGATAACAAAAGTTGGTATTTTTGGATAACCTTTCAAGCATTTGGTCGATGAACGGCAACTGGTAGTGATCCTTCCTGGTTGCCTTATTCAACTTCCTGTAATCAATACACATTCTATATCCAATAATAATCCTCTGAGGTATTAATTCATTTTTATCATTAGGAACCACAGTTGTACCTCCTTTCTTAGGAACACAATGTACCGGACTTACCCACTTACTATCAGCTATAGGGTAGATAATACATGCGGCTAGAAGCTTGAGAATCTCAGTTCTCACAACATCCATCATCTTCGGGTTCAACCGTCGTTGATGATCAACAACTGGTTTAGCATCAGGCTCAAGGTTGATAGTATGTTGACAGATCGATGGACTAATCCCCTTAAGGTCATCAAGGGTGTAGCCAATTGCGCCTCGGTGTTTACGAAGTACTTCCAATAATCGCTCTTCTTCATATCCTGAAAGGTTAGAATTGATAATAACAGGATATATTTTCTTTTCATCTAAATAAGCATACTTGAGCGTATCGGGAAGAGGTTTAAGATCGAACACTGGGTCTTCTTTCGGTTTTGATAAAATTCCCAAAGGTTCAACCGGAAGGTTGTGCTTCAGGATAGCAGGCTGCCTCAAGAATATTTCATCTAGTTCATTTCTTTCCTGCATATGCAAATCATTCTCGTGGTCCTCCATGTATTGCTGCAAAGGATCATTAGGGGGAATAGCAATAGAGGCAATACTTTCAATAATTTTATCATCACTAGGTAAATCAGTACCACGAGGCTGCTTAGAGAACTTAGAAAAATTAAATTAATATGGCTCACCATCGAATTCAATAGAAACTTTACCTTTCTTGCAATCTATTATAGCTCCACAAGTTCTAAGAAAAGGTCTACCAAAAATAATGGGACAAAAATTGTCCCTCTCTGAACCAAGTACTAGAAAATCGGTAGGGTATTTTACCTTTCCACATAGGACTTCAACGTCCCTCACAATTCCGATAGGAGAGATAGTTGTTCTATTTGCAAGATGAATAGTAACATCAACTTCTTCAAGTTCACAAGGGGAAATCTCACCGATGATCTCTTCATAAAGTGAATAGGGGATAGCACTTGCACTCGATCCCAAATCACATAGCCCATAATAATTGTGATCTCCTATTTTAACAGATACCACTAGAGTACCTGAAATTGGGCCTTTATTCTTGGCTGTGACAAGGTTAGTGGAAACAGCACATAAATTTATATTGGAATCCAAAACATCATTAGTAGCAAGGTCTTTAATCAATGCAACTTGAGGATCGACCCTGATCTGGTCCTCAGGCTCAGCAACTCTTCTTTCACTTTTATTTATTATGCCTGTCACAAGAGAGTGCTCCCTTATCCTTGTGGGAAAAGGAGGCTTTTCATATATAACTGCAGGCAAAATAGGGCCAGCAACATATATATCAATAGGTGGTTCTTTAAAAGGTTCATGGTGCTGGTCTCTCTTCTTTTTAAAAGAATCAACGTGAGAGGCAAAATTCTTACACAAATCAATCACTAGATGGGAATCAAGACCAATCTTAGAGCAAAAAGTATTGAAGTAATCAGTTTTCACATAGCTCTCAATATAATCATGTTCATAATTTATAGCGGGTTCAGTACCTTTATCAATTTCCTAATCTTCGGTATTCCTCTGGATTCTTTCAATGAGATCCCACCTTTCTTCAACACTCTTCTTCTGAAATACCCCACTAGAGGAGGCATCCAGCATCTCCTTATCCTGACGAGAAAGCCTGGCATAAAAATTTGTAAGTATAATTTCCTTGGGAAGCTTATGAATAGGGCATTTGAGTATTAGAGACTTCAATCTCCCCCAAGCTTGAGCAATGCTTTCTCCGTCACGAGACCTAAAGTTATAGATATAATTCCTGTCTCGGTGAATTTCATGAAGAGGATAAAACTTAGTATAAAAGAGAGACATAAGCTCCTGCCAGTCCAGCAAGTGTGAGTTATCGAGAAGCCCATACCAATCTGAAGCTTTATCTATAAGTGATACGACAAACAATTTCCTCATGACAAACTCCCTCGATACACCTGCAAGCTTAAATAATGAACATAGTTGTGACAGATATAGCAAGTGTTCACCGGGATGTCTGTCTCCTGCGTAACGATTAGCCAAAACATAATCGATAATACCAGCTGGTATTTTATAAGGCACAATTTCAGTAGGGGGGAGGATCAACCACCACAGGTGTGGGGCGTCTTCCCGCAAGCAACGATCCAATAATAGGGTTGTCCATAAGGACAAGGAGCAGCAAATAGCAAAAATAAAGACAGAATTATAAAAAAAAAATTCTTACCAGTTTCGCTTTACCAATAGCGTTACGCTCCCCGGCAACAGCGCCAGAAAACGGTACTTGATGACCCACAACCGTAAGGGATCTATTGCAGCGTTTTTGATAAGTAAGAGTGTCGAACCCAACGAGGAGCAGAAGGTATTGATAAGCGATTCTGAGCAAGAAATCACTACAAGCACTGAAAGATAACTTTTAGGGGTTTTCTTGGTATAAGCAGCAGGAAAGTAAAAGCAAGTAATGTAAAAGGTACTGAGAGTAACAAGTGGCCCAATCCTTTCTTAGCAAAGGAGAGGCCTAGCAACTGAACTTATAAAGACTAAAGCGTTCTTGAGGACACACGGGAGAGGTAGTCATGTGCTTTCACCATATTCCGTATCGATACTATGTTATGTGTTGATAAGTGTTGAGTGGGTGGATCTATGCTAGTGCACTCTCTAGACTAAGATGAATGCACTCTTATGATTAAACACCTTGTAAGCATCCGCAAATACAAGATAGAATTTAAGGCAAAAGCCTAACCATAGCAATACGATCGAGGATCCATTATTCCCTTATGCAAAAGCGTGCGAACTGGGGTTCAGGTTTCTGTCACTCCGGCAACCCACCATAAGCATTCTTTGTACACAATGTATTCTCCTAGGTCCTTAATAAGGCGAAGTGTTGAGTGTTCGACTCACACAACACCACTAGTAGAATGACAACACAACTTAAATATCAAACAACACATATTACTTCAACAACATATGACTACTAACAACAAGACTTTCCCCATGTCCTCAAGAACTAAGGTAACTACTCACAAGACATAAAAGAGATCATGATCAGTGGGGATAAATATGTGATAAACAATCTGGACATAATAATATTTCTCCAACAAAACTCAGTAGCATTCACCACAAAGTAGTAATCAACACCGATGGAGTAGAGAGGATAGGTAGTACGAGTTACAACACGAGTTGCGATGGTAAGATGAGATTTGGATGAAGATGGAGATGGTGCTGGTGTTGGGGATGGTGTTGATGATGATCTCGATGATGCCCGTGACGACGGTGATGACGATGGCGACGATCTCCCCTTCCGGGAGGTGATCTCCCCGGCGGAATCTGCCCGCCGGAGATGCCCTTTTCTTCTCTGTAGGTTTTCGCCTCGAAGCGGCGGCGGAACTCCGTAAAAAGTCCCGTCTCTAGGGTTTTTGGATAACGGAGAGCATATATGCAAAAGGGGGCATCCGGAGGTGGGCCAGGGGCTCCAGGCGCCCCCCCCGGCGCGGCCAGGGGGGGCGCCCCCAGGCCGCCTGGGCACCCTGTGGCCTCCCTCTGGCTCCCCTTTTGCGTGTCTTCGTGATTCGTCTGAAAAATACCTCCCGTCAATTTTCAGGTAATTTGGAGGTATTCTTCTTCAGCAACTCAGCATCCACTTTTTCCTGCTGAATCCTGCGTCTGCTGTTTCGGCATCGGAAAGTTGCAAACTGTGTAAAATAGAACAAAACAACATAAGAACATCATCATAACGTGAAATATATCAATGAATAGGGATAAATTATGATATAAAATAGTGATGCATTTTGGACGTATCAGGCGGCGGCAGCATCAATATATTGTACGATGAGACTTTCCGTCGCATGGGGCTGACAGATAAGAAGCTAAGGCAGTCAAACACGGTGTTTCATGGAGTAGTGCCAGGTAAATCAGCTTACCCGGTTGGGAAAATTAACCTAGAAGTTACCTTTGGAGATGAACAGGATTCCAGGTCGGAGATGATAACCTTTGAAGTTGTCAAGATCCGGAGCCCATATCATGCCTTGTTCGGACGACCGGTTTACGCCAAGTTTATGGCTAGGCCGTGCTATGTTTATCTACAGCTCAAGATGCCGGGTCACAAAGGAACCATCACGGTTCATGGGAGTCGCAAGATTGCATTGGAGTGCGAAGAAGGAGACGCTGCCTATGCGGAGGCAGTATGTGCTACGGAGGAGTTGAAGTTTTACAAAGACAATGTTGATCCCGCAGATATGTCCCCGTTGAAGAAGCCAACTACAGAGCATGATCCGGCGTTGAAATTCAAGTCTGCAGAGGAAACCAAGCAAGTTGATTTTGTGCCAGGCGATTCATCCAAGCAGTTCACTATCAGTGCTAACCTTGATCCTAAATAGGAAAGCGCGCTCATCGAGTTCATCCGTGAGAATCGGGATATATTTGCATGGAAACCTTCTGACATGCCAGGTATACCGAGGGAACTCGCTGAGCACAGTCTTAACATTGATCCGAAGTTTAAACCAGTCAAACAATATCTGCGCCGCTTCAACGAAGAAAGGCGCAAGGCTATAGGAGAAGAAGTGGCCAGACTTTTGGCTGCAGGGTTCATCGTTGAAGTTTTTTATCCGGAGTGGTTGGCTAATCCGGTACTGGTGTTAAAGAAAAATGGAAAGTGGAGAATGTGTGTGGATTACACAGACCTAAACAAACTTGTCCAACCGACCCTTTAAGCTCTCCCTCGTATTGATCAGATCATTGATGCTACGGCGGGATGTGAGCGGCTGAGTTTTTTGGATGCATATTCAGGGTATCACCAGATCAAGATGGCAGTTAAAGATCAGGAGAAGACGGCCTTCATAACACCTTTTGGTGCTTTTTGCTATGTGTCTATGCCCTTTGGGCTCAAGAGTGCCCAAGCAACTTACCAGCGTTGCGTACAGAATTGTCTTAAGGGGCAGATAGGGAGAAATGTTCATGCTTATGTGGATGATATTGTGGTGAAGTCAAGAAAGGAGGAGACGCTGATAGAGGACCTCAAGGAGACCTTCGACAACCTTCGAGCTTAAAAAATGATCCTTAATCCGGAAAAGTGTGCTTTCGGTGTTCCGGCGGGCAAACTCCTTGGATTCTTGGTGTCAAGCAGAGGAATAGAAGCCAATCCGGAGAAGATCAAGGCAATCACGTCTTTGACTAAACCGGCTTGCATCAATGATGTTCAGCGTATCGCTGGCCGGATCACAGCGTTGAGCCGGTTCATCAGCCGTCTGGGAGAGAAGGCAATTCTGCTTTATCAGATGCTGAAAAAGACAGACCGGTTTATATGGATTGATGAGGCAAACGCTGCATTTGAGGATTTGAAGCGGCAACTGGCTGAGCCACCGGTCCTCGCTGCCCCCGTTGATAATGAGCCATTGCTGTTATACGTTGCCGCCAATGCACGGGCAGTCAGCGTGGCAATCGTGGTTGAGCGCTAGGAAGCAGGAAAGGAATATTCGGTTCAACGTCCAGTCTATTATGTCAGTGAAGTTCTCATTGAATCCAAGCAAAGGTATCCGCATTGGCAGAAGCTAGTATATGGCGTGTTTATGGCAAACCGGAAGTTGAAGCATTATTTCCAAGGCCACCCAATAACTGTTGTCAGTTCAGCTCCATTGGGGGATATAATCCAGAACAGGGAAGCTACTGGCAGAGTGGCGAAGTGGGCCATTGAGCTTAGCCCACACGGATTGAAGTATGTGCCACGCACCGCTATCAAATCCCAAGCATTGGTAGATTTCATCAATGATTGGACAGAACTGCAAGCACCAGAGGAGAAGCCGGATCTTACATACTGGACGATTCATTTTGACGGTTCAAGGCAGTTAGAAGGCTCGGGGGCTGGAGTTGTTTTAACTTCCCCGCGAGGTGAAAAGTTTTGTTATGTCCTCCGTTTACTGTTTCCTTGCACTAACAATGCAGCAGAGTATGAAGCATTGCTTCATGGCCTACGGATGGCTAAGGAGATGAACTTGAGCCTGGTCAAGTGTTTGGCGATTCAGATTTAGTGGCACAGCAAGTATCCGGAAAATGGGACTCTAAAGACCCTCTCATGGTAGCTTACAGACGAGAAGTTGAAGCAGTCGCAGGATATTTCAAAGGGTATTAGGTGGATTACATAGACCGGCGAAGAAATGAAGCGGCCGATGCGCTAAGCCGGCTGGGTTCTCAACGTAAACCGGTGCCACCAAATACCTTTTTGGATGAGCTACACAGTCCATCAGTTCAAGTCCTGTCGGAGGAGGATTTGGCTGTTCCTGATCCGGAGGCACAGTTGGTTGCGGCACTTCATGTTATACCGGATTGGACGCTCCCGTACTTGGCATATCTAAGCCATGGAGAGTTGCCAGGCGATGAGATTGAAGCAAGACAGATAATCGAGCGCTCCAAATCCATGACAATCGTAAATGGAGAACTTCACCATCGCAGTGTTTCTGGAGCATTTCAGCGGTGTGTGTCGTCTGAGGAAGGTTGTGATATCCTTCGTGAGATCCATGAAGGGGATTGTGGTCATCATGCCGGTTCAAAATCCTTGGTGGCTAAAGCTTTTCGACATGGGTTCTATTGGCTGACAGCCCATGCTGATGCGGAGGATCTAGTCCGGAGGTGCGATGCTTGTCCGAAATTTTCACGGCGTGCTCTTGTTCCGGCACAGGAACTGCGGATGATACCAATTACTTGGCCTTTTGCGACTTGGGGGCTTGATATGGTTGGGCCTTTCAAATGATCCCAAGATCAAAAAACTCATCTGCTAGTTGCTGTGGATAAATTTACAAAGTGGATTGAGGCAGAGCCTGTAAGCAAGTGTGATGCGGCAACAGCGGTTAAATTCATCAAAAAGGCAATTTTCCGGTTTGGCTTTCCACACAGCATCATCACAGACAAAGGCACCAATTTATCTAAAGGAGAGATGGAAGAGTTTTGTCAACGAGAGCATATTCGCCTAGATGTGTCTTCTGTAGCTCACCCTCAATCCAATGGTCAAGCTGAAAGGGCAAATCAAGAGATTTTGCGAGGTATCAAACCCCGGCTTATGACTCCCTTGCAAAGAACACCAGGGTGCTGGGTTGAGGAGTTACCTTCTATCCTCTGGAGCATCAATACTACGCCGAACCGGTCCACAGGTTATACACCTTTCTTCATGGTGTATGGTGCTGAAGCGGTCCTTCCAAGTGATATCCGTCATGATTCACCACGGGTGACGGCTTATGTTGAAGTGGCCAATGAGCGAGCAAGACAAGACAACTTGGACCGGCTAGATGAAGAGCGTGACATAGCAGCAGCACGATCCGCGATTTATCAACAGGACTTGCGCAGATATCACAGCCGCCGGATCAAGACCAGGATGTTCCAGGAGGGAGATTTGGTACTCCGGCTCATCCAAGACCAAACAGACATGCACAAACTATCCCCGCCTTGGGAAGGGCCCTTCGTGGTCAGCAAGAATCTACACAACGGTTCATATTACCTAGTGGACGTTCGGGAACACAAGGACTCACGGACATCGGAGGAAGAGACAAAGAGGCCGTGGAACATCGCCCTCTTGCGGCCCTACTATACCTGAGCCATGAGCTTTGTTGTATCCTATGTATATATTATGATTAATGAATAAACCGGCAGCCTCGATAAACCGGGGGATCAGCCTTTTTTCCAATATAAATATCTTATGGTGATATCCATCTAAAGTTTATTTCTCTTACTATATATCATTTTCATTAAGAAAATAAGATGTTTTGATCAGTCTATCTGGTTATGCAGGATAACTCCCATACAGGTACTCTGCCTCTATAGTCACTAAAGGGCTCCCTGTTCAAACATAGGTCGTATTCGAACCAAAGAGAACATAGCCATTCTTGTTCAAACATAGGTCGTATTCGAACCAAAGAGAACATATCAAAGGCCACTAGGGGGCTACGGATCGTATTCGAATCCTAGCTTAGCCCCTATGGTCCGGTTTATATGATCATATTCGAATCATAAGCTCCTTGGATCGTATTCGAATCCATTGATTGGCTAAAAGTTTCAAGGCCACTAGGGGGCTACGGATCGTATTCGAATCCTAGCTTAGCCCCTATGGTCCGGTTTATATGATCGTATTCGAATCATAAGCTCCTTGGATCGTATTCGAATCCATTGCTTGGCTAAAATTTCGCGGTCACTAGGGGGCTACGGATCGTATTCGAATCCTAGCTTAGCCCCTGGTGATCCGGTTTACTTATCGTATTCGAATCAGAAGTCTTGATTTGGAGCCTGGCAGCTCGCAAAAAGCCTCGACTACATGGTTTTATTTGCAAACCTGTGTTTTTTGTGTTTGTGTTCTCATGTGTTTCTATGATTTTTTGATCCGGAGTGGGACAACTTCAAAATTGACCACATATCTTCAAAAATTTGGACACAGAGCTCCAACATTGTTTAAACCGGTAGCTTCTGTAAACCCGTAATTATTATTGGGTCTATCCCAACAGAGCCAAGAGCTCCCTCAGAAAACTGTAAAGTTCGCCGGATTAGGATATCAAACATACTTAATCCAAGGTATGAAATTCTTTTCGGTATAACGCAGACGTTCATTTGATATATATGAGAACGATTTAATCGGTCCGGTAAAACCGCTAGGACATCTTTTTAATGTTGTCTATGCAAATACAGACAATATGAAAGATAAACCATAGCAGGCAAAGAATTCAAATTGGCAGACGCCAAAGCAAAAGTTGGAACATCCGGATCAAAACAGCAATGTTTCGAGCTATCCTATTACAAGGCATCACAAGCCTGAACGGATTAAAGGTTTTTTCTCGACAAACAGAATACATCAGCTATAAAGTTAAATTGTGTGGCCTATGCTTCCTCCTGCTGCGACGGCTGAGGATCGACTCGTTCCGGAGCTTCTTCATCTTCCTGAAGCGGCTGAAAGTCAGGAACGCGCCAATCGATCTTTGATAAAGCACGGAAGTACATCTCTTCAGTAATCAGATCAGACGGATCAACATCTGGGGCGAAAGTGTGGGGGCGCACTGGTGGGATTAGATTTTTTGTCTCATAAACCGGCCGATCCACCCGCTCAATCTTTAAATCGTACGCCGGATGATACCTGGTCAAGTCTGATTCAACAGCAAGATTGCTAGAGAGAGGACGCATCTCCTTAGTCAAAGCATGAAGGTCTTTGCCAGTGAAGGCCGATCCGTCTTCTTTGGTGCTGGGATACCCGTTCAGGGCTTCTTCCGGATCAAAGTCTGGAACCCACGCTTTGGCCCTGGTGAGTGCTACAAGAGAACCGGCTCGGGCAGCAGACTTCTTCACCTCTTCCAAGCGTGCACGCAAGATAGACAACTTCTCCAGAGTACCTTGGATAGTGGTGGGGGCCGGTTTATTAAAAGACATCGCACTTATAATCCTTTGAGCGCCGGAATACAACTGCTCAACAAGAGTATAAGAAGCCTTGAGTTTCTTCTGGAGGTCATCCCCAAGATGGGTGACGTGTCGCCCTGCATATGGTTATTATAGTTAAGCCGGAACAAACTAAAGGATGCAGAGATGAAGACACATGCAAGTTAAGTATTTACCAAAGACGGCAGAAGTCATCAGCTCTATTTGCTGCTTTAAACCGGTCAGCTCTTGTGTCACCGGGTTAAGAGCCTCCTCAGCATCCTTTGCTCTCTTTTCAAGAGCGTTCTTCTGCACCTCCCAGGTTGACCGCTCCGATTCAAAACAACTGTTCAGCAGTGGTTAAGCTCAGCGCCAGATCTTTTTTGGCCTTGGCAGTAGCAGATTCAGTTTCAGCAAGTCTATTCCGGAGTTCAATTATTTCTTCAGCCCTCCGGTTCAAATCAGCCTGCAAGGAAAATCAAGTGGAATAAATGACAAAATTCATACAAGTCTCAAGCACATAACCAAGTTATCCACTTGACACTTGAGGGCTAATGAGCAATTGAAGTATCAAAGAGTGACAATTAAAGACAAGTCTCAAGCACACAAACAAGTTGTCTACTTGACACTTGGGGGCTAATGGGCAGTTCAAACATCGAAAGAAAGATGCAGACAAGTCCCAGGCACATAAACCGAGTTATGCCCCTGGCACTTGGGGGCTAATGTAAGATTATTTGCTCACATTGGAAAGTACCGGTTCACTTTTCCACAAAGCTAAACCGGAACTTGGGGGCTACCATGACATAGACGGAAATACAAAGAAGGCAAAAGAAAAAGACAAGTAAGATACCTCATATTTGTCCTTCATCATATTGACCAAGCCCGCTTCATAGTCCCGACTAGTATGAAGCCGGTTCAAATATCCGGAATAAAGCTCCTGGGCACTCAGTTCGGCGTAACTAGACAAGTCTGTACTCCACTTGCCCTTCTCTTGCTGGAGTTTCTCCGCTTTAGCAGTATGCTTGGCTAAAACAACGGGCTCAGCAGGAGCGGTATAACTTGTACCGGTTATCTGAATATCCAGAGAAGAAGCAGTGGCCGGTTGTGGAGTGGCAGTATGAAACGGACTAGCGGCAGCCGGGCTAGTCCGAGGAGGGTTGACCCGGGTAGGACTTGCCGGTTCATGGACATCTTTAGCGTTGGGATTCTCAGGAGCAGTGGCATAATTATGATCCATGGGAGCGGGATCTTCAAGCTGAACTGTAGGCTCATTTTCCTGAGGGATGACTGTATCCGGATCAGCCGCCGGATCATCATTGGCAGTCTCAGCAGCCGTTTTGCTGGCCTTTGCCCTTTTGCTAGGTTTGGGCTTGCTGAAAGGAATTGGAAAAGAAATCAGAGTTGCAAAGGCAAATACAAAAGTAAACCGGATGAGGTAAAGGACTTACCCAGGGACGGTCTTCAAAGTTGGGACCTGGTGGCAGTTGATTCGCCAGAAGATGATAAAGGAGTCTCCTGATAATTAGGATCAGACGGTTTAAGTGGCTTGCGAATAAGTCCGACCTTGGGATGAAGAAGAGTTGGAGAAAGTAAAACCTCAGAGCGGCGTCTCCGAGCTGGAGTGAGGGATATTCCGGAAGACTCGACTACATGGCCACTATGGCGCGTAGTCCGGCGGGCTTCATGTTGCTGCTTCTTCAAAAGAAAATTGGGGTCCAGTTGAGCGTAAGGATGAGAAAAAGGATACTTCCGAGATGCCTTACGAATCTTGGGAACCGACGGTTCAGAATCTGAAGAAAGAGTGATTACCTCAGTTTCTGCCACTTTATCCTCTTCAGCCAAGTCCTGTGAAAAGACACTGTTAACATAAATCGGGATAAAAGAGAACAAAGTATATCAGGATTAACTCATACCTCAGAATCCGGATCATCTTCTTCAACATGTGAACCGGAGCCAGCAGCCGCCTTTCTCTTCTTAACAACGAAGGTTTTCCGGCGCGGCTGTTTTCCTGACTTATCCTGAGGTTTCCTTTTCCAGAAAGGATCGTCGGCCTGTATAGAAGATGAGAGATAAATAGAAGATAATTTAAATGGACGGATTAAAAGTAAGCAGAAGAGATGGAAAGTTTACCGCTGGCAGTTTATTCCTCTTATAGTATGGAGCCAATCCGGTTTTGCTACATTCCTCCAAAGATATGTTGAGCATTTTCTTGGCAGATTCAATGACTTCCGTTTCAGAAAGTGTTACCTTGGAAAACCGCTGAGGATCATCCGACTTTCCGGTATACTTATACATCAAACCGGAGCGCCGGCTCAGAGGGAGGATACTTCAGGCAAGCCAGCAACGCATAAAATCAACTCCAGTCAGTCCGTTGGCCATAAAGGCTTTGAGTTTGGCGAGTTGAGAGGCGAACCAGGGCCGTTCTGAAGAGCTGAGACGCTGTGGCAGTGGATGATCTTCAGGAATACGATGTTCGCGATAACCCGGCAGTGGGTTCTCTCCTTCTGGTGAAGTATCGTGGCAGTAGAACCAAGATTTGTTCCAATCCTTGGGGTGTGTATGGAGAGCAGCGTGAGGAAAGACCACGTCTCTTCTCTTTTGAATGCTAACCCCACCCAGTTCTTGATGAGGTCCGCCAGTAAACTCAGTTCGCCGGTTCAAGTGGAAAAAACCCCGGAACAAGTCGACTGATGGCTCCTCTTGAAGATACACTTCGGAGAAGACTTGGAAGTCGCAGATGTTTGATATGGAATTTGGACCTATGTCCCGAGGATGAAGTTGAAAGGCGGCAAGCACGTCCCGGAAAAACTTTGAACCGGGAGGACTAAAGCCCCGGGCTATATGATCAAAGAAAACAATAACTTCTCCATCTTTGGGAGAAGGGGGGCATTCATTTCCTGGGGCCCGCCATTTCAGAACTGCTTGAGGACCCAGAGTGCCAACTGCAGCAGCATTAGCTAAGTCTTCTTCCGTAATGACGGGAGGAACCCAGTCGCAAGAAACAAACTGCTTGGCAGACATATTAGCGGAAGGAAAGTGCTGAAAAGGTGAAGTATAAAATCCGGATTATTCAAGTACAGAGGCATAAACCGGATCACATGTGCAAAATCACAACGACGGTTTAGACAAGGGACTAATGGCATTGACAACCCGGAAGCAAGCGGGAAAGGGGCTGCTACCGGTTTATGACAACAAAAAAGAAAGCAGCTAAACCGTCGGGTTCATGGTTGATACGTTGCAAAACCAATGCATGGTTGACTAAACCGGCGAGTATCTTACAGATCTATGAGGATGAAGAAACAAGTTTCTACAAAAAGCTAAGGTAAAAAGGATCCGAGCAATAAGAAAAAAGGGGAAATTTACGCAGGTTTATCACAGAAGAACTGCGGGGGTTTTCTACAGATCAAATGAATCTAAGGGTGAACTGAGAAATATAGATCTAAGCATAAAGTTACGGAGCAGGAGCAAGTTTCGAAACAAATCTAAGGTTGAATCTACTACGAGCATGGCGTATAGGACGAACAGCCGAAGCTTTGAGGTCTAATGGCGGAAAACATGGAAGAACCCTAGATTGCGGAGCAGCAGCGAGAGAAGGGAAGTACCTGAGATAGAAAGAAACGACAGGCGGCGAGTTATCTGGTCGCGTTCAGGTTGATGCAGCGGCCGAACTTGCTGGCGACGGCGAGCTCGACGGACGACGGCGGAAGCTCGGGTGCGAAGATGGAGGAAGAAGAAGCAGAAGGGGAAAGAGATGGGCCTCAGCGGTATTTATAGGCCGAGGAGAGACGAAACGATAAGTACGGGATTTGAGGAAGAAAGAGATTGGATAAAGATTCCCTGTCGCCTCGATTCTCGGGATGGCCTTTAAAGCAAAGATAGTAAACAGATGTGCGCGATAAATGTGGACGTGATGTCACGATCGAATCAAGTGATTTCCAGGGATGACGTCATCGCCGGTTTACAAAAACTAAGAAGATACAAGAAAGAAGGTTATGCAAGATTGAGAAGACTGACATGAACAAGTTCAAATCATTCTGGGGCCTAATGTCAGGGATATTACTAGCAGGTGTAAACCGGCTAGGGTAAACCGGATTATGGTAATATAGTTGCATAATTGTAAACTCAGTAGAGATTACGGCCCATGAAAGCTTAGGGCCCATGTGTAGAGTTACGGTTCGTAGACCATCTTGTCATGTAACTTGAGACACAAGGAAGAAACAGCAGAGACCGAGGCGGACACAATTATGAGCCGGCCTCGGGACTCTGTAAACCGGACCGGGCGTTACCTCCTATATAAAGGGACGACCCGACGACGGTTCAAGGACAGGAAACAACCCGTCGAGACACAGGCAAGCAATCCGCTCCCTGCTCTTCGACGCCCAAGCAATACCAAACCAAACTAGACGTAGGCTTTTACCTTCCTCGAAGGGGCCGAACTAGTATAAACCCTCTGTGTCCTTTGTGTGCTTTTAACCCCTTCAAGCTAACCCGTGCGATGGTTCCATCACTAAGTCCGTTAAACCGGACATCTGCCGTGCTAATTCCACGACAGATCCCATCTCAGATTTCATGGCCTCAAGCCATTTTGCGGAATCTGGGCTCATCATCGCTTCCTCATAGTTCGTAGGTTTATAATGGTATAGTAACATGACTTCCAGAACCAGGTTACCGTACCACTCTGGTGCGGAACATACTATAGTTGACCTACGAGGTTCAGTAGTAACTTGATCCGAAGTTTCATGATCATCATCATTAGCCTCCTCACTGATTGGTGTAGGAATCACTCGAACTAGTTTCTATGACGTACTACTTTTCAATTCAGGAGGAGGTAAAATTACCTCATCAAGTTCCACTTTCCTCCCACTCACTTCTTTCAAGAGAAACTCCTTCTCTAGAAAGGATCCATTCTTAGCAATGAATATCTTGCCTTCGGATCTGTGATAGAAGGTGTACCCAACAGTTTCCTTTGGTATCCTATGAAGACACATTTCTCCGACTTGGGTTCGAGCTTATCAGGTTGAAGTTTTTTCACATAAGCATCGCAGCCCCAAACTTTAAGAAACAACAACTTTGGTTTCTGGCCAAACCACAGTTCATAAGGTGTCATCTCAATGGATTTAGATGCTGCCCTATTTAATGTGAATGCATCTGTCTCTAAAGCATAACTCCAAAACGATAGTGGTAAATCGGTAAGAGACATCATAGATCGCACCATATCTAATAAAGTACGGCTAAGACATTTGGACACGCCATTACGCTGTGGTGTTCCGGGTGGCGTGAGGTATGAAACCATTCCACATTGTTTCAAATGAAGACCAAACTCGTAACTTAAATATTCGCCTCCACGATCAGATCGTAGAAACTTTATTTTCTTGTTATGATGATTCTCTACTTCACTCTGAAATTCTTTGAACTTTTCAAATGTTTCAGACTTGTCACTACAAAAAAAAATACACTTGCGTGATGATACGTGTTTGTCGCAGTAGGTCACGTTTTCTGTCATGCATGTACATCCATGACAAATTTATGACAGAATCAAGATAGTCATACATGTGCTGTCGTAGAAGTGTTCCATGACATTACCAAAATTATCATCACGGAAGTGTCCACTTCCATGACGATAAATCGCGCGTCACGGAAGTGCTTTCGTCAAGGGTGGCCGACACGTGGCATCCACCGTAACGGAACGCCGTTAAGCTATCGGGTCCGGTTTTGGATCCGATAATCCGTTAACAGTCCCGACTAATGGGGATTTTCCACGTGTAAAATCATCATTGGCTGGAGGGAGCACGTGTCGGCTCGCCATTGGGACAGATGTCATCCACTCGTTCGACCCAAAGCGCCTATGATACGTCGACACGTGGGACGGCCCAACAGAGGCCCATTCCTGTGAAAAGGCCGGGCCGTTTTACTTGGTCAAAAGGTGGCGGGCCGGCCCACGGCAAGCCTCTTAACGGCATGTTCACATATAGCCCATTTACAGCCCGCTAACCCAGGGCCCATTTACGGCCTATCCGAATTAGGCCCAGTAGCGTCATCTGGGCCGTCCAATATAATTCCAGCCCGTTTTAACTTCCGGCCCATGTATGGCCCATGACGTCTTTCGGACCATATGAGGCCCTTAGTAACCCTCGGCCAATGAACGACACGTGGTAAAACAGGCCCGTAATGAACAGTGCCGAACAGAGGCCCATTCCTGTGAAAAGGCCGACCCGTTTGACTTGGCCAAAAGGTGATGGGCTGGCCCATGGCAAGCCTGTTAACGACATGTTCGCATATAGCCCATTTACAACCCGCTAACCCAGGGTCCGTTTACGGCCTATCTGAATGAGGCCAAGTAGTGTCATCTGGGCCGTCCAATATAATTCCAGCCCATTTTAACTTCCGGCCCATGTATGGCCCATGACATCTTTCAGCCCATATGAAGTCCTTAGTTACCCTCGGCCCATTAACGGCCGATGGTAAAACTGGCCCGTAATGAACAGTGTTTCGCTTTATACCCATTAACAGCCCATTATTTCGTTGGGCCGTTTCCAGTCCATGTTATCTTTCGGCCTTCTCAGGGCCCATTTATTCTTGGGCTCATTTCCAGCATTCGTTTACTTTCGGCCCGTTACTATCATTTTCTGCTTGTGGGCCAAATTCAGCATGTGGTTACAGTCGGCCCGTTTGTGGCCCGTTAATATGTTGGGCCATTTTCATAGCATCATCAAATACGGCCGATTAATGATGGCCCGTGATACGTCCATTACGCATCATGCATATATGTTGTTATTTATTGCACTATGGGCTGTTATTACACGTTATGTCACACTACTTGTGCCTTTTCTCTCTTATTTTACAAGGTTTCCATGAAGAGGGAGAATACCGGCAGTTGGAATTCTGGGCTGGAAAAGAAGCAAACTCTGGAAACCTATTTTGCACAACTCAAAAAGCCCTGAAACTCCACAAGACACCGTTTCAGAAAATATAAAAAATATCTGGCGAAAGAAGATCATCAGGGGGGCCACCACCTGTCCACGAGGGTGGGGGCGCGCGGCCCCTCTCTGGGCGCGCCCCCTGCCTCGTGGGCCCCCCGATGGCCCCCTGATGCCCATCTTCTCCTATATGAGGTGTTTTGACCTCGAAAATATCATAAGGAGGCTTTCGGGACCAGACGCCGCCGTCTCGAGGTGGAACCTTGGCAGAAACCAATCTAGGGCTCCGGCAGAGCTGTTCTGCTGGGGATACTTCCCTCCGGGAGGGGGAAATCGTCATCGCCGTCATCACCAACAACTCTCCCATCTTGGGGAGGGCTATCTTCATCAACATCTTCACCAGCACCATCTCCTCTCAAACCCAAGTTCATCTCTTGTATCCAATCTTTGTACCCAAACCTCAGATTGGTACCTGTGGGTTGCTAGTAGTGTTGATTACTCCTTGTAGTTGATGCTAGTTGGTTTATTTGGTGGAAGATCATATGTTCAGATCCATTATGCATATTAATACCCCTCTGATCATGAACAATATTATGTCTTGTGAGTAGTTACTTTTGTTCCTGAGGACATGGGAGAAGTCTTGCTATTAGTAGTCATGTGAATTTGGTATTCGTTTGATATTTTGATGAGATGTATGTTGTCTCTCCTCTAGTGGTGTCATGTGAACGTCGACTACATGACACTTCACCGTTATTTGGGCCTAGAGGAAGGCATTGGGAAGTAATAAGTAGATGATGGGTTGCTAGAGTGACAGAAGGTTAAACCCTAGTTTATGCGTTGCTTCGTAAGGGGCTGATTTGGATCCACTTGTTTCATGCTATGGTTAGGTTTACCTTAATACTTCTTTTGTAGTTGCAGATGCTTGCATTAGAGGTTAATCATAAGTGGGAGTCTTGTCCAAGTAAGGATAGCACCCAAGCATCGGTCCACCCACATACCAAATTATCAAAGTACCGAACGCGAATCAGATGATCGTGATGAAAACTAGCTTGACGATAATTCCCATGTGTCCTCGGGAGCGCTTTCCTTTATATAAGAGTTTGTTCAGGCTTGTTCTTTGCTACAAAAAGGATTGTGCCACCTAGCAGCACCTTATTTACTTTTACCTTTTGTTACTTGCTACCAATTACCTTATCACAAAACTATCTGTTACCTATAATTTCAGTGCTTGCAGAAAATACCTTACTGAAAACTGCCTATCATTTCCTTCTGATCCTCATTGGGTTCGACACTCTAACTTATCGAAGGGACTATGATAGATCCCCTACACTTGTGGGTCATCAAGACTCTTTTCTGGCGCTATTGCAGGGGAGTGAAGCGCCTTTGGTAAGAAAAAATTTATATAGTGTGCTGAAATTTATTGTCACTTGTTACTATGGCTCAAAATCCTTTGAGGGGCTTGTTCGGGGTATCTTCACCCCAAGCAGAAGACCAAAGAGTTGCTCCTCAACCTAATGCACCTAATGAAAATGTTTGCTTTGAGATTCCTACGGGTATGATAGAGAAACTGCTTGAAAATCCCTATACAGGAGACGGAACACTTCACCCCGATTTACACCTAATCTATGTGGATGAAGTTTGCGGATTGTTTAAGCTTGTAGGTATGCCCAAGGATGTTATCAAGAAGAAGGTCTTCCCTTTATATTTGAAGGGAGATGCATTGATATGGTTTAGGCTATGCGATGATATGGGATCTTGGAACTATAATCGTCTGAAGTTGGAATTTCATCAGAATTTCTACCCTATGCACCAGGTTCATCGTGATCGTAATTATATTTATAATTTCTGGCCTCGCGAAGGAGAAAGCATCGCTCAAGCTTGGGGGAGGTTTAAGTCAATGTTGTATTCATGCCCCAATCATGAGCTTTCAAGAAAGATGATCATCCAAATTTTTTATGCTCGGCTTTCTCTCAATAATCTCACCATGCTTGATAATTCTTGTTCCGGCTCTTTTATGATGAAGACTATTGACTTCAAATGGGGTTTATTGGAAAGAATTAAACGCAACTCTGAATATTGGGATCTCGACGAAGGTAAGGAGTTAGGTATGACCCCTAAGTTTGATTGTGTTAAAGCTTTTATGGATACCGATGTTTTCCGTGAGTTTAGCACTAAATATGGACTTGACTCTGAGATAGTAGCTTCTTTCTGTGAATCCTTTGCTACTCATGTTGATATCCCCAAGGAGAAGTGGTTTAAATACCATCCCCCTATTGAAGTAAAAGTAGTTGAACCTATTAAAGTTGAAGAAAAGACTATCACTTATAATGTTGATCCTGTTATTCCCACTGCTTATATCGAGAAACCACCTTTCCCTGTTAGGATAAAGGATCATGCTCAAGCTTCAACTGTAGTTCGTAAGAGTAACACTAGAACACCTACACCCTCTGAGCAAATTAAAGTTGAACCTAGTGTTGCTATGGTGAAAGATCTCTTGGTAGAAGATTTAGATGGACATGTTATTTATCTCCAAGAAGAGTCTGCTAGGATAGACAAACCCAATGCTAGGAATAGACATAAACCTATTGTAGGCTTGTCTGTTATCTCTGTCACGATAGGAGATCATTGCTATCATGGTTTATGTGACGTAGGTGCTAGTGCGAGCATTATCCCTCTTAATTTGTACAACGAAATTATGCATGATATTGCACTGGTTGAATTAGAAGGGATTAAAGTTACTATTAAGCTTGCTAATAGAGATACTATTTCACCAGTTGGGATTGTTAGAGATATTGAAGTCTTGTGTGGGAAGGGTAAATACCCTGCTGATTTTCTTGTTCTTAGTTCCCCACAAGATGCTTTCTGTCCCCTTATATTTGGTAGACCCTTCTTGAATACCGTTAATGCCAAGATAGACTGCGTGAAAGATATTATTACTGTTGGATTAGGGGATATGTCTCATGATTTTAACTTTGCTAAATTCCGTAGACAACCCCTTGAAAAGGCACTACCCAGTAAGGATGAAATTATTGGTCTTGCTTCTATTGTCGTGCCACCTAATGATCCTTTAGAACAATACTTGCTAGACCATGAAAATGATATGCATATGAATGAGAGAACGGAAATAGATGAAATATTCTTTAAACAGGAACCCGTATTGAAAAACAACTTGCCTGTTGAAAACCTAGGGGATCCTCCTCCACCCAAGGGTGATCCCGTGTTTGAACTTACACCTTTACCTGATAATCTTAAGTGTGTTTATCTTGATGAAAAGAAGATATATCATGTTATTATTAGTGCTAACCTTTCAGAGCAGGAAGAAGAAAGATTATTGAAAACTCTGAAGAAGCACCGAGCTGCTATTGGATATACTCTGGATGATCTTAAGGGCATTAGTCCCACTATATGTCAACACAAGATAAAATTGGAAGAAAATGCTAAACCAGTTATTGATCATCAACGACGGTTAAATCCTAAGATGAAAGAAGTGGTAAGCAAGGAAATACTAAAGCTCCTAGAAGCAGGTATTATCTATCTAGTTGCTGATAGCCAGTGGGTAAGTCATGTCCATTGTGTTCCTAAGAAAGGAGGTATGACTGTTGTCCCTAATGATAAAGATGAATTGATCCCGCAAAGAATAGTTACAGGTTATAGGATGGTAATTGATTTCCGTAAGTTAAATAAAGCTACTAAGAAATATCATTACCCCTTGCCATTTATTGATCAAATGCTAGAAAGGTTATCCAAACATACTCATTTCTGCTTTCTAGATGGTTATTCTGGTTTCTCTCAAATACATGTGTCAAAAGGGGATCAAGAAAAGACCACCTTTACTTGTCCTTTCGGTACCTTTGCTTATAGACGTATGCCTTTTGGTTTATGTAATGCACCTGCTACCTTTCAAAGATGCATGATGGCTATATTCTCTGATTTTTGTGAAAAGATTGTTGAGGTGTTCATGGATGATTTCTCTGTTTAAGGAACTTCTTTTGATGATTGCTTAAGCAACCTTGATCGAGTTTTGTAGAGATGTGAAGACACTAATCTTGTCTTGAATTGGGAGAAGTGCCACTTTATGGTTAATGGAGGCATTGTCTTGGGACATAAAATTTCTAAAAGAGGTATTGAAGTTGACAAAGCTAAAGTGGATGCTATTGAAAAGATGCCATGCCCTAAGGATATCAAAGGTATACGAAGTTTCCTTGGTCATGCCGGGTTTTATAGGAGGTTCATTAAGGACTTCTCCAAAATCTCCAGGCCACTGACTAATCTCTTACAAAAAGATATTCCTTTTGTCTTTGATGATGATTGTCTCGAAGCATTTGAAATACTTAAGAAAGCATTGATCTCTACACCTATTGTCCAGCCTCTTGACTGGAATTTACCCTTTGAGATTATGTGTGATGCTAGTGATTATGATGTAGGAGCTGTTCTAGGGCAAGGAGTTGATAAGAAATTGATTGTTATCCAGTATGCTAGCAAAACTCTAGATAGTGCCCAAGAAAACTATGCTACCACTGAGAAAGAATTCTTAGCAGTTCTATTTGCTTGTGATAAGTTTAGACCCTATATCGTTGATTCTAAAGTAACTATTCACACTGATCATGCTGCTATCAAATACTTTATGGAAAAGAAATATGCTAAACCTAGACTTATTAGATGGGTCCTCTTGCTGCCAGAATTTGACTTGCATATTATTGATAGAAAGGGAGCTGAGAACCCCATAGCAGATAACTTGTCTAGGTTAGAGAATATACTTGATGACCCACAACCTATTGATGATAGCTTTCCTGATGAACAACTAGCTGTCATAAGCACTTCCCGTACTGCTCCATGGTATGCTGATTATGCTAATTATATTGTTGCTAAGTTTATACCACCTAGCTTGACATACCAGCAGAAGAAAAAGTTCTTCTATGATTTGAGGCATTACTTCCGAGATGACCCACATCTTTATAAAGAAGGAATAGATGGTATTATTAGACGTTGTGTACCTGAGCATGAACAGGAACAGATCCTACACAAGTGCCACTCCGAAGCTTATGGAGGACACCATGCGGGAGACAGAACTGCACATAAGGTATTGCAATTCGGTTTTTATTGGCCTACTCTCTTCAAGGATGCCCGTAAGTTTGTCTTATCATGTGATGAATGTCAAAGAATCGGTAATATTAGTAGACGTCAAGAAATGCCTATGAAT
This sequence comes from Secale cereale, assembly GCA_902687465.1. Classification (NCBI taxonomy): domain Eukaryota; kingdom Viridiplantae; phylum Streptophyta; class Magnoliopsida; order Poales; family Poaceae; genus Secale; species Secale cereale. The sequence goes on from LR738709.1 coordinate 91,769,501, forward strand.
TATTCACTTGTTATTGAACCATTTGATGTGTGGGGCTTTGATTATATGGGACCTTTTCCTGCCTCTAATGGGCACACACATATTTTAGTTGCTGTTGATTACGTTACTAAGTGGGTAGAAGCTATTCCAACTAGTAGTGTTGATCATAACACTTCTGTTAAGATGCTTAAAGAAGTTATATTTCCGAGGTTTGGAGTCCCTAGATATCTAATGACTGATGGTGGTTCACACTTTATTCATGGTGCTTTCCGTAAGATGCTTGCTAAGTATGGTGTCAACCATAGAATTGCATCACCTTATCACCCATAGGCTAGTGGTCAAGTTGAATTAAGTAATAGGGAGTTGAAATTAATCTTGCAAAAGACAGTTAATAGGTCTAGTAAGAATTGGTCCAAGAAACTAGATGATGCATTATGGGCCTATAGAACTGCTTACAAAAATCCTATGGGTATGTCTCCGTATAAGATGGTATATGGAAAAGCTTGTGACTTACCTCTTGAGCTAGAATATAAGGCATATTGGGCTATAAAAGAGCTCAATTATGATTTCAAACTTGCCGGTGAAAAGAGGTTATTTGATATTAGCTGTCTCGAAGAATGGAGAACCCAGGCCTACGAGAATGCCAAGCTATTTAAAGAAAAAGTTAAAAGATGGCATGACAAAAGGATACAAAAGCATGAGTTTAACATAGGTGATTATGTTTTGCTATACAAATCTCGTTTAAGATTTTTTGCAGGAAAACTTCTCTCCAAGTGGGAGGGACCTTACGTTATCGAGGAGGTCTATTATTCCGGTGCCATAAAAATCAACAACTTCGAAGGCACAAATCCTAAGGTGGTGAATGGTGAAAGAATCAAACATTATATCTCAGGTATTCCTATTAATGTCGAAACTAATGTTATTGTAACCATAACCCCGGAGGAATACATAAGGGACACTTTCCACAACGATTCAGCCTCCGAAAAGGAAGAGGTACGTGATACGGTAAGTAAACCGACTCCAAAACAACTATAAAGGTAATTTTTCTCCGTTTTGGAATATTTAGAAAAATAGAAAAATAAACCGCAGCCCAGAGAAGACACGGGGCCTCCTCGAGGGTAGGGGAGCGCCCCCCCTTCCCAGGGCGCGCCCCTGCCTCGAGGGCACCCCGTGTGTCCCCTGGACTCCGTTTTCTTGTGGGTTACTCCTTTTGTTCGGGAAAAATTCATTATATATACTCCCGAACGTTTTGACCTCTCTATCACGCAGAAATCCTCTATTTTCGTTTCAAGTTGCTGTTTTTGACAGATCTAGATCATCATGGCGTCCTCCAACACCCCCAAGGACAAGTTATTCGAGAAGGTCATCAACCCCTACCTTGCGGAGGTGCTGCACCACCCCAAAACCATGGAGTTGCATGAGGGGTGCTGCACATCCGTGATGTTGAGGGGCCGAGGAGGACCGGAAGCATGGAGACAAGACTCAAAGCAATGGAGCAACAATTTTTTAAGTACCAAGGTATGCTGGAACGAGGACTCGACGCCAACCACATGATGATCTCGGAGCTTGCCAACAACCTCAAGATGGACTCAAGGATCTTCGGGGAAGCCATCTCCAATCTTCAAGAGAAGATTGATCACCTCCAAGCCCAGATCTATGATCTGCAGAATCAAAGCTGTGAGTATGAATATAGATTCAAGAACATGAGTTTGGCTACAGATTTGAGTATCCCGGAGACCCGATCATCCTTCTACGATGGTGAGCCTATGCTTTGGAAGACGAGCAACAAGCCTACATCAGCAACAACTCCATCATCACCACCCCCGAAGAAGGAGACATAATCATATGGGTATGGGCACTCCCCTTGGCAACTGCCAAGCTTGGGGGAGTGACCCCGGTATCGTATCACCATCACTCCTATCTTTACCGTTTTACTTAGTTCGATCCTTTTGCTAGTATCTTGATCTATTAGAATAAAGTTAGCATGATCTAGTTGTGAGCTTTTGCTTTGTGAGCTTTACCCTTTGTAATCGAGTCCGTGATCTATATAATAAAGATTAGTGTTTGAGTCAAGGGCTTGATTCCCTTACTTGGGTCATGATAAAAAGAAAGAAAACATAAAGAGTATCAAAAAGATCATATCGATCTTATGGGAAGTAATGACTTCACATACAAGAGTATGATAAATAAAAGTTGTTGGGAGGTGACAAACATAGTTTTGGTCATCGTTGCAATTAATAGGAAGTAATAAAAGAAGAGAGGCTTCACATACAAATATACTATCTTGGACATCTTTTATGATTGTGAGCACTCATTATAGTATGATATGCTAAAGGGTTGATGTTGGACAAGGAAAACAACATAATGGGTTATGTCTTCTTATATCTGAAATAAAGCATATTGTCATGGCTCTTCCAACATGTTGAGCTTGCCTTTCCCCCTCATGCTAGCCAAAACTCCTCGCACTAAGTAGAGATACTACTTGTGCTTCCATATATCCTTAAACCTAGTTTTGCCATGAGAGTCCACCATACCTACCTATGGATTGAGAAAGATCCTTCCAAGTAAGTTGTCATGTTGCAAATCCGCTAAAATATGTATGATTTATTAGGGTGGGAGAAATTAGCTTTATATGATCTTGTGATATGGAAGTAATAAAAGCGACGGACTGCATAATAAAGTTCCTTATCACAAGTGGCAATATAAAGTGAAGTTCTTCTATGCTAAGACTTTGTGCATCCAACCATAAAAACACATGACAACCTCTGCTTCCCTCTGCGAAGGGCCTATCTATTATTCTTGTCCTATAAGAGTTAAGGTGAAATCCACCTTTCCTTTTTACACTTTATCCTTTGGCAAGCACATTGTGTTGGAAAGATCCTGACATATATACCCACTTGGATGTAAGTTTTCATGATCTATTACTGTTGACGTTACCCTTGAGGTAAAAGGTTGGGAGGCAACACCATAAGCCCCTATCTTTCTCTGTGTCCGATTAAAACTCCATAAACATAAGTATTGCGTGAGTGTGAGCAATTGTGAAAGACTATATGATACTCCCTCCGTCCCACAATATAAGAACGTTTCTGACACTAGTGTAGTATAAAAAATGCTCTTATATTATGGGACAGAGGGACTAGTTGACTATGTAGGCTTGCTGAAAAGCTCTTATATTGACCCTTTCCGATGTTACGATAAATTGCAATTGCTTCAATTACCGAGACCAAAGTTTGTTAGTTTCCAATAAAGTTTATGATGCATTCTTGATATTGTGGATGAATTGTTACTTTAGCATAAGAATCATATGACTATATTAATATAAGTTGTTGTTATAAGAATGATCATGATGCCCTCATGTCCGTATTCTGTTTTTATCGACACCTCTATCTCTAAACATGTGGACATATTTTTCGGTATCGGCTTTCGCTTGAGGACAAGCGAGGTCTAAGCTTGGGGGAGTTGATACGTACATTTTGCATCATGCTTATAAGTTGATATTTATTGCATTATGGGATGTTCATACATGTTTTGTCACAATACTTATGCCTTTTCTCTCTTATTTTGCAAGGTTTACATGAAGAGGGAGAATGCCGGCAGCTGGAATTCTGGGCTGAAAAAGGAGCAAACTCTGGAAACCTATTCTGCACAACTCAAAAAGCCCTGAAACTCCACAGAACATTGTTTCGGAAAATATAAAAAATATGTGGCGAAGGAAACCCACGAGAGGGGCCACCGGCTGGCCTCGAGGGTGGGCGGCGCGCCCCCTTCCCAGGGCGCGCCCCCCTGCCTCGAGGGCCAGCCAGCAGGCCCACAGTTCCCATCTTCTCCTATATGAAGCGTTTTGACCTGGAAAAAAATCAATAGGAGGCTTTTGGGACCAGACGCCGCTGTCTCGAGGCGGAACCGAAGCGGAAACCAATCTAGGGCTCCGGCAGAGCTGTTCTGCCGGGGATACTTCCCTCCGGGAGGGGGAAATCGTCACCGCGGTCATCAACAATAACTCTCCCATCTTGGGGAGGGCTACCTTCATCAACATCTTCACCAGCATCATCTCCTCTCAAACCCTAGTTCATCTCCTGTATCTAATCTTTGTATCCAAACCTCAGATTCGTACCTGTGGGTTGCTAGTAGTGTTGATTACTCCTTGTAGTTGATGCTAGTTGGTTTATTTGGTGGAAGATCATATGTTCAGATCCATTATGCATATTAATACCCCTCTCATCATGAACAATATTATGTCTTGTGAGTAGTTACTTTTGTTCCTGAGGACATGGGCGAAGTCTTGCTATTAGTAGTCATGTGAATTTGGTCTTCGTTCGATATTTTGATGAGATGTATGTTGTCTCTCCTCTAGTGGTGTCATGTGAACATCGACTACATGACACTTCACCATTATTTGGGCCTAGAGGAAGGCATTGGGAAGTAATAAGTAGATGATGGGTTGCTAGAGTGACAGAAGCTTAAACCCTAGTTTATGCGTTGCTTCGTAAGGGGCTGATTTGGATCCATATGTTTCAGGCTATGGTTGGGTTTACCTTAATACTTCTTTTGTAGTTGCGGATGCTTGCATTAGAGGTTAATCATATGTGGGAGGCTTGTCCAAGTAAGGGCAACACCCAAGCACCGGTCCACCCACATACCAAATTATCAAAGTACCGAACGCGAATCAGATGATCGTGATGAAAACTAGCTTGACAATAATTCACGTATGTCCTCGGGAGCACTTTACCTTGCATAAGAGTTTGTCCATGCTTGTCCTTTGCTACACAAAGGATTGGGCCACCTTGCTGCACCTTATTTACTTTTACCATTTGTCACTTGCTATCAATTATCTTATCACAAAATTATATGTAACCTATAATATCAGTGCTTGCAGAAAATACCTTACTGAAAACTGCCTATTATTTCCTTCTGCTCCTCATTGGGTTCGACACTCTTACTTATTGAAAGGACTACAATAGATCCCCTACACTTGTGGGTCATCAGCAGGTATGCCCGAGGATGTTATCAAGAAGAAGGTCTTCCCTTTATCTTTGAAGGGAGATGCATTGACATGGCTTAGGCTATGTGATGATATTGGATCATGGAACTATAATCGTCTGAAGTTGGAATTTCATCAGAAGTTCTACCCTATGCACTAGGTTCATCGTGATCGTAATTATATCTATAATTTTTGGCCTCACGAAGGAAGAAAGCATCACTCAAGCTTGGGGGAGGCTTAAGTCAATGTTATATTCATGCCCCAATCTTGAGCTCTCAAGAGAAATGATTATTCAAAATCTTTATGCCCGGCTTTCTCTTAATAATCGCTCCATGCTCGATACTTCCTGTTCTGGCTCTTTTATGATGAAGACTATTGAATTCAAATGGGATTTACTGGAAAGAATTAAACGCAACTCTGAAGATTGGGATCTCGACGAAGGTAAGGACTCAGGTATGACCGCTAAGTTTGATTGTGTTAAAGCTTTTATGGATACCGATGTTTTCCGTGAGTTTAGCACTAAGTATGGACTTGACTCTGAGATAGTAGCTTCTTTCTGTGAATCATTTGCTACTCATGTTGATCTTCCCAAGGATAAGTTGTTTAAATACCATCCTCCCATTGAAGTAAAAGTAGTTGAACTTGTTAAAGTTGAAGAAAAGACTATCACTTATAATGTTGATCCTATTCTTCCTACTTCTTATATTGAGAAACCACCCTTCCCTGTTAGAATAAAGGATCATGCTAAAGCTTCAACTGTAGTTCGTAAGAGTAATACTAGAACACCTACACCCCTGAGCAAATTAAAGTTGAACCTAGTGTTGCTATGGTTAAAGATCTCTAGGTAGAATATTTAGATGGACATGTTATTTACCTCCAAGAGGAATCTGCTAGAAGAGCCAAACCGATGCTAGGAATAAACATAGACCTATTATAGGCTTGCTTGTTATCTCTGTTAAAATAGGAGGTCTTTGCTATCATGGTTATGTGATGTGGGTGCTAGTGCGAGTATTATCCCTCATACCTTATATCAAGAAATTATGCATGACATTGCACCTGTTGAGTTAGAAGGGATTGATGTTACTATTAAGCCTGCTAATAGAGACACTATTTCACTAGTTGGGATTGTTAGAGATGTTGAAGTTTTGTGTGGGAAAGTTAAATACCCTGCTGATTTTCTTATTCTTAGTTCCCCACAAGATGACTTTTGTCCCATTATATTTGGTAGACCCTTCTTGAATACTGTTAATGCTAAGATAGATTGCGTGAAAGATATCGTTACTATTGGCTTAGGGGATATTTCTCATGATTTCAACTTTGCTAAATTCCGTAGACAACCCCTTGATAAAGAATTTTCTAGTAAGGATGAAATTATTGGTCTTGCTTCCATTGCTATGCCTCCTAATGATCCTTTAGAACAATATTTGCTAGATCATGAAAATGATATGCATATGAATGAGAGAAGGGAAATAGATGAAATATTCTTTAATCAGGGACCCGTATTGAAAAATAACTTGCCTGTTGAAATCCTAGGGGGTCCTCCTCCACCCAAGGGTGATCCCGTGTTTGAACTTAAACATTTAACTGATAATCTTAAGTATGTTTATCTTGATGAAAAGAAGATATATCCTATTATTATTAGTGCTAACCTTTCAGAGCAGGAAGAGGAAAAATTATTGAAAACTCTGAAGAAGCATCGTGCTGCTATTGGATATACTCTAGATGATCTTAAGGGCATCAGTCCCACTTTATGCCAACACAATATAAAATTGGAAGAAAACGCTAAACCGGTTATTGATCATCAACGATGGTTAAATCCTAAGATGAAAGAAGTGGTAAGGAAGGAAATACTAAAGCTTCTAGAGACAGGTATTATCTATCCAGTTGTTGATAGCCAGTGGGTAAGTCATGTCCATTGTGTCCCTAAGAAGGGAGGTATGACTGTTGTTCCTAATGATAAAGATGAATTGATCCCACAAAAAATTGTTAGAGGTTATAGGATGGTAATTGATTTCCGCAAATTAAATAAAGCTACTAAGAAAGATCAGTACCCTTTGCCTTTTATTGATCAAATGCTAGAAATGTTATCCAAACATACTCACTTTTGCTTTCTAGATGGTTATTCTGGTTTCTCTCAAATACCTGTGTCAAAAGGGGATCAAGAAAAGACCACTTTTACTTGTCCTTTTGGTACCTTTGCTTATAGATGTATACCTTTTGGTTTATGTAATGCACCTGCTACTTTTCAAAGATGTATGATGGCTATATTCTCTGATTTTTCTGAAAAATTGTTGAGGTTTTCATGGATGATTTCTCCATTTACGAAACTTCTTTTGATGATTCCTTGAGCAACCTTGATCGAGTTTTGCAGGTTTGTGAAGACACTAATCTTGTCTTGAATTGGGAGAAGTGCCACTTTATGGTTAATGAAGGCATTGTCTTGGGACATAAAATTTCTGAAAGAGGTATTGAAGTTGACATGGCTAAAGTGGATGCTATTGAAAAGATGTCGTGCCCCAAGGACATCAAAGGTATATGAAGATTCCTTGGTCATGCCGGGTTTTATAGGAGGTTCATAAAGGACTTCTCCAAAATCTCCAGACCTCTGACTAATCTCCTACAAAAAGATATTCCTTTTGTCTTTGACGATGATTGTGTAGAAGCATTAGAAATACTTAAGAAAGCATTGATCTCTACACCTATTGTCTAGCCTCATGATTGGAATTTACCTTTTGAGATTATGTGCGATGCTAGTGACTATGTTGTAGGTGCTGGTTTAGGGCAAAGAGTTGATAAGAAATTGAATATTATTGAATATGCTAGTAAAACTCTAGACAGTGCCCAAAGAAATTATGCTACTACTGTTCAAGATATCTTTCGATATGCCGATAAATCGGCCGATTTATCGCTTACCACTGTCTGACCGATAAGGTAAATTGGCCGATAAATGAGCCGATATGGCGATAAATCGGCCGATATGCCGATAAACTGGTCGATTTACCCCTTATCATGGGTCGACCTATAAGTTCCCGATAAGCGATATCCCCAACATTGGCTACTACTCAGAAAGAATTTTTAGCAGTTGTATTTGCTTGTGATAAGTTTAGACCTTATATTGTTAATTCTAAAGTAACTATTCACACTGATCATGCTGCTATCAAATACCTTATGGAAAATAAAGATGCTAAACCGACTTATTAGATGGGTTCTCTTGCTGCAAGAATTTGACTTGCATATTATTGATAGAAAGGGAGCTGAGAACCCCGTTGCAGATAACTTGTCTAGGCTAGAGAATATACTTGATGACCCACAACCTATTGATGATAGCTTTCCCGATGAACAATTAGCTGTCATAAATACTTCTTGTACTGCTCCATGGTATGCTGATTATGCTAATTACATTGTTGCTAAGTTTATACCTCCTAGCTTCACATACCAGCAAAAGAAAAAGTTCTTCTATGATTTGAGACATTACTTCTGGGATGACCCACATCTTTATAAAGAAGGAGTAGATAGTATTATTAGACGTTGTGTACCTGAGCATGAACAGGAACAGATCCTATGCAAGTGCCACTCCGAAGCTTACGGAGGACACCATGCTGGGGATAGAACTGCACATAAGGTATTGCAATCCGGTTTTTATGGGCCCACTCTCTTCAAGAATGCTCGTAAGTTTGTCTTATCTTGTGATGAATGTCAAAGAATTGGTAATATTAGTAGACGTCAAGAAATTCCTATGAATTATTCACTTGTTATTGAACCATTTGATGTTTGGGGCTTTGATTATATGGGACCGTTTCCTGCCTCTAATGGGTACACACATATTTTAGTTGATGTTGATTACGTTACTAAGTGGGTAGAAGCTATTCCATCTAGTAGTGCTGATCATAACACCTCTATTAAGATGCTTAAAGAAGTTATTTTTCCGAGATTTGGAGTCCCTAGATACCTAATGACTGATGGTGGTTCACACTTTATTCATGGTGCTTTTCGTAAAATGCTTGCAAAGTATGATGTAAATCATAGAATTGCATCCCCTTATCACCCCCAGACTAGTGGTCAAGTAGAACTAAGTAATAGAGAATTGAAATTAATTTTGCAAAAGATAGTTAATAGGTCTAGAATGAATTGGTCTAAGAAACTTGATGATGCACTATGGGCCTATAGAACTGCATACAAAAATCCTATGGGTATGTCTCCATATAAAATGGTTTATGGAAAAGCTTGTCACTTACCTCTTGAGCTAGAACATAAGCACATTGGGCTATTAAAGAGCTCAATTATGATTTCAAACTTGCCGATGAGAAGAGGTTATTTGACATTAGCTCTCTTGATGAATGGAGGACCGAGGCCTATGAGAATGCCAAGCTGTTTAAAGAAAAAGTTAAAAGATGGCATGACAAAAGGATACAAAAGCGTGAGTTTAACGTAGGTGATTATGTCTTGCTATACAACTCTTGTTTAAGATTTTTTGCAGGAAAACTTCTCTCTTAGTGGGAAGGCCCTTACGTTATCGAGGAGGTCTATCATTCCGGTGCCATGAAAATCAACAACTTCGAAGGAACAAATCCGAAGGTGGTGAATGGTCAAAGGATCAAACATTATATCTTAGGTAACCCTATAAATGTTGAAACCAATGTTATTGATACCATAACCCCGGAGGAATACATAAGGGACACTTTCCAGAGCGATCCAGACTCCGAAAAGGAAGAGGTATGTGGTACGGTAAGTAAACCGACTCCAAAACAGTTCTAAAGGCAAATTTTCACTGTTTTGGAATATTTAGAAAAATAGAAAAATAAGTGGCAGTTCGGTAGAGACACGAGGCGTCCACGAGGGTGGAGGGTGCGCCCCCTTCCTCTAGACGTACCCCCCTACCTCGTGGGCACCCCGTGTGCCTCATGGACTCCGATTTCTTGTATGTTACTCCTTTTGGTCGGTAAAAAATCATTATATATACCCCCAAAGGTTTTGACCTCTGTATCATGCAAAAATCCTCTGTTCTTGTTTCGAGCTATTTTCTGCTAGGGTTGACGAACGCAGGCACCATGTCGTCTCCCTCCTCCAACAAAGAAGGCAACGATGCTTGGCTAATGAAGATAGATCTGAAGAGGGAAGGACCCGAGGAGGCCAACAAGGATAAGAGGATCAAGAAGGAGGTGGAAGATCAGGCTCCGACACTGGGAGAAGAAGTCATCCATCAACCTCTTCCCAACCTCTTTACTTCAACTGAAATTGAAGCTTTCAAGATGATTGAGTTAGCTCAAATTCGAAACAAGTATCTCACAAGTGAAAATATTTTGTTGAAGGAGTATATAGCAAAGGTATTATCCGCAAACTGGAGGATCTCCTACGCTCGATATATGATGATCCAACGTCACTACTTTCAACTCCATCATCACCACCATCTATAAAGGAGACCTAATCATATGGGTATGGGCACTCCCCTTGGCAACTGCCAAGCTTGGGGGAGTGACCCCGGTATCGTATCACCATCACTCCTATCTTTATTGTTTTTCTTAGTTCGATCCTTTTGGTAGTATCTTGATCTAGTAGAATAAAGTTAGCATGATCTAGCTGTGAGCTTTTGCTTTATGATCTTTACCCTTTGTAATCGAGTGCGTGAGCTATATAATAAAGGTTAGTGTTGAGTCAAGGGCTTGATTTCCTCACTTTGGTCATGATAAAAAGAAAGAAAACATAAAGAGTATCCAAGAGATCATATTGATCTTATGGGAATTAATTACTTCACATATAAAGAGTATGATGAATAAAAGTTGTTGGGAGTTGACAAACATAGTTTTGGTCTTCGTTGCAATTAATAAGAAGTAATAAAGAAAGAGAGGCTTCACATACAAATATACTATCTTGGACATCTTTTATGATTGTGATCACTCATTAAAATATGACATGCTAAAGAGTTGATGTTGGACAAGGAAGACAACATAATGGGTTATGTTTTCTTATATCTGAAATAAAGTATATTTTCATGGATCATCCAACATGTTGAGCTTGCCTTTCCTTCTCATGCTAGCCAAAACTCCTTGCACCAAGTAGAGATACTTCTTGTGCTTCCATACATCCTTAAACCCAGTTTTGCCATGAGAGTCCGCCATACCTACCTATGGATTGAGTAAGATCCTTCCAAGTAAGTTGTCATGTTGCAAACTCGCTAAAATATGTATGATTTATTAGTATGGAGGAAATTAGCTTTATACGATCTTGTGATATGGAAGTAATAAAAGCGATGGACTGCATAATAAAGGTCCTTATCACAAGTGCCAATATAAAGTGACATTCTTCTATGCTAAGACTTTGTGCATCCAACCATAAAAACACATGACAACCTCTGCTTCCCTCTGCGAAGGGCCTATCTTTTATTCTTGCCATATAAGAGTCAAGGTGAAATTCACCTTTCCTTTTTACATTTTATCCTTTGGCAAGCATTGTGTTGGAAAGATCCTGACATCTATACCCACTTGGATGTAAGTTTTCATGGTATCTTAATGTTGACATTACCCTTGAGGTAAAAGGTTGGGAGGCAACACCATAAGCCCCTATCTTCCTCTGTGTCCGATTAAAACTCCATAACCATAAGTATTGCATGAGTGTGAGCAATTGTGAAAGACTATATGATATAGTTGAGTATGTAGGCTTGCTGAAAAGCTCTTATATTGACTCTTTTCGAAGTTATGATAAATTGCAATTGCTTCAATGACCGAGATCATAGTTTGTTGGTTTTCAATGAAGTTTATGATTCATGCTCGATATTGTGAATGAATTGTTACTTTAGCATAAGAATCATATGACAATATATATATATGTATTGCTGTTATGAGAATGATCATGATGCCCCCATGTCCGTATTTTGTTTTTATCGACACCTCTATCTCTAAACATGTGGACATATTTTTCGATATCGGCTTTCGCTTGAGGACAAGCGAGGTCTAAGCTTGGGGGAGTTGATACGTCCATTTTGCATCATGCTTATATGTTGTTATTTATTGCATTATGGGTTGTTATTACACGTTATGTCACAATACTTATGCGTTTTCTATCTTATTTTACAAAGTTTACATGAAGAGGGAGAATACCGGCAGCTGGAATTCTGGGCTGGAAAAGAAGCAAACTCTGGAAACCTATTTTGCACAACTCAAAAAGACCCGAAACTCCACAGCACACCGTTTCAGAAAATATAAAAAAATATGGCGAAAGAAGATCACCAGGGGGGCCACCACCTGTCCACGAGGGTGGGGGCGCGCCCCCCTCTCTGGCCGCGCCTCTGCCTCGTGGCCCCCCCGATGCGCATCTTCTCCTATATGAAGTGTTTTGACCTGGAAAAAATCATAAGAAGGCTTTCGGGACCAGACGCCCCCGTCTCAAGGTGGAACCTTGGCGGAAATCAATCTAGGGCTCCGGTAGAGCTGTTCTGCCGGGGATACTTCCCTCCGCGAGGGGGGAATCATCACCGCCATTATCACCAACAACTCTCCCATCTTGGGGAGGGCTATCTTCATAAACATCTTCACCAACACCGTCTCCTCTCAAACCCTAGTTCATCTCTTGTATCCAATCTTTGTACCCAAACCTCATATTGGTACCCGTGGGTTGCTAGTAGTGTTGATTACTCCTTGTAGTTGATGCTAGTTGGTTTATTTGGTGGAAGATCATATGCTTAGGTCCATTATGCATATTAATACCCCTCTGATCATGAACAATATTTTGTCTTGTGAGTAGTTACTTTTGTTCTTGAGGACATGGGAGAAGTCTTGCTATTAGTAGTCATGTGAATTTGGTATTCGTTCGATATTTCGATGAGATGTATGTGGTCTCTCCTCTAGTGGTGTCATGTGAACGTCGACTACATGACACTTCACCATTATTTGGGCCTAGAGGAAGGCATTGGGAAGTAATAAGTAGATGATGGGTTGCTAGAGTGACAGAAGCTTAAACCCTAGTTTATGTGTTGCTTTGTAAGGGGTTGATTTGGATCCACTTGTTTCATGCTATGGTTAGGTTTACCTTAATACTTCTTTTGTAGTTGCGGATGCTTGCATTAGAGGTTAATCATAAGTGGGAGGCTTGTCCAAGTAAGGACATCACCCAAGCATCGGTCCACCCACATACCAAATTACCAAAGTACCGAACGTGAATCAGATGATCGTGATGAAAACTAGCTTGACGATAATTCCCATGTGTCCTCGGGAGCGCTTTCCTTTATGTAAGAGTTTGTCCAGGCTTGTCCTTTGCTACAAAAAGGATTGGGCCACCTTGCAGCACCTTATTTACTTTTACCTTTTGTTACTTGCTACCAATTACCTTATCACAAAACTATCTGTTACCTATAATTTCCGTGCTTGCAGAAAATACCTTACTTAAAACTGCCTATGACTTCCTTCTGCTCCTCGTTGGGTTTGACACTCCTACTTATCAAAAGGACTACGATAGACCCCCTACACTTGTGGGTCATCAGCCCGTTATGGTTGGCCCGTTATGGTCGGCCCATGAACGGACGATTTCAACTCTAGCCCATTTACGGCCATAATATGGTCTGTTATTGGCCCATGTTTGGCCAACCGATCATACGACCCGTAGAAGGCCCATTGTTTCTATGGCCCGTATAAGGCCCATTGTTTCTACGCCCCGTAGAAGGCCCATTGTTTCTATGGCCCTTAGAAGGCCCATTGTTTCTACGGCCCGTAAGAGGCCCATGTTAACTACAGTAAATATGTAGCCCATGGTTAATGTGGCCTAGTTTAAAAAAATAGGCTATTGCGGCCACTAGCAAACCGCGGAAAAAGAATTGCACTGACTACAAGAAAACAAATAAACAAGACAATAAGAAAATAAATAGGCAAGCAACTTACGCTAGGCTATCATGGCTATTACACATATTACATCCACTGTGCATCAAAGTTCAACACCAGTGCGAATATAGGGAACAAAGCAGCATATAAACGCCGCAACAAAACAAGTCCAGAACTGAAACCACTTCAGATGAGCTCAAGAAACAATATCCTGGGTACCCATAATGCTGGCAAGATGCTTCGCAAGCTTTTAACTTTCTCGTGTTTGGCGCTTAAATCCTCCAGCACTTGCTATTGCACCAGAAAGTATGCATCTGAATTCTGCAGGGACTTCCTCAGTCCTTCGGCTACCTGTCGCATAACATCTGATCGATGTCTTTCAACTTCAAGTTGAGACTGAAAAAGCCGAACTGATTTAGGCAGCGAGTTCGAAGAGCTGGTGCCAGCAGTAGTAGCCAGTAACTCGAACACTACATCAAGACAGGACTTTGGGGTTGTCTCAGTGTCTTCAATATAATTTTTATCAGCTTTCTTGGAGACCAACAGGGATGTCTCACTATCTTGAACCTTATCTGCATTACTTCCTGTACCATTGCATAACGGGGTACTCTTCTCCAATATTTTATCCGCATTCTAAAAGAGAAACAAACAAACACATCACAAGTTTACAATGTAGTATATGAAACTCATTTTGGTAAACCAGTTCAGTAGTAAGGTGGACAGGATAACAACATGAAACAAACATATATCTATGTAGTATGGTCACTGTATGGTCTATATCATTCTAGTTTATGTTGCCAAATCAAGATAGATACAATTAGAATCATATCTATTTAAGACAAAGCAGCTTAGACAGAATATAAGTGTGGGAAACTACACATCAATAACAACACTTGTAAGGTGCATGGCATGAGAATGTAACTGTTTATTCAATTGAAACTGAAATCAACATAGAGCAAGTTGCAACAGCAAACACATTAAAGAAACAGTTCTAAAACATACCTGTTGCGCCATTGGAGTTTCAATTGCATCCTTTAAATTTGAAATTAGTTGGTATGAGTAAATAGAGTGATGCAAGAGCAAAGTAGTATGAACCATAGTTACGTAACCTGACCTGAGAACAATTCTTCTTCTGCTTTAAGCGTTGACTTGGGGTTCAGAGTGGTGGTCCTCGTGCTTTGGGCACTACAGTTGCCTTACTAACTGCTCGTGTTTGGGTGCTCTGTGGTGGAGACGGTGCCATGTCAACGGGAACTGGGTTACTATCTGCTGGGGTTGGGGTTGGAAGGGGTGTAGCTGGTTCTCTGTCCAACTGGGTAGGGGTACAATCTGCGTGAGTCTGGGTTATGTGTGGTGGGGCTGGTTCTTGGGCAAGTACAACAGTGGTTCTATCTCCATCGACAGGTAGCACGATCTTTTTTGAAGACCGTGTTTTTACTCCCATAGATACTGCCATCACCCCCTCCAATTGAAATGGCTGATAAACAAGAAAAGTAATTGAATGTACGGACATTGTAAGATAGACAGGTGCAATGGATAGTAGGGAAGAAAACAGGGCATGAAATAATTCACATTTATGTTGTCTAACCAAACAGAATAGCAGGACATAATTTCACATATATGATGGCTAATTAAACAGGATAGCATGACACAATTTCACATGTATGATGGCTAACTAAACATGATAGAATGACATACTTCAAAATATGATGACTATGTAAACATGATGACATGATATAACTATACGATGTGTCTATTAAAGTGGTTGGCATGCCATAAATCACAAACATGCCGTCGATGGAAACATGATGGCATGATATAATTCACGGATAGAATGACATAATTCAAAATATGATGACTATGTGAAGAGGATGAGATGATATAACTATATTATGTCTTTAGAAAATGGGTTGGCATGCCATAATTTAGATACATGCTGTCTATGTAAACATCATGGCATGATATAATTCAAATATATGATTTATATACTAAAGAAGTGAGCAGAGGGCAATCGCATATATGATGTGTCAACTAAGGAGATGGCATTCAATATCGTGTATATGATGTAAAAACTAAGCATTGCAATACAACATATGCATGATATGAGTAATATATCCCTGCCAAGTTTGAGCATACACCTCAGGGGGATAATAGGACTAGTCATCTGCCTCTGAATCCTCCTCTACAGAGCTATCTGTAACCAGCAAGATATCTGCTTCACCAGGTAGCATTGTCTGCTCTGAAGACCTTGTTTTCACTCCAGATTTCTCCATCACCAATTCAAATGGCTGATGCACAGGAAGAGCAATTGAATATACAAACATTGTCGACAAAAGCAATGAGAAATACAAAAAAGGATAGCACGATATAATTCACATATATGACGCTTGGCTAAACAGCATGGCAATGCATAATTCACATATATAATGCCTTGCAACAAGATAGCATTGCATAATTCACATATATAATGTCTTGCAAAAAGATGGCATACGCACGATATGAGCAACATAACCCTGCTAGGTTAGAGCATGCACCTCCGGGGGGGGGGAATAGGACTGGTCATTTGTCTCTGAATCCTCCTTTGAGGAGTTATCTTCCTCTTGATTACGATCCAAAATGGGTGGAGGGGGGCTGCCTTTGCGCCCATCATGGAGCGACATCTGCATAAAATTTTATTGCCACGCAAGGCTCGTCTCTTTTGCTTTACATGTTCAGTTCCATTGTGTACAATAACTGACATGCATAGGAATAAAACATAGTGAGATTATGTAAGGAGTGCATGCACAAATCCAGAGTGAAGGTAGCAAACTGTGGATAGACCCAAAACCAATGATAGCAGGCAGATAATAGCTTTAGTTAAAAAATACAGATAATGGCTCCTTTAATGTTTGTTTGCACCCAACATGAAACTCATAGTAGACACCCGAGATTAACGAGATAGTAGACAGATAGTACTGATTGCTGGCCCAATATGTACCCCACAACCATTTAAAAAGTCAAGTTTCAGCATAAGGTTGGACATGAGTCGGAGTCTAATAGGTGAACACGACGATAAAGTAGCATGTCATCATATTAAGCGATGCATAACGTAAGCAGACACGGAAGAGTGCGACTTCTCTTGCGGACCCGTGTAGTCCTCAAAGTCATCTGCTCAGTTGATGATGGTAATGCAGTTGTCATGGCTGCCGTCGTCGGGGAAGAAGATGTGAGGCGACGAAAGACAGTCTAGAGAGCGGATCCCTGCTGTGGTGAACCCTTCCGTCGTTGGAGCAACTGAGCTGGGATGGAACACAGCACCGCAGGAGCAGGACAAACCACACAAGGTTTTCTTTGACACATATCTGTGACAGAAGTAATTGTGTAAGGGCTTGTTTGAATTTGAGGATTCTAACAATGCAGGGATAGGAAATAGATAGGAATAGGATAGGAATGCACATGCAAAATAGAGAATTTAAAAACACGGGATTTCTGCCAATCTGGGTGTTTGGTTCACAAGAATTGGAAGATCACATGATGCAAAGAAGCATGGTGAGATCAAGTCAAACCACAAGAAGTGTACAACCTCTTTGGCGAAGCCATGTCGATCTCAGCGTGATTGGGTTGGCCGGTGAGGATGCTCCGGCTGACTTCGCTGTCGGAGGAGGGGAAGACGATCTTAGGCGTCTGGAGATGGAGCCCGAGGTACTGCTCCGCTGTGATGGTGGGTTTCGTCGTTGGAGCAGCTTCGATGAGTTGTACGACGCCGAGGCTGAAGCAGGACAAGAGAGACAACGTTAACCTGAGTGGAATTCTAATAGCATCTCCAATAGATGACGTAAAATACATAACCACAAAGTGCTAGATGCATACATCAGCCGCTCATCTCTGAACTTAACTGTCGAAACTGAATTTAACTGTCGAAACTGAACTGAACTGTCGAAACTAAATTTAACTGTCGAAACTAAACTTAACCATCGAAATTAAATTTTGCTGTCGAAACTGAATTTTACCGTCGAAACTGAATTTTGCTGTCGAAACTGAATTTTGCTGTCGAAACTGAATTTTACTGTTGAAACTGAATGCACTAGAGCTGAGGCTACACGTCAGTCGACTTACTTTTTCATCTCTAGCAAGTCGATTTTGCAGCCATTGGATACGAAATCAAGGGCCTGCAGTTCATCTTCAACCTCCACCCCCCTGAGCCGCCAGCCACCACCGGCCAAACAGCCGCACCCCCCGCCGCCCGCGGCCGGCGGTGCGCCGCCCCGCCCGCT
>LR738709.1:91787617-91816644 GCA_902687465.1 Secale cereale
CCTCCCCGATCCGGCTGATTCTTCCTTAACTCCGGCGAGCCCCCCCCCTACCCCCTGAAAATCGACAGACCCAAAAGTCGGTTCAGTCGATTGAAGTGTAGCTAAATCAGAGCAGCATCGCAAGAAAGAGCAAGAGCGAGAGCAGCAGCGCGAGCAAGAGCAAGAGCAAGAGCAGACCAGGCAGGGGACCGAGAGCAAGAGCAGAGCAGCAGCGCGAGCGAGAGCTAAAGGAGCAGCATCTCCTACTGATGTGGACATCGCCGCAGAGGGAGCGACGTCGTGGAGGAAGTGGCCGGTGACGCCGCCGTGGATGGAGCCGCGCCGTGTCGGCTCGGGACCGAGCGCCGGCAGCACTGTGAGATCGAATCAAGAAGAAAATGCGGCAATTAATGTACAACCTCTTTGGTGGCGTCGATTAGGCCGCAGCTTCATCCGAGGAAACGGTGATGATGATGCTCTTCCGGTGGTGCAGGTGAATAGATGGTGTGGGAATGGAGGTGGCGCGAAAGACGAGGGGAACGTCGGGGCAGCTCCTTGGAGGTGGAGGACGGGGTGGCTGAACCGGCGGGATGACCAGATCGACGACGGATCCTCATCTGATATGGTGGATGAGGGACGTCGAGGTGTTGCTGCGGACGACGTCGTCGGGGAAGTGGCTCCGGCTGGGTGGCGGACAGACGAGGGTGTGGGGCTTCACGGGTTTTGCCGGCCTCGGTGTACGAATGGGTGGGCGGATGGGATGGGAGTGGGGAACCATGGCTTAGGGACGCGCTTGTCCGAAATGTGGGGTAAGTTACGAAAGTACCCCCACCGATTTGAGGCGGTTCTTTCGGTTCAGGGGTATCACGGGCATTTCGCGTATCGGGATTTCACAGGAGGTGGGAGTTTTCGCACGTGTTGAAATTTTGGAATAGCAAGGAGGGAGTTGTTGGAGCACAATGAGACAAAGATATATCTTAAATATTTCAGGCTAACAAGGCGCGGGTTGAAATTTCCGGACAATCCTAAAGTGTACTATACCAAATCAATTCGCACTACAAATTTCATTCAAAATTTTGAATTCATGTTATGTTCAATTACAATATTTCGCTACGTGTATAATGCATGCAACCTAGTACTCAAATGAACGTTTTAGTGCATTCCGAACGTATATACTACCGCTTCGATAGGAACTAAATTTGAATTCGTTTCTCTATTTGAATAAGATCTACAATAATGATTGTTGTGAAGTCAAAGCATTTGAATTCATTTCCTATTTTAATAAGATCTACAATCGTCATTATTGTCAAGTTAAACCATTGTTTGTGTATTATCTTCACAGCACACCACATGATTAGTCTTGAGTTACATATGAACTATGTGTACTATATGAACCCGAACTCGATTTTTTGAATCCACTTTATGTTGATTTCAAATCATAGTACATTTCAAGCTCTAGCTAGATCTTCATGAACTAAATCATGTCTCATATGTATAATGTGTTTATCACATTATGTATGGTGCCCCGCTCCCTATGCCTACAAGTATTTAGATGTGAGTTGCAAACACCACACATTACCACAAATTCAAATAAAATGTGAGAATGTTGGATATATAGTATTGTTTAGATTGTTCGATATTTAGTTGTAAGCTGCAAACGCCACACATTATCACAAATTCAAATAAAATGTGAGATTGTTTGATGTATAGTATGGTTTAGATTGTTCGACATTTAGCTGTGAGTTGCAAACGCCATGCGTTGTCACATTATGGTATAACATGTGCAAAACCACAACATGCGTATCACCGCTATATTCATGCATGCATATGTTTAAAACACTATGATCTCCTATTCAAATATATGAATCCACTTTCATATGAAATTATGATCTTTGTTAGTCTCTTACACCCACACAATGCTCTAACCTTTGTAGCTACCACTAACTTTCTCTCGTGCATGCACACGCCCTCCTCGCCCTCCCCCTCCCTCAGCATTCTATCCGTCGCGCACATTCATTTTGTTTTCTTTAGGTCGTTATCCCACAGTCTCCACAACTCCTTTCCGACACACACCGATCGATAAACCTCTCCAGCGATGTCTTCCTACAACATACACATGCACCTTCAATCTCCTCCTTTATGTGTCCTTGCCTCGTGTCTCTCATACGGTCCCACACACATGTAAACTCTTTCCCCTCTTTTCATTGATCTCACAACCGCACACTCCTCCCCCCTATCTAGCTAGTAGCTGGGCCTCTTGTACCACCTCCTAGCTCCATTCTCTCTGTCCATCTGTCTCACCGGGCCTTATTTGCCTCTAACAAATGGACGTACACCGACCGATATCCCGCTATACATATAGCTAGCTAGGTCCTCATAACTCGTTTTTCCCCACGCGTCGATCGATCTAACTCATTAGTTATGTCTCTCCCTTCCTCCGACAAACAACAATTGATCTACCGATCTAGTTAGTTTGCTTACCAAACACATGGTTCCCCTTCATCATCCATGGATGTGTCCCGACAGATCTATCACGCACAGGCACACACAGAAACACATCTCCACTCTTATTGATAATATTGCAGTTCCACCCTTAGTTTGTCTAGTAGGCCTCTCCCACCATCTTCGAGAAGCAACTCCATCACCCATCCAACACTCTGCCCCTCTCCCTCCCTCTCTCTCTCTCTCTCTCTCTGTCCCATCCTATTTCACGTCCGTCAGTTATGTATGGATGTCGACCGATCTCTCTCAAGACATAGCTGGGTCTCTCCTTCTCAGCACATATACGAGTCGTTCTACCTCTATAGTTAGGTCTCTGCCTACCCCTCTCCAAACCCCCTCCCATACACACACACCGATACATCGAGCGCTCTAGGCATGTCTCCCTGCCACACACAAACTTGACTTGTGCACTCTGATGTTCCGGTAGCTAGGTCAGTCGCCCTATATCTTTGACTTGCACACACACACAATTTCGATGGCTCTCTTCATCGATCTCGCACCCACCCACTTGATCCTCTCTTCGACTCTATCGATATCTATGACCCCTCCCTCTCTTCTCGTGGATTGCCCGACCCTCTATATATGATATAGATAGGCCTCCATTTCACACACATTGCATGCAAAATTTTGTTTGAGATGTCATCAACACATATTCCCACAAATACATTCACAAAATCAACCTCCCCCCAAAACAAAAAACACTCATGAACGCACACAAGCCATTTGTCTAGGTTTGTATCTCTCACACACACCCACGTAGGTGGGGGACGTGCATGAAGAGAAGAGGTGCATGCACGGCACACGTACTCCCGTCTCTTTCCCAACCACACCCGCGTGGGTACATGGTGGAGCTCATTTCTGTATGAAAAGGTAGCCCACGTGGTAACTTGACACGTGTACTGGTTGTCCACTAGATGGAGGGAGGATCGTCTACCACGGGTGAACAAACAAATTGCGACTTGACGCGTTATGTTAAAAAAGAGGCAAACCATGTGGGGCCTACCTTACATGCAAGGCTCTATACACCGGAGTACTTTTGATGTGTCCCGTCAACTTGCAGAACGAGGAGAAGCTTGCTTAGTACACCCTCTCCCCCGCCCATGGGCGCGGTGGCTCGCAGGATGAGGTGAAGCTTGCTTACTACGCCTTACGCCCGCTCCCTCGCCCATGCGCGCGGTGGCTCGCAAGACGAGGAGAAAAATTTACTAATCCCTCTGTTTACTCCTCGTCCCTACTACCTTGGTTAGAGATATTATCATATTGTTTGGAATATATATGTCCTTTAGTAGATTTCAATATGAACTACTAGTACATACTCCGAACACTGATGTATATAGACTTATTTTAGAGTGTAGATCCACTCATTTTGCTCCGTATGTAGCATAAAGTTGAGACACTTATTTTGGAACGGAGAGTACATATTTGCTACGATCTGTCAATCATTGAGATACAATAGCATGCATGTTAGTCTCCTTTGTATTTGATGAAATGTTGCGACGGGCAACCTTGGATGCAAGATACATGTAACAGAAGCTGGAAGCTTCATAGCATTGTACTATCTCGCTGATAAATTACAGTACGTACTATACAAGTACTTCCCCCATTCCTAAATATAAGTCTTTGTAGAGATTTCACCATGAACCACATACGGATGTATATAGATGCATTTTAAGTGTAGATTCATTCATTTTGTTCCGTATGTAGTCCACCTAGTGGAATATCTACAAAGACTTATATTTAGGAACGGAGGGAGTACTATGTAAAGAGTTAGGTGGCGCACGGTGTCCAGAAAATATGGTGATAGTGTGAGGTGGGCCATGTAATCACTGAGCCTGCGTGTTTTCACTGCTCTTGCACTCCTCCGCCGTAAGAATGGAGAAAATTGTAATCTAGTAGTACCTCCTTTTGCCGAAAGCGTGGGACATCCAGCAATACTACCACCTCAGTAATAATGACCAATGAGCCGTCAAATCACATAGACCCATCAGTAAGTTGGACCGATGAAGCAACCATCACTCTTTAATCCGCTTCTCCCTTCAACGAAGGCGCTAGTGAGAGGTCGCGTCCGCTCTGCCCGGGCATGAATGCGGCACCGATTCTTTGGAGCGACGCTGACCGTTTCGGGCGGGAAGCGTGCGCGGGCGATGGAGGGGTTTTGGGTGGGCCAGGCTGGTCAAGAGAGGGCGTGGTAGCTGTCCGCCTGTCCCTACCGGACGCCCGGAAATGAGAGGATGCACCGACTCTCACGGCTAAAATCGTACACTACACACCATCTCTCTGTAGGAGTAGGTCGATCTGTCGCTCTCTCTAACACACACATGATGTTAAACACACACACACGCGCATGCACACGCACACACAAGTTCATAGAATAGGAAAATCGTGCGAGTGCAAAGCCACAGGAAGTGAGATACAAATGGAGTATGTACAAACTATGAACAACCTAAGCAATGTAACCAAACGCTCCTTACTCCGCCTTCGTTTTCTCCCCCGAAAACCCAATGCATGGAGCGCAACTACGCGTTGATCAGTCAAGAAATCAAAGTCCGCTTGCATGCGAGTTAATATGTGGCCCTGCATGGTAGCTAAAACGGCATCTCTTAGGGCTTTTTGATTCCAAGGATTCTCAAAGAAATTTTGAAGGATTCAATTCCTTAGGATTTTTTCTTATGTGGGTTGTTTGATTCATAGGATTCTAAACCATAGGAACTTTTCCATAGGATTCATTTGCACCAGATTTCATAGGAAATTTTCAATCCACACTAACCTCTTTGAAAGAATCCTATGTTTTTCTGTGCACGATCAAACACTCATAGAATCATGTAGTAGAATTCAAGATGACATGCCATCCCAATCCCACGTTTTTCCTATTCCTGCGTTTTGGAAATCCTACGAATCAAAGAGGCACTTAGTTGTTTGGATCAATTGTTGCGTTTAGAGACAGAAATCAGGGCTTTGATTGGAGGAATGACCGGTCAAGTTTCTCCTTCTCCAATCTACTTGCACCTTGGTCCCGCTGCACCTTCTAACATGACTTATTACACCTAGATGGAGGGAGTCATACGAGATACGGTGGCACACTGACTTAGGTAGAATACAAGTGCCCAAAATTGTGTGCATGTTATAATAAGGATTCACTTAAAATAGTACGTGAGCGAACAGAGGGATCATTTGGACATTGTTCCCGAGCAGTAGCGAGATGTGTGAGGTAAGATACACTGCTGGCACTTTTAAGTTTTCTTATTAATTTGTTTGTTTCACCCTCTGACTGGTGGGACCCAACGTACTACGTGGAGAGAGATAAGGTGACTAAGGTTGCATTATTTTTGCACCACTGTGGATAGTCTTACCACCAAAGCCACATGACACGATTATGATTTAAATCCCAATGACTCCCATACACAAAAAAATACGGCATGCTTGTCACACGAATGTAGGAATGTATAAATGGTTATTTTTCTCTCGTTGAAGATAACGGGAGGGTTGTGTAGCTGGTTAGCCTGTTCGCTCATCAAACTTGAGGTCTAACTACACTTGAGCATAATTCATGCCAGGAGGATTCTTTGACTCATCAAAATGGATGGATATGGAGCTATACGATCTCGTAGTGACCGTAGAATCACCTCATCACGTATAAGTTGCAGCCTCGACGCTTGTTTTCTAGGGTTTGCACTCTTCACACTCTCTCCAGTAACGCTGGAGCCTCAGCGCTTGTAGTTGTTCTCTTCACACTCTCTCACCCTCTCCAGATCTAAACAAGACTTCGTTGGCCTCTCTCTCTCTCCCCTCACTGCTGGTCTACTTGTAGTGGCTCTCTTCACACTCTCTCACCCTCTCCAGATCTAAACAATACTTCGTTGGCCTCTCTCTCCCTCCCCTCACTGTTGGTCAAAGAGCCGGCAGGATCCATCCACCGGGAAGGGAAGGAGGCTTAATGCTATCGCCGTCGGCGAGGGAGGGAATCCACTACCGGCGCAGCTGTTCACTTTCACCCAGCGGTGGCGCGGGAGGGCCTCCGACCCCTTCTTCTTCGCCGCCATACATAGTGTGGGTCGAACGGCCTCTGATCGCTCACCGAACCACACCCCAGGAACCTTAAGGAATAATTTACTTATTCCACATGCATTGCTCTAGCTGCATGTGGGCCTTTTCCGCTTCTGCACTCGAATCTAGGTGTTGGATCAAACAGGAAAGTAGTGGGTAAAGTTGTATACCATGAATCTAGGACGTGGTTCAAAGAGGAAATGAATGGGGGAAAGTAGTGGGAAAAGTTGTATAGCATGAATCTAGGACGTCGTTCAAAAAGGAAAGGAAGGGGAAAGTAGTGGGGAAAGTTGTATCGCATGAATCTAAGACATGGTTCAAAGAGGACAGGAATGGGGGAAAGTAGTGGGGAAAGTTGTATAGCATAGATCTAGGACGTGGTTCACAGAGGAAAGGAAGTGGGGAAAGTACTAGTACAGACTGGCTATCCAACACCTACGTTGGTCGAAAAGGGAAATCTAGGACGTGGTTCATAGAGGAAACGAAGTGGGGAAAGTACTAGTATAGACTGGCTATCTAACACCAACGTTGGTCAAAAATGGAAAACAATGACAAACGCAGTACGCACATCTGTAACGAACTGATCTTTTGTTTTGGGGTACAAGGCTGTAGAGTTTGAGCAGGACTAGATTTGCTGCGCTCACATGTGGAAAGGTGTCTAAAGATATAAAAACTGGGACCAACACAAATATTCTCCTTGGTTGTTTGTTCTTTGTTGCAAGAGACTGTGCATCACCCCAGTACATCGGTAGATGCACATGGTACTGGTGCGTCCACTGTCCCGTGCAACTCTTTAGCTGTTGTTAATCTAAGGCCCTGTATGGTTAAAAACTCCCTAGTCCCTACTTGCTTGGTTCCACGGACTAAACATGGACTAGAGGTTATTAAATGACATTCTAAAAGACCATGTTACCCCTAGTAATGAACTAATAGAGACAAGGTGCCATGTGTGGCAGGGGAACTGTTGAAAAAATTCCCAAAAAGACTCTCCCTCGGGGTCTTCTTTCTTTAGTCCCAAATGCCCACTTTTAGTCCCTAAAAGTCCCTCCTGTTTGGTTTAGATGGGACTGACACGAAGTTTTTTTAGTCCCTCCACCAAAATGTCCCTGTAAACAAGCACCCTGTAATAATGCCGCGGGAAAATTGATGCAATGCCACGGTTAAAAGAAAATTACATGTTTAACGAATTTTATTGTTAATATAATCTCTCTGTTAATATTTATCAATGCCACCGTTTGAGAAATGCTACTGTCTTGCTTTCTTTCCCATTTAGATAAGGTAGATGCTTCTTTTTGTTGGCTTCTGTGTCATCCACCATTATTGACCACTAGTTGTTTCCTTTGCACCTCTGTGTAAACAGGGTTATCTACTTCACCTCATTGCCATTGTGACCTTTTGTTGCACTGCACAAAACACTTCTGTTTTAAGAGTGTTTTGTGCAGTTCAACCAAAATGTCACACCGACAACGTTGCTTGATTGCTTGATCTTAGTGGAACTGCACAAGAGGAGATCTTACTTCTTATCCGTGTTGGCAAATTTGGTTCAGATCTTCTTCTTGTGAGTTGTTTGTATTCCGCATCATGAGAGGTCAGTACTAGCCTTCTTTCACATTGAAGGCGAAGCTTGTCTGTTATTGAACCAAGTGATGAAGGGGAAGAACAAGCGGAAGAAAAACAAAAGTCAACTCCTGGTGCTGTAAAGAAGCACTGGAACTGTGATGACACAAGTAATGATATAGTTTTGCATCTTAATTTATTGCTATGGCTGGAATGAGCAATTGCTTTGCCACTAATTTGATTCCACTCTTAATGTAATACGTAATTATCTCTACTTGTGCAAACAGGGATCTTCTTTGAAGATACCATATATTTTAGTGGAACTGCACAAGAAGATGTTGGAAACATTAACCTAATCGAGGAGTATATAGTAAGCATGGCCACCATAGTAGATAGCAACGGATGGTTCCAGAGAAGTGCTTCATCTGTATGCTCTACACAATAAGCCTACTGACAAAGGTTGGTACTCGCCCACTGATTTCATCCATATGATTGAGCTTTGTCATCTCTATTGGTGTTGTGCTACTGTTTAGATACTGTCATCAAAAAGTGGTATTGTCCTTGAGAAGTGCTTGATCTGCGTTGTTTTAAATATTTCCTTTCCTTTTTTTCAAGCAAACAGGGATGCTAGCATTTAATTATCCTCTTGTCTTTGCACAACAGGATCCTCCTCGTCTGAGGCCTTGTTCGGTTGAGGTGGTTTTTGAAGGGGAATGGCAGGGTTTGAGGGGGGTTAGATCCTCTACAAGCCAAAATCCTCTCCAATCCACTCCAATCCCCTTGGGAGGAGGATTAAACGAACAAGGCATGAAGAAGAATATGGAGTACGTGAAGTGACTAGTTCTGATTATGCCAGGATGAAGAAGCCCTGTCTATCACCTCATCAGAAGGAGCAGTTGAAGGATGGTTACATTACGCCCCACAAGATCAAACTAACTTCAGCTCAGAAGGACTGACAAATCTCCATTTTCTTGTTGTGATGCGCGAGTACAATGTTGTTCTAGGATTCTTTCCGGTGATTTCCATTTTGCTAAAAGTGTGCTCTACATGGACCATGTAGGTGCCTGTTTAAACTATCAATTCATAGTACAATTTGCTTTATACTAATCACTTTTTTTTGTATTTGTGCAACCAGGGGTGCTCAGCTTGATTTCAATGGGAACTGCACAAAATGTTCATGAATACATCGAATCATTCATTTCCACCACAAGAAAGGAGGTGCCGATAAGTTCAAGGCGTTGCAACATATAAGGGCGAAATCATGGAAGCTACGCGCGAATTTGGCTGATTTTGGTGGAACTGCAGAAAAAGAATAGCTGGTTTATTTAGCACGAGGTGCCATGTCAATGTCCGAACTGATGGCAAACCCTGCCCATTCCACAGTCGTAGGTATTTGATATTTTGGAATGGGAAAACCTTGTCAAATTTTGCTCATTGATTTTAGCAAGAAGACATGCGTTTGATATTTTTGAATGGGACGCCCTTTGCTGTCAGCAGCGTCAATACATTTTTTCTTTATTCTTTTGTTGTGAAGTAAATATTGGCTCTGACATGTGAATCGCTGAGATGCGTAATCATCGATTGTTTTGAATGTTCTCTATGAATTGCCAGGCTTGTGTGTTTGATTGCAATGTACATGAATGCTAAAAAGCTGCTCAAACTCTTTGTACTCCTTCTGTTCCTTTTTACTTCGCACATTGTGAAAGTGCATACTTTTTCTACAAGATTGGTCAAAGTAGAGATACTTTGACTACAGACATAACTTGTATGCAGACTAGAAAGGACCGGAGGGAGTACATGTGAAACTGCTGCAAACGAGGTGATCACCCTGGGAATAATGCTAGTACGTATTGTTTTGCATGTTCATCCAATGCCAGTGATACAAGAATTCGAACTAATCGAAATAAATTCATTCATACATGGTCGGATTTCATATAAACATGCCGGATTTCATTACATTTCATACATTCTTCAACTAAAAAGGGGTGCGCTGCAGGTATAATTAATTAACCGAAGCTACCCACCTATGTCCGGCTGAGCCGAACAGAAGCTTCAGTGACTTAACTGTAGGTGCAGTTGCGTAACTGACATGTGGCCGAGATGCCTGTTTGGCCCACGTGTCAGTCAGCCAACTACACCAGAAGTTAAGTAGAAGCAGCGTCCTTCTCCAACATAGCTCTCCGACTCCACGTTGCCGCCAAGAAGCTAACCGACCATCAGTGGTCAACCCGCCTAGCTTTTCATAGCGATTAGGGCGGCGGTGACCTTACTTGGACCCGAGCGGCGGCGACCTACCGTGTTCTACTCTTCCTCGTTTTATGTGTGGCGCGGCCTCGTTGGCAGCGGGGCGGGGCCTCGGCAGAGCCGATGATGTCCTCTGTCTCGTTGCCAGTGGGCGGCGCCTCGGCGGAGTGGGGGAAATCCTCCCCCTCGTTTCCGGCATGGTGGGGCCTCGGCGGAGCCGGCGGTGTCCTCTGCCTCGTTGTTGACGCCGCGAGGCCTCCGCGGAGCAGGGCCTCATCGGCGCCAGTGGAGAGGGGACTCGTCGGAGCCGGCATTGTCCTCTGCCACATCCTCGGTCTCGCCAAACAGCACCTCGCCTGCTTCATCGCCCTCTTTGTAGGCGGCCGCAGCCTCCGCCACCCGCATGCGGGGCCGCCAGCGCTCGAGGCGGCCCTCACGTGCGGAGCGGTACGAGTCGAGCAGTGCCTCCTGCTCCGCCCGCTCCGCGGCGATCTGCTCCTCCGCCTGCAGGTGCTCCTGGAGGAGATGGTGGTTGTAGGCGGCATCGGCCTGCGCCTCCCGGAACTGCTCCTCATGCTTCTGCCTCACCGTGTCCATATATTGGGCACGGGCCTCACCGATGGTCATGGTGCAATGCACCGGCGAGGATGGCGCGGAGGAGGGGTTGACGCCGGATCGTCGACTACCATGTTCTCCATTGGGACGTCATCGTCCTCCGGCTGTCTGCCGGCCAGCCAGTCGGCAGCAATGGCTGCCATCTCCTTGTGGTCCGTCGTCTGCCCGTCCCGAAGAGCGCTGGAGCGCGAGGAACCCATGGTGGGCAGTAGTGGTGTGGACAGGAGAATATGAACAGATGCAGATGACTGCGGCTATGGCTGGCGCAACAGTTTATATAGCAATGGTGGGCGACGGAGGGACGGACGTGTGGCGCTGGAGTAGCCACCTTGGCAACCGCATATCATTAATGTGGGCGGCAGAAGGACGGACGGACGACACTTGTGTCATTTGAAGGCGGAGCAATCGCATGCACCGGGAAGCGGGGCGGGCGGCGCTGACCGTTTCGGGCGGAAAGCACGCACGGGTGATGGGCCTCGAACCCCTCGTTGGTTACCCCAAGTGTAAGGTGTAAGATGCAGTAAGTAGAAGTGTTTTCCCTTAGCAAGATGCCAAGGATCGATTCCCCAGAGACTCCTAGGTTCAACAAGTAGGTGTCAATTGCTACGGCGCCAGATTAGTAGCAACCAACGTGGACCTGCACACAGATACAAATAACTTTGCTCCCAACGAGTACAGAGAGGTTGTCAATCCCTCCGGCCTTGTAGTTCACAAAGGGTTAAAAGCAATGATAGTAGTGATAGATAGTTTTTGCAATAGTAGGTAAATAACGAAAAGTAAATAGCGGATGTGATCAATGATGGTAATATGGACCGGAGTCTCATGATGTTCACTAGTGATGTCTCTCTCCCAAAAGACGATAAAACAGCTATGTGAGGTAAAAAAATTACAGCTGGGCAATTGACAGGACCACGAACGCAAACCAATGCTGACTACATTGCAAGAAAGGTTGAGGTTCAAAGCATGGGCGGTACGCCAAAGTAAGTAGACCGAAATCCATCAATATCTACTACTAATCATCCACCTTGAGATATCTATCCAGAACATCTCGCTGGTACTAAGTTGCGAGTCCCACCCATAGTGTAAACTCAATGCAACAGACAACTGCATTAAAAGAACTTTGCGTAAAGTAAACAATCCTTGCACCCGCGGGCACAAGCACCGTTGTTTTCCCCCTTGTGGCAACAGCACATCCCCTAGACTCATGTTTCTGTCACTCAAGCTAGTCATCGAGGGGCATGAACCCACAATCGAGCATAACGTTCCCTCTTGGAGTCACTACCTACTACTCGGCCAAAGCAATAAGTAACAACGGAGAACATGCAAGAATTACTTATGAACAAAAATATAAAAGAGGTGAATCAAATATATTACTCAAGATCAATCTGAACATAATCTCATAATCCATCGGATCCCAGCAAACTCAACATAGCAACAGCATAAGGATTACATAGGTGCCTCGATCATGTAGGTCAGCTCACGAGGACTAATTAGTGAAGCACAAGAACGGGAGGAGAACATCACATAGATACTGGTCATGGACTCATGGTCCAAGGGAGACTACTCATGAGTCATCCGGGAGGTGTCCATGGTGGTGGAGAAGCTCCCAGTGGTGATCCTCCCCTCCGGCAGGGTGCCGGGGAGAGTTCTCCTGGTGCTCCCGATCTTGGAAGCGGCGGCGGCGGCGGAACAAAGATAGGATCGAGAAAAGAGTTCCTCCTCTGAGGGTTTAGGAGGTCCCTCTAAATATATGCCAAAGGGGGCACCGGACGGGCTTCGGGGGGCCCAGGCGCCCCCCGGCGCGGCCCAGGTGGGGGCGCGCCCACAGGGCGCCTGGAGCCCCTGTGGCCCCCCCAGGCTGCCCTTCGGACGCAGTGTTGTTTCCGGATCGCTGATTTTTTATATAATTTTTCTGGATTTTTCTGGGCAGTTCTCGAAACGTGAAAACCTGAAATACAAAAACATCCGAAAACAGAAACTGCTAGCACTGGGGTGCACTGGATTAGTAAGTTAGTCCAAATATGATCAAAAGTGTATGGAAGTGTATGAATATCATAGCAATATCACCCAAAAGTGGCATGGAGCATGCAGAAATTATAGATACGTTTTGGACATATCAACATCCCCAAGCTTAATTCCTGCTCGTCCTCGAGTAGGTAAATGATAACAAGAATAATTTCTGTGGTGACATGCTATTAACCATATAGGACTTTCTCATAGTCATATGACAAAAGCTTACTGAGACAATGATTCTATAGTACTAATTAAGTTGTCTCAAGAGAAAATCACAAATGACTGAAAGTTTTACAACATGAAACTGAAACATCAAAAATATTTGCAATGAACATGATATGCAAATATGATAAAGTGATATCTAGCTTGCCCCCTTTAGTGATGCAAAACATAAATGCAAGGGCACCTTCAAGGTTTAAGTGATGACTAGATACAATCATTTCAGAATAAACGATATCACAATCATGCAAAAGACAATGCTACTTTGGGACAATGCACATTACACTCAGAATGACAATCATGCTCTCAGTAGTTGGTGCTTCAACATAAAGGTAAAAGAAAGGTTAAGTGCTAGAGCCTTTTATTTTGAAAACATGGAAGCAATTGTGTCAACGGTAGTAGTACTTCATATGCGTCATGCATAAAACATCCTATAAGTTGCAAGCCTCATGCATCGAATACTAATAGTGCTCGCTCCTTGTCCTAATTAGCTCGGATCCCCATGGGTTATCATTGCATTGCATATGTTTTAACCAAGTGTCACAAAGGGGTACCTCTATGCCACCTGTACAAAGGTCCAAGGAGATAGATCGCATTTGATTTCTCGTTTTTGATAGATCTCAACTTGAGGACATCCATACCGGGACAACATAGAAAATAGATGATGGACTCCCCTTCAATGCATAAGCATATTCTCATGAGAGATTGGGGATTAAGGTCCAAGCTAAAACTTCCACCATGATGCATGGCTTTGGTTGGCGGCCCAATGTTCTTCTCTAACAATATGCATATTAATTCAACCCACGGTAAATCACCCTTACTTCAGACAAGACGAACATGCATAGCAACTCACATGATATTCAACAAAAGTGTGACAGTTGATGGCGTCCCCAGAAACATGGTTACCGCTCAGCAAGCAACTTGTAAGAAATAAGATACATAAGCAACATATTCTTTACCACAATAGTTTTTAGGCTACTTTCCCATGAGCTATGTATTGCATGGTTAGTTTGCTTAGTACAGGTGGAGGTTAGCAAAAGACTGGGAGCGACCAACTAAGAGAGCAATGACGGTCATAATCATGCAGAGCGACAAAGCAATATTGAATCAGGCATGGTAGTTATATCGCTACTCAGAAATAAAAGATCATCAAGGCTTGACAGACTTTCTTTACAGTCTTGAATATGCGTGAGCATACGCCAAGTCAATCAAAATAAATTCTCGAAGGAAGATATTACTAAACCATACCACATCATAGGCAAACAAACCAAGTTGGTACTCCAATAACACATTGGGAACCCCCCAGCTATTTGAGATTAACCAAAAGAAAACCTGAACTACTAAGCACCATCATGAAAGTAGCATCCTTATCATAGACACATTAACCAATGCAACGGAAGCAAACTCTCTTAATAAGGTGAGCATGGTAATTAAAGAGAGTTCAAGCAACCAACTAAATAAAAGCTCTTGAAAAGATAAGCATGAATACTAAGAGCAGAGCACGATAGTAGCTATTAAAAGACAAAGAACACACACAGCATAGATAGACATGAAAATTCTATGTAATGTTCTAGGTAGAGGTGGAGCGTGTTTCTCTCCCACATAAAGGAATGCTAGGTTCCGACTCGTTATGAAAAACTAAAAAGAAAACTAAAAGCAAGACGCTCCAAGCATAGCACATAACGCATGAAGTGATAAAAATATAGCGAAACGAAAGACGAACTGATAGTGTTGATGGAGAAGGGGATGCGCGGGGGCATCCCCAAGCTTAGACGCTTGAGTCTCCTTGAATATTTCTTGGGGGTGCACGGGGGCATCCCCAAGCTTGAGCGCTTGACACTCCTGAATCTTTTTATCATCT
The DNA here is from genome assembly GCA_902687465.1 of Secale cereale. Taxonomy (NCBI): domain Eukaryota; kingdom Viridiplantae; phylum Streptophyta; class Magnoliopsida; order Poales; family Poaceae; genus Secale; species Secale cereale. The sequence goes on from LR738709.1 coordinate 91,802,652, forward strand.
TCCCTCGCACACTTGAAAACTCCCTTCATACATAACTCATCATAATCTGATTAGCGAGGTTAGTACCCTTAATAAAATAATTATACCTTGCTGGAAATAAGGATATTCTTGAAGTTCTACTGTTTCTCAAGATTGCCAAAAGGTTTTTGCAAAGAAAAAGTTCTTAATTTGCAAAGTGAAGGTAAGGCAAAACAGGACAGAATCTGTGAAAAACAGAACAGCAGGCAGTAATTGATCTGTTCGGGATACTTCTGCCACTCAAATCAAAAAACTCAGAACTGACGCACGAAAGAAAATTATATAGAGAACGCTGTCGAAAAAATTCAGACCAAAAAGATGATCTGGTGATTTTATACGAATTTTTCTATCCAAGGACAGAATCTGTTTCCTGGACAGCACCTCACAACTTTTGAACTTTCTAGCAATCAGAGGCTATACTTGGCACAAATATGAAAAGCAAAGATACAATGATGATGCTACAGCAGTAAACAACATCAAGACACAACAAAAGCAAAAAAATTATTCATGTGGGCTGCCTCCCAAAAGCGCTTTCTTTTATGCCTTTAAGCTAGGCATAATGCGTAGATCAAGTTGTATCAATTGAACCATCATCAAGATCATCAAAAAGCTCTTCAATAATACAACTAGTCTTAAGAGGTCTCTCAAATAAGGGCCTCATAGAGATAATTCTAGGTAGAAGACCAAAAGGATAAAAGTCAAGGGAAGATTCATTTATAAATTCATCAAAGATAGGTGTTTCTTCCAAAGTCTTTACGGTTTCAACCCCTTTGGCAATAGGTGGATTACTTTTAGAACGGGGAGCCTTTGGAACGTGAACGAACTTAGGCTCCCTATTTGCCGGAGTTTCTACCTTTTTGGTTTCGATCGAAGAAAAAGTAGTTCCTAAGGTAGCAAATATTTCCTCAATCTTTTCCATCCTAGAAAAGTCAGAATCATGGAATTTGACGGTCTCCAAAATTTTGAAAATTTTATGCATGGAGCTATCAAGTCTATTCAAATTCCCTTGGATATTACGATCCAACTCATTCATCTTATTAATGCTTAGCATCTCTAGCTCTATCCTTTCAAGTTTTTTTCATAATGTGAGCTAGGGTGATGTCCTCTTGAATGCTAACGACAGGGGGACTCCCAACAAGATTTTCAATAATACTAAGAGACTCCCAGACTGGGGCCTCCAGGAAATTCCCATTGATAGCAGTATCTAGAATAAACCTATTCCAAGAAGTAATTCCAACATAAAAATTTCTAAGTAAGATAGTAGTGGGCTGCTTCTTGGTGGCTCTTTTTTGTGAATCATTAATTCTATACCAAGCATCTTTCAAACTTTCCCCACCTCTTTGTTTAAAGGTGAGAACTTCTGCCTCATCAAAGACAAAAGGACCCGACATAATGACAACTAAAGAACAAGATAATTATTTTTGTGATTTTCGATAAAAGGTACTGAAAGCAAAAACTGAAAGGTAAACTAACAAGACTAAAAAGCAAAGGTAAAAGATAGCATTCAACTCCCCTATCCTGAAGAGTGGAGTCCCCGGCAACGGCGCCAGAAAATACTCCTTGTTGGGCCTCGAACCCCTCGTTGGTTACCCCAAGTGGAAGGTGTAAGATGCAGTAAGTAGAAGTGTTTTCCCTTAGCAAGATGCCAAGGATCGATTCCCCAGAGACTCCTAGGTTCAACAAGTAGGTGTCAATTGCTACGGCGCCAGATTAGTAGCAACCAACGTGGACCTGCACACAGATACAAATAACTTTGCTCCCAACGAGTACAGAGAGGTTGTCAATCCCTCCGGCCTTGTAGTTCACAAAGGGTTAAAAGCAATGATAGTAGTGATAGATAGTTTTTGCAATAGTAGGTAAATAACGAAAAGTAAATAGCGGATGTGATCAATGATGGTAATATGGACCGGAGTCTCATGATGTTCACTAGTGATGTCTATCTCCCAAAAGACGATAAAACAGCTATGTGAGGAAAACAAATTACAGCTGGGCAATTGACAGGACCACGAACGCAAACCAATGCTGACTACATTGCAAGAAAGGTTGAGGTTCAAAGCATGGGCGGTACGCCAAAGTAAGTAGACCGAAATCCATCAATATCTACTACTAATCATCCACCTTGAGATATCTATCCAGAACATCTCGCTGGTATTAAGTTGCGAGTCCCACCCATAGTGTAAACTCAATGCAACAGACAACTGCATTAAAAGAACTTTGCGTAAAGTAAACAATCCTTGCACCCGCGGGCACAAGCACCGTTGTTTTCCCCCTTGTGGCAACATCACATCCCCTAGACTCATGTTTCTGTCACTCAAGCTAGTCATCGAGGGGCATGAACCCACAATCGAGCATAACGTTCCCTCTTGGAGTCACTACCTACTACTCGGCCAAAGCAATAAGTAACAACGGAGAACATGCAAGAATTACTTATGAACAAAAATATAAAAGAGGTGAATCAAATATATTACTCAAGATCAATCTGAACATAATCTCATAATCCATCGGATCCCAGCAAACTCAACATAGCAACAGCATAAGGAATACATAGGTGCCTCGATCATGTAGGGCAGCTCACGAGGACTAATTAGTGAAGCACAAGAACGGGAGGAGAACATCACATAGCTACTGGTCATGGACTCATGGTCCAAGGGGGACTACTCACGAGTCATCCGGGAGGCGTCCATGGTGGTGGAGAAGCTCCCGGTGGTGATCCTCCCCTCCGGCAGGGTGCCGGGGAGAGTTCTCCTGGTGCTCCCGATCTTGGAAGCGGCGGCGGCGGCGGAACAGAGATGGGATCGCGAAAAGAGTTCCTCCTTTGAGAGTTTCGGAGGTCCCTCTAAATATATGCCAAAGGGAGGCACCGGACGGGCTTCGGGGGGTCCAGGCGCCCCCCCCCCCGGCGCGGCCCAGGGGGGGGGGGCGCCCACAGGGCGCCTGGAGCCCCTGTGCCCCCCCCAGGCTGCCCTTCGGACGCAGTGTTGTTTCCGGATCGCTGATTTTTTATATATTTTTTCTGGATTTTTCTGGGCAGTTCTCGAAACGTGAAAACCTGAAATACAAAAACAGCCGAAAACAGAAACTGGCACTGGGGTGCACTGGATTAGTATGTTAGTCCAAATATGATCAAAAGTGTATGGAAGTGTATGAATATCATAGCAATATCACCCCAAAGTGGCATGGAGCAAGCAGAAATTATAGATACGTTTTGGACGTATCAACGGGCGAGGGAGGCGGTCTGGGTGGGCCAGGGCAATCAGACTCGTGCTTGGCAGCGGGTCGGTCCAGCAGCCGGACATGCTGGCTCGCCAGCTACCTCGCCGAGCTGAGCGACGACAATCAGACGATGGACGTAGCTTCCGACTAGGAGCCGGCGCCATTGTCCAAGCCGGTTCATGCCGTGTTCACCATAGAGCAGGTGCGGCCGCACTGCGACGCCCTAATGGCGGAAGAGCTACCAGCGCAGGAGGACCTGTGCTGCAACCTCCGTCTCCTGAACGAGCAGAGGTGAACAAGCGAACGACAATGCCGTCGCAGACATGTGGCCCTATGATCCTGGCTTCCCGAATGAGTAGCGGACGCTGTATCAGACCATCCGTAGGGCCCGCGAGGCCCTCTCCGTCGTCCTTCGAGTTGTTGCGCTCGCCGTGGCGCCGCCGTCTCGCGTTGTCAACATGGTCAACAGACATGAGGATGAGGAGATGACTTTACTTTGAGAGTATGATAGTGGGGACCCATTAGGGCCATAGCCGCACGATACGCAAGAGCCTCCTTATTAGTATATAAACTATTTTTTTGCTTCCTCCTTGTTTCCTGACATCACGGTCCCACATCATTGTCAACCTATGTAGTCAATAAACGAGAGAATTGCGCAAGAGGCGGCCGACAGCTGGGACCCAGCAGCTCGAGTAGTATTTGTGTTTTTGAGGTGCGAGCACTGCAGAGTTTTTCTTGAGCGATGTTTAGCCCAGATATTAATTTTTCTCTCTGAACAACAACGAAAATATCGCTGCAGCAATTAACTGGGCGGGTCATGGCCCGTCTAGCACAGGCTAGATATCCAGCCCAGATTTTTTTTTCAAGCTGAAAATGACTAGCCCAGCTATACTTTTTTAGGAATACACAGGCAAGGTGAAGCTGTTATTCTCCACCCCGCTGGGCTGCAAATCTTTCCTAGGAGGGATGCATTAGGCTTAACAAGAAAATGGGCTTTAATAAATAATAAATGGGATGTAATTATAAAAACCCGGCAGTAACTATAAAAAATGCACCAAACACGTAATTACTTTATAAAATATTATTTTTGGGTATTGAAAATTTTAATTTCATTAATTGTTGCGAGCGCAATGTTTTGTTCGATTTTTACGTAATACAAATTTATATAGAAATTGTATTTAATCTAACTAGAAATTTCGGGATAAAAATATTTCGGATCCCATCAAAATGTGGGAAATTTTTATTGAATTCTTTTTTGAACGGTTGGTTGAAATGGGTTGTACTTTTAACAAATAGTAAATGGGATGTAGTAAATTCCATTAGAATTCAAAAATTGGATGGACATTCTTACAAATCTCAAATGGGCTATAAGTTCTCTTCCACACACTTGTGGCCTTACTAAGTTGACGCGTCCCCTAAAAAAAGAGAATTAACGCGTATGCAAGGCTTTGTCAACTTATAGTCAACACACGGTTCTAGCAGTAGTGGCCGTTGGATGTCCATCCAACGGATGACGTGCTTCTTCTTCAATCTCGGATATTCTAGCTTCACCCGTCCAAAAAATGATTCCTCCCCTTGACATCTGGGGCGCACCGTTTCGGAAGCTGACCTGTGGGCCTACTAAGCTGACACGTACCAAGGGCTTTGTCAACTTAGTCAATATAAACGATTCTAGCTGCAGTGACTGTATGATGTCCATCCAACAGCCGTCGTGCTTCTTCAACCTCTGGTCTTCTTGCTCCAGCCGCCCAAATCAGCGCCGGTCGTGCCGCCTGCTCTTGCCTCTCATGGCCAGCTGTGCTGTCGCGCAGGCCTCACCGCCCCTTACTACTCCCACCGCTGGCCAGGCCATCCCTCTACTCACGCACACCCCCTGCTATTCTGCGACGACGACAGCCTCACACCGCAGCCGAACCATTGAACCCTCATACTCCTCTCCTCGCGGGTTTGCACTGCCGCGTCTTCCCCGGCTCCGCATTGTCCCCTTCCTAGGCCTCGCCGTCGTCCACCGCCCTGGTGCTCTCGGCACGGCGTGGTCAAGGAACGGCTTCCATCGGATGTGGACTGTACGTGGAGAGGCTGACAGCTGGGTCCACGACGGCAGCAAGGAAGTGCCTCCTTATTACGCGGAAAATAATGATTCCTCCACCTGATAGCAGGGACCCACCAGATGGGCCACCGTATTTCACGAAAAAAACATTTCCCCCCTGTCTGCTGGGACCCACCGGACGGGCCACCGTATTGCACGAAAAAAAAACGTTCCCCCCACTGTCAGCTCGGACCCATCGAAAGTGCATCCTTATTACGCACAAAAAAATGAATACTCCTACTGCTTGTTGGACCCACCTTGGTGGGAGGCCGACTTGTGGGCCTACTAAATTGACGGGGACGGTGTGCTTTGTCAACTTAGTCAATATGAACGATTCTAGCTCTAGTAACCGTACGATGTCCATCCAACGGCCGTAGTGCTTCTTCAACCTCCGGTCTTGTTGCTCCAGCCATCCAAAGCAGCGTCGGTCATGCCGCATGCTCTTGCCTCCCGTGGTCGGCTGTGCTGCCGTGGAGGCCTCACCGCTCCCTACTATTCCCACCGCTGGCCAAGCCATCCCTCTAATCAGCCACACCCCCTGTTATTCTGCGGCGATGGCAGCCTCACACCGCAGCCGAACCAGTGAACCCTCGTACTCCTCTCCGCGCGGGCTTCCACTGCCGCGTCTTCCCCGGCTCTGCATCGTCCCCTTCCTAGGCCTCGCCGTCGTTCACCGCCCTGGTGCTCTCGACGCGGCGTGGTCAACGTGGTTAAGGAACAACTTCCATCAGAAGAGTACTTTACGTGGAGAGGCTGACAGCTGGGTCCACGGCCGCAACAAGGAAGTGCCTCCTTATTATGCGCAAAATAATTATTCCTCCATCTGACATCGGGGACCCACCGGACGGGTCACCGTATTTCGCGAAAAAAATGTTTCCCCTTGACTGCTGGGACCCACCAGCTACATCTTCGCACGAAAGGAAGTGCGTCCGGGCAAAAAAAAAACGATTTGGCCCCCTGACTGCTGGGACCCACCAGCTACATCTTCGCACGCAAGGAAGTGCCTGACAGTCGGGACCCACCTGGTCGAAGCGTACGTACCGTTGTCATTCTGATTGCGGACGTGTACGTACATACTGGTCGATGTAGAGGCGCGCACGTGTCGTAGCAGAGGCGCGCACGTAGCATGTACATGTACGTACATCGGCCATGGTGCAAAAAAGTAAATACGGCCACGTACGTACATACGGGCGGGGTCTCGAATGCCTACTCGCGCGTACGTACGGCCAAGGCTTGTGTACATGGCTGGGTCGGAACGGACAAACATCGTCATCGTCGTGTTCATGGGGAGCCAACCGGCTGGGTCGGAACGAAATGCGTCGTCGTGTTCATCGGGAGGGCTTGGACGGAACAGCCGATGGAAACGAGGCCTGGCGTACCGCAGAACGTAGGAAACAGCCTTGTGTTCGATCGACCACGTTCGAAACGGGATCCTGTTCATCGGGAGGGGTCTGTCGTACCGCAAAACGGAGGAAACGGACCTCCTAGGGTCGAAGGGGGTCCTGTTGATCGGGAGGGGTGTGGCGCACCGCAAAATGGAGGAAACAGACTTGTGTTGGAGCGCTACGGGCGAAACGGGGCTCCTGTTCATCGGGAGGGATGTGGCGTACTGCAAAACGGGACTCCATGGGATACTGTTCATCTTCACCGTCGACCCCCTCCAGCCTCCACGGGCTACTATTCATCCACCGTCGACCTCCTCCTGCCTCCACCTGCGACTGTTCAGCCTGCATCGCGCGCTACTCCACCGGCTACTGTTCAACCAGCCCTCTCCACAGGCTGCTGTTCAACCACCCCACCACGGGCTACTGTTCATCCAACCCTCCACCGTCTACTGTTCATACAGCCCTTCATGGGGTGGTCCTGTGAATCCAGCCCTCCACGGGGTCCTGTTCATCCAGCCCCAACCGGCTCGATCGATCGGGGTCCTGTTCATCCAGAGGCAACACCACGGGGTCCTGTTCAGCCACCCCCATCGGGAACTGTTCATCCAAACCCCTCCAGCAACGCTCACAGTTCATGCAGAGGAAGCATCGATTGGCTTTAGTTAGCAGCAGTAGCGAAGGATTCGCTCGATCGGGTTCAGTTAACAGCCATCGATCGATCGCTCAGGTTCAGTAACGCGTAGCCTGCAGTGCAATCGCTCGGGTTCAGTTAGAACCCAACACCTTCCTCGGGTTCAGTTAGAGCCCAACACCTCGTACCCATGCGCGTGCGTGTACGAGAGAAATGTGCATCGCTCGGCCTCGACCACCCACCATAACCGGGAACACCCCGATATTTTCCTCGCACTCACTTCTACCACGATTTTTTCCGTCATGGACGGCCCAAAGAATGTCATGCAGCTGCGTCTCCGCCCCGCCCAGGACGAAAAGCGCATTTTCTGTCATGATTTTTTGTCATAGAAGTAGGACCCCACCACATCTATGATGATACCGTGTTTTGTCACAATTATTGTCATAGAAGTGTCATAAGTATGACACAAAAAATTTTCGTTCGGCCCAAAATGTCACGGATGTCTCTTTTTTTGTAGTGTGTGCTTCATTAAGTAGATATACTCATATCTGCTCAAATCATCAGTGAAGGTCAGAAAATAACGATACCCGCCATGAGCCTCAACACTCATCAGTTCACATACATCAGTATGTATGATTTCCAACAAATCTGTTGCTCGCTCCATTGTTCCGGAGAACGGAGTTTTAGTCATCTTGCCCATGAGTCATAGTTCGCAAGCACCAAGTGATTCCAAAAGTCCATCTGTATGGAGTTTCTTCATGCGCTTTACACCAATATGACCTAAACGGCAGTGTCATAAATAAGTTGCACAATCATTATGAACTTTGCATCTTTTGGATTCAATATTATGAATATGTGTATCACTACGATCGAGATCCAATAAGAATAGACCACTCTTCAAGGATGCATGACCATAAAAGATATTACTCATAAAAATGGAACAACCATTATTCTCTGATTTAAATGAATAACCGTCTCGCAACAAACAAGATCCAGATATAATGTTCATGCTCAACGCTGGCACCAAATAACAATTATTTAGGTCTAAAACTAATCCCGAAGGTAGATGTAGAGGTAGCATGCCGACGGCGATCACATCGACTTTGGAACCATTTCCCACGCGCATCATCACCTTGTCCTTAGCTAATCTTTGTTTAATCTGTAGCCCCTGTTTCGAGTTACAAATATTAGCAACCGAACCAGTATCAAACACCCAGGTGCTACTACGAGCATTAGTAAGGTACACATCAATAACATGTATATCAAATATACCTTTGTTCACTTTGCCATCCTTCTTATCCGCCAAATACTTGGGGCAGTTCCGCTTCCAGTGTCCAGTCCCTTTGTAGTAGAAGCACTCAGTTTCAGGCTTGGCTCCAGACTTGGGTTTCTTCGCGGGAGTAGCAACTGGCTTGCTATTCTTCTTAAAGTTCCCCTTCTTTCCCTTGCCCTTTTTCTTGAAACTAGTGGTCTTGTTAACCATCTACACTTGATGCTCCTTTTTGATTTCTACCTCCGCAACTTTGAGCATAGCGAAGAGCTCGGGAATAGTCTTCTGCATCCCTTGCATATTATAGTTCATCACGAAGCCTTTATAGCTTGGTGGCAATGATTGAAGAACTCTATCAATAACATTATATTCGTCAACTTTGCAACCAAGTTGAGTCATATGACTGTAGTACCTAGACATTCTGAGCAAGTGTTCACTGATACAACTATTCTCCTCCATCTTGCAACTATAGAACTTATTGGAGACTTCATATCTCTCGATTTGGACATTTGCTTGAAATATCAACTTCAACTCTTGGAACATCTCATATGCTCCATGACGTTCAAAACGTCTTTGAAGTCCCGATTCTAAGCCGTAAAGCATGGCACACTGAACTATCGAGTAGTCATCAGAATGAGCTTGCCAGATGTTTATAACGTCCGGAGTTGCTCCTGCAGCAGGCCTGTCACCTAGCGGTGCTTCCAGGACATAATTCTTCTGTGCAGCAATGAGGATAATCCTCAAGTTACGGACCCAGTCTGCGTAGTTGCTACCATCATCTTTTAACTTAGCTTTCTCTAGGAACGCATTAAAATTCAAGGGAACTGTAGCACGGGCCATTGATCTACAACAACATAGATATGCAAAAACTATCAGGACTAAGTTCATGATAAATTAAAGTTCAACTAATCATATTAATAAAGAACTCCCACTTAGATAGACATCACTCTAGTCATCTAAATGATCACGTGATCCAAATCAACTAAACCATGTCCGATCATCACGTGAGATGGAGTAGTTTTCAATGGTGAATATCTTATGTTGATCATATCTACTCTATGATTCACGCTCGACCTTTCGGTCTCTAGTGTTCCGAGGCCATGTCTGTACATGCTAGGCTCGTCAAGTTTAACCCGAGTATTCTGCATGTGCAAAACTGTCTTACACCCGTTGTATTTGAACGTAGAACTTATCACACCCGATCATCACGTGGTGTCTCGGCACGACGAACTTTCGCAACGGTGCATACTTAGGGAGAACACTTGTACCTTGAAATTTTGTAAGGGATCATCTTATAGTGCTACCGCCGTACTAAGCAAAATAAGAAGCATAATAAGATAAACATCACATGCAATCAAAATATGTGATATGATATGGCCATCATCATCTTGTGCTTTTGATCTCCATCTCCAAAGCAGCATCATGATCTCCATCGTCACCCGCTTGACACCATGATCTTCATCGTAGCATCGTGGCCGTCTCGCCAACTATTGCTACTACTACTATCGCTAAATCATAGTGATAAAGTAAAGCAATTACATGGCCTTCACAATTCATACAATAAATAGACAACCATAAGGCTCCTGTCGGTTGCCGATAATTTACAAAACATGATCATCTCATACAATAACGTATAACTCATCACGTCTTGACCATATCACATCACAACATGCCCTGCAAAAACAAGTTAGACGTCTTCTACTTTGTTGTTACAAGTTTTTACGTGGCTGCTACGGGCTTAGCAAGAACCGTTCTTACCTACGCATACAAAAACCACAATGATTTTTCGTCAAGTGTGCTGTTTTAACCTTCACAAGGACCGGGCGTAGCCACACTCGATCAACTAAACTGAGAGAGACAGATAGCCGCGGATCACCTTTAAGCAACGAGTGCTCGCAACGGTGAAACCAGTCTCGCGTAAGCGTACGCATAATGTCAGTCCAGGCCGCTTCATCTCACAATACCTCCGAATCAAAGTATGACATGCTGGTAAGCAGTATGACTATTGTCGCCCACAACTCATTGTGTTCTACTCGTGCATATCATCTACGCATAGACCTGGCTCATGATGGCACAGTTGGGGAATGTAGTATTTCAAAAAAAAATCATACGATCACGCAAGATCTATCTAGGAGAAGCATAACAACAAGCGGGGATAGTGTGTCTACGTACCCTCATAGACCGAAAGCGGAGGCGTCTAGTGACGCGGTTGATGTAGTCGAACGTCTTCGCGATCCAACCGATCCAAGCACCAAACGTACGACACCTCCGCGTTCAGCACACGTTCAGCTCGATGATGTCCCACGAGCTCTTGATCCAGTTGAGCGTCACGAGAGAGTTTCGTCAGCACGACGGCGTGGTGACGGTGATGATGGAGTTACCGGCGCAGGGCTTCTCCTAAGCACTACAACGATATGACCGAGGTGTGTAATAGTGGAGGGGGCACCATACAATGGAGTGATTGTCGGAACCACGCGGATGGATGTTCTTCAAATGCGAAAACGATGGGGTACGTGCACTTGCGGTAGCTCATTTTGGTCGCTCATTCGTTGGTTCAATTACGGATCCTCATTTCGAACATGGTCATTCTTTTTTGTAGGAAGATGGCTGCTCATTTTGGTTTAGGGAAAGTCAATACATTGATTTATTGATAGAAAGAAACTTAGTAGATGTTGGTGCACTCCTTAGTAGAATCGAAAGTAATGATGTGGCATGTGCAACTAGAGGGGAAGCAACGTCTACTTCTTTTGAACCAAAGATGAAGAATGAAGAATGCAAGATCAAGAATCCGTAGATCAAATTAAGATGCAAATTTAGGTTTTTTCGTGCCGGGAGTAGCTGCGCCAGACCAGAGCCCGCAAAGCCGACCCATAAAAGAGCATATTCAATGAATATCCTTTTTTACGGGTCCGTTATGCAGGGTCTGCATCTGCGGTCGTCCGAGCCAGCCCGCAAAGGCCGTTTTCCATGAACCGCAAACGTGTTTTGTGGGCCGGCGGATGCGAGGTCTGCTAAAGTTGCTCTTACTACACCATGCGGAAGCAAGGGACCATATAGCCTTTGGGTGCAATAGATGGGAGATGGTAGCACGAGCTACATACAACCGCTTTGGATGATGGTTGTGACTATTTGTTTTTTGTTTAGGCATGTTGTTCTATTTTTGCCGGTTTAGGCTATTTTTTTATCTTGTCTTTGATTAGCTACTTGAGATGTTTCTGACACTTTGATACTCTGTTTGTTTAATATATGTTGTGTGCATCGCTTGATGTAGAGGTCGAGGGTAATCCTTATTTTTGAAAAAGCAACTTTTCATACATGAGTAAGCCACATGGCCTATGGATTTTCCTAGAAAATATTTTATGAAATAAATGGGCTAAATCAATACATCCAACATAAAGATTTTTTAAGACTAGATAAATGCCCGCGCGTTGCAACGGGTGTAAATATTCCATATAGCCAATAATTATCTTCTATATTGTTGTGATTGTCTAAAAAGTTGTTTATCAAATCATGCCCGTGATTTACCTATCTAAATAAAATTTAGGATTTTATTTAGTAATCGCTTATTGTCTTGCCATTAAAATTTTATTTTATTTGGTAAGTTAAAAATAGACGATAGGAAAGGAGAATGTTAGACGAAGGACAAGAGGGACGACAAAATCTTATGTTCTTTTTAAGTAGGAAGACAATTGTGCTACTTAATATACTCTCTTTGTTCCTTTATATAATGTGTATTTGTTTTTGGCAATATTTCAAAATATAAGGTGCAATTATTCTAATTTCTCGTAATTCCAATTTTTAGCCCTCCAGAGAAAAAGAAAGTATATCTCTCTTGATTGCCTGTATCTCTCGTTCTAGAAAAAAAGGAAAATATCTCTCTCCCGACATCCTGTATCTTTTCCTTTCTTACTCTAACTGATTTGCTTGTCGAGCCTACGAATTAGCCAAAGATAGTTTTGTCTTAAATTCTCTGTAACTATTTTTTTTTGTCTTGGTCATCATGCTGAAAAAAATACACCTTACGTTAAGGAACGAGGGTAATATAATATTTTTTTTGCTAAATCTCAGTTGTTGAGACTTGATTATGGCTATGTCTAAGTCAATGCTATATTCGATTTTTTTTACATTGAGATTTATAAAAATAATAATAATTTTTCCTTTTTTACATGTTATGTTACTTGACTGAGAATTTAAATGGACTAAGACCTAGCCACACTCATAATACAAAGTAAATGCCAAACCCACCACGAATGATGGCGACACAAATTTATCCTCACTGGACGGTAAGCAGATTAGCCCCGGCTTAAGTCGCCCGAATATATATAGCCGGATCACATGCACGAGGAAGCGTTCCTGTCTTCTCTCTCGTTTGGTTGTAAAATTGTAAGGAAGCCATTCTTAGTTTTGCATGTAAACAAAGGCCAAAAGGCACAGCTAAACATGCGTAACAGCGTAAGTATAAGGGCAACTCGTACTGACTCCACTAAATGGACAAACAAATGTCCATTTTTTGTTCATTTGGATGGCTAGACGGGCACCAAAAATCCACGCGTGTCCTCCGGCCCGTGTGCGCTCAACATGCCGACCGTTTTTCAGTTTTGGTCCAAATTTCATTTTTTTAAAATACCACCAACGTTCGTGATATTAATTGAAATAAAAACATAACTAAAATAAATAAATTAATTAAACCTAGTCTACTGGTCATCACCGTTGTCCACGTCGGCGAGGTCGTTGTCGACGGAAGCAGACCATGGATATGGCCGCGGTATCGGTATGCCGCCGGCGCTTGTTGCAGCTGCTGCTCCGGCTCCACCCACTCATGCATGCAAGTCACCATGGACGTCCACGCCCACGGCCACGGCTTCGATGATAGCACATGAGCCTCCAACGCCGAGACATGGAGCGTCAGTAGTAGGGGCCTTGTCCTCGGACTGTGGCGCTGGAGCGCGCGCAGGCGTTGGAGCACGAACGACGAAGCACGAATTGCGATGCCGATCGTGCTCGTCGGTGAACCAATGGTTCCAGTGCGGCGAGTCCAACGCGGACTCTGGGTCATGGCCGAGGTCATCGGATAGCCGAGCATGACGACGGCTGATTTCCGCCTCTCACGCGTGACCGAATGCCTGAATGGTTGACACTGGAACCCTGCCGGGTTCAAATGCCAGCCGTTCGACAGGTGCATGTCCGGCGAGGACACGGAGATGGCGTGCTCACTGCAGTGTCGGCACTTGAAGGGCATGTACAAGCGGTTGCGCGCCGGTGGCGTCACGATGAAAGTTACCACAAGGCCGAGCCATGAGGAGCCGGCCTTGTGATCGTGCGGTCGAGCAGCCGAGGCAGAGGAAGGAAGAAGAGTGGGTGCGGCGGGCGACCCCCCCCCCCCCCCC
>LR738709.1:91816741-91993542 GCA_902687465.1 Secale cereale
CCCCCCCCTACGCGTGCATTAAAAAGGAGCGGCTCAGTGTCGGTTGGGTGACTGTCGTGCCAGGCCGCTAACAGACATGCGACACGTCTGTCTATTGTTCGTGTGGACGTAAACCCGCCCGGGCAGACACGAATGAGTTTGGGTCCTCATGTTGGGTCTTGATTTCTGTCCACCGGGATTCAAACGGCCAAAAACGAACGAAATGCTTACCTGTGTTGGAGCTGCTCTAAACACATCTTTGTCTTTTTTACTTAGCTTCCTTCCTCGCTCGCCACACCTTCACAGTGACAATGTTATTTATTCTGTTGGGCTGGCTTCACGAGTAAGGTAATCCAAACACGGAGCAAACTCATAAGAAAAAAAAAACAAGGAGCAAACCCCACACCACACACAAGCGCAACCACACACGCACAGAAACACCAAGTGGCGATTATTGATTCGGAGCTATAAATACGGCCCCTTGCACTTTCCAAATCGCATCGTCATCCTACACGCGAACCACGCCTCCGACCCGATTCACCACGAGCGAGTCGCTCTCCGGCCAACAGCGGGCTGCGGATGGGGGCGACGGCGGGCGCGGAAGGGGCGGCGGCGGGGTGCCGCGCGCGGGCGGCGCTGCTGGGCGCGTACGAGCTGGGGCGGACCCTCGGGGAAGGCAACTTCGGCAAGGTGAAGCACGCGCGGCACCGCGCCACCGGGGAGCACTTCGCCGTGAAGATCCTGGACCGCGGCAGGGTGCTCTCCCTCCGCGGCGCCGACGACCAGGTCCGCAGGGAGATCGCCACGCTCACCATGCTCGCGCACCCCAACGTCGTCCGCCTCCACGAGGTAATTAATTAGTACTGCTACTAATCGCGATCTCCGCTCCTATTGCTACCCCGCCGCTAGTGGTCTGAAGTCTGAACTGCTCTGCTCGTTTTTTCATTTCGCCGTGATCGGTCAGTGGATTCGTTGACGAATTAGCCGTGCGATGTATGTTTTGCTGCATGCTGCCTCCCCCTAGGCTAGGCCCTAGATCAGATGTACGCATCCTCTTGGTAAATTTGACAAAAAGGCGAGCCGGATTATCTAAACATTGATTGGATAGGCGTTCATTATCTAAACCTCTTGATGACCGGGAAGAATCGTGCTACAATTATCAACCGGAGATTCCTTAAAGAAATGACACTTGTAGGTGGAGATTGCGAGCATCATCATAATGCTTATCCATATATGCTACAATTGTTGGAGGGATTCTGCTTTGGATTATTAGTTCTTATAGTGTGTTACACGTAGGACACTAAACCTATACCACGTGGTGTTGGTCCAGTTGGCTAGTTGTTTCCAACTGCATGTTCTCAGTTTGTTGGCCCACCCTCAGACATGGGATAGTGGGCCCACAGAGGCAGATTTCTATTTTTTTTAACAGGTAGGCCCTCATACATATGCTCATACAGTCACGAATGAATGCATCTACGCCCTATCCGTTATCCGTATGAGCACATTTGAGAGATTTAGCCGGCACATCAACTTGAGATTGACGAAGTCAACACAGACGCCTTCGTAGTCGATGACACGAACGTCTTATCCCACCAAATGCACATCACCATAAAACCTGAAATAATTCCAGAAAAATGCGAGCAACACTGTCAAGTCTAGGACTTAAATTCTGATGGGTTGGGGTTACCATTGTTCTCATAACGATCCAACCACAGGTTGGTGCTCGCTAAATTTCCGTTTAGCAAGGTGCGATGTATACTGTGCTGCGCTGCTGCCTCTCCTAGCCGTGGACGCATATTATCATCTCTTTTTTAACATAAATATTATTATCATTTTTAATTACTCATTATTTTGCGGAATCATTTGTTAAAATTGAGGGAGAAAAATACTTAGTAGAAAGACCTCATCGAGCTGGGTTACAAAACATTGACCGGACAGGAGTTCATTTTCCTTTTTGCGGGAGGATAGGAGTTCATATCTACAAGCATGATGACCTGGAACAATCAATCATATGCTACAATCATCGAAAATTGACAGCTTATTAAGGAGAGTGATGCGTCCACCCCCGAGCAAGGGAGGCTCAAACTCGGGCAGGTGACAACTCGGGTGGGTGACTACTTATTGTCACGTCCTAACCATCCGGGGACCTGGGCATGCGACCGGTCCACATCACAATACAATTAGCAACCGCAGATTCCTTAAAAAAAAGAGTAGTGCTACATAGACGATACATGCGTACACGATTTGTGGATGATGGACAGCAGCACCGTTGGATATAGTACTCCTATTGGAGATGGAGATTGCAAGTTTGCAAGAATAATCATAATGTTTATCTATATATGTTATCAAAGATTCATAGGAACACTTATCTATAATTGTGGGGTTCTCTTTTGAATATTATAGTAGGGTGGGCAAATTGCGTGCAGTTCATTGCGTGTTACAGGTAGAGATCATTAGCGTGTAGCACGTGGAGTTGGTCCAGTTGGCTGGATCTAGTTCCAGTTGCATAATCTCCGGTCCTTGGTCAACTCTGCAGACATGGGCTAGTGGCCCCACAGAGGCAGATTCAGCTCCATGCCACGCACTTCTCCATGCTAAGATTAATCCTTGATTTGGACTGCATGTGACGTGTTGCCGTCAAGTATCCAATAATGCCGAGCAGCTGCTGGCAGCCCCGTCTTTATCTTTTTCTGATTTTCTACTATTATGCAATGATCCTTGTCTTCTGTGAAATAGAATTGTTTTAGGTCTAACTCACGGTGCACATGAGCATATGAATTCGTTCACGTGGGCCGTTTAAATAACATCAATGTCGCATAATTAACCCTGCGATTGTTTTAACTCTTGGTTCTAGGTTGCTGCTAGCAAAACAAAGATCTATATGGTGCTTGAGTTTGTCGATGGAGGCGAACTTTTTGACAGGATTGTAAGCCCGTATAACCTTTATTTTCAATTTTCTGAAACCTTGCTTTGCACTATAAAATTCTCTGTCAGCTACATTTCTTAGTTCTAACACTTCAAGTTGGTCTCCTTCCTACAAATAAAAGGCAATAAAGAGAAAACTATCTGAACGAGAAGGAAGGAGGCTTTTTCAGCAGCTAATTGATGGTGTGAGCTATTGTCATGGAAAGGGTGTCTACCACAGGGACCTCAAGGTACTTACGACTGAAGTATTTCTTTATTTGAAGCATCTGATCAAGCGATTATCGATCATTCTTATTGTTCTTGTATTATGTACTTCGTGAGATGGCCAATATGGCTTGACTGTTCTGTGTTATCCTGATTTATCCCACTGTTACATGTTACAGCCTGAAAACGTTCTTATCGACCGGAAAGGCAACATCAAGATCTCTGATTTTGGTCTCAGTGCTTTACCCCAACATCTCGGGGTATGACAGAAAAACTTATCACACGATTTTCGTGTATTGATCATTATATTTTTTATTGATATTGTTTGCGAGGATATTTTCATTACATTGAATTTAAGATCTGCAACCTTTCAGAATGATGGGTTGCTGCATACAACCTGTGGTAGCCCCAACTATATTGCTCCTGAGGTAAAAGACTGGCCACCTTCAGACCAATTGTCTATTTTACAGTATATTTGCTAATTCTTGTGCCAAATATATCCAGGTTCTGCAGAACAGAGGTTACGACGGATCATTGTCGGATATCTGGTCTTGTGGAGTAATTCTTTACATAATGCTCGTAGGACACCTTCCGTTTGATGACCGAAATATGGTTGTTCTTTATCAGAAGGTAGATATTCATAAAAAAGGAAAAGAAGTGATATTTTGTGTTCTGTTCTGTTATGATAGTTCTCTGAAGCCATTCCAATGATACCACTATTATCTAATTGTTTGTAGATTTTCAAGGGTGACGCTCAGATCCCTGAGTGGCTTTCTCCCAGTGCACAAAACCTTCTTCGGAGGATTCTTGAACCAAATCCGAGGAAGAGGATTAACATGGCAGAGATCAAAATACACGAATGGTTTCAGAAGGACTATATTCCTGCTGCTCCATATGATGACGATGATGAAGATGTACGGCTTGCTGCAATTCTACCTACCAAACAGGTATGGCAAGATGACACAAACTATATGATGCTGACGACCAATTTATGTCCTAATATAGGCATCATGTGTTCTGTATCTGTAGCCGCTGATCGGTGAATTTTGGTTTCTATTTTTCTGTCCTGAAGCAAATTAGTGAAGCACCCGGTGACAAGAGTACTCATCAGATGAACGCTTTTCAGCTGATCGGAATGGCATCTTCCCTCGATCTTTCTGGTTTATTTGAGGAAGAGGTATGCACAAACATTTTCCAGTGCCTCCCTTCTTGTATTCAGCGTGATTTGGTCTGCAAAGCTGGGACGAAAAATCATATGCATAGTTTCTGAAGATAAACACTTCATATTCTTAAATCAAGATGCGGCCACTGCGGCATTATACAACAACTCATCTGATCCAGCTGAATTTGTTGCAGGGAGTGTCCCAGAGAAAGATCAGGTTCACATCAGCACATCCACCGAAGGATTTGTTCGACAAGATTGAAGTGTCCGCGACGCAGTCAGGGTTCCATGTTCAGAGAGCGCATAGCAAGGTGAGCAGAAGCTTCCGGTTGTAAAGGTTTTTCAGCATCACATGATTGAGTACAAGTTTTGAAGGAACTGAAAATGATGTGCCGTGTTATATTTCAGCTAAAAATAACGGGCAATTGCAATGGACCGAACAACCCCACACCATTCTTAGTCTGTGCCGAGGTATAATTCGGCGAGCTGAACCTTTCTTCGGTGAAACGCGTGGGAAGGGTAACCAATGGATATCAACTGCTAACATCTGTGGTGCTGTTTTTCTTCCTGTCCCAGGTGTTTGAGCTTGGCCCCTCTCTGCATGTTGTGGAGCTTAGGAAATCTCATGGTGACACTGCAGTGTACAGACAGGTAGACAAGAGCGCTAACAACAACTGGATTTGCTACTGTACACATCTTCAGTGCTGGTGCTTAGTGAGTGAATGACTTGATGATGTTGCTTTCTTGGATTGTATTTCGCAGCTCTGCGATAGGATCTCGAGTGACTTGGGAATTGACAAGATTTTCGGGATGGGGTCGCTCTTTGACGACAACCTCCCGAGCTTCGACAGCAGAGCCGCGACACCACTGGTTGCTTTGTGATGAGTGCTGTGCTGTAGGTACCCCAACTGACATGATGTTGTAGGACGCTAGAATCATAGCTGTTTATTGATTGGAAATGACGGTGATGGTGTAAGGATTAGGATCGTACAGTGTACAGAACTACTCCCTCCGTTCCAAAATAGATGACTCAATTTTGGAACGGAGGGAGTATATACATATGGTCTAGCGGTGAAATTGATTATCAGTGATGTAATCATTTTTTGCGCGAAAAGGCCAAAGGCCTTATATGATAGTCGACCAACATTTACAAGGATATCTTCACATAAATGAAAAATTACACGCAGTCTTCCTCCTGCACTTGTCATGAGCGAAGCTCCATATACCCCTTATGTACATTCCAAACACCATGAGAGGGAAACGTTTTTGAGGCAACGGCCGGGAAGTCGCCGGTCGGAGCAAGAAGATGCCGGCGACTAGAATCTAGGAAACAGACTGTCGTCCCTGAGAAGAAGGCGATGAACATGGTTGGCCGACCACCCTAGATCTAGCCAAACAGATACGGGGAAACATAACCTCGTAAGCTCCTTGACGATGCTGAAACTGGCTGAATGTCGTTGGTTGGAGGAGGAGCTAGAGGGCCAAGACACGATGCAGCCGTCCACTCCACCCAAAGATATCTTCGAAGACACAGGACTTCTTTCTGGTAAAGAGATTGAAAAATAAGAGACGAATTATCTGCCTGTCTTCCTAGGGCCTTCAGTGCGGTGTTTAGCTAATGTAAGTTACATATGCCCAAACCTCCTGCCCACTTTGGCCAGCATACCATGTCCTAGTCCGCGGGCCTTGATAGAATGCAAGATAAAAGAGGGTTCCTCAATGAGTGAGCACATAGTAAAGCTTGTTGGCTATGTTGATAGACTAGCTTCTCTGGAATTTGGAATTACACCGACACTCAGTGCAGATATTGTGCTTACTTCACCCTCCCCCCATCTTACGATGGCTTCATCATGAATTACAACATGAATGGGATGGAGAAAAGTGCAAACAAGTTGTTTGCTATGCTCAAAACTACGGAAGCTAGAATGCAGAAGAACAAAACAACGTAGATGGTAAACAAGACCACCAATTTAAAGAATAAAGGCAAGTACAAGAAGAAGAAATCTACTGAAGCCGTTAAGAACGAGTCTCATAAGAAGAACAAGGCGGAGCCTCTAAAGAGACTGAATGTTTCTACTGCAAGCAAAAGGGACACTGAAAACGTAACTGCAAGAAGTATTTGGCGGATAAGAAGAGCAGTTCTTTCGGTAAAGGTATAATCGTTATACAAGTTAATATTATTCTACTTGTAAATTTCCGTATGTCATGAGTATTTTATACTGATTGGTTGCTCTCGTTTTGCAAACCGAGACAAGGACTACAGAGAGCTCACAAGGAGAGAAGAAATGAAGTCACAATTCAAGTCGGGAATAGTGATGGGATCGCTACCTGAAGACCCGTCAAAGTCACGTCTTTAGTTTCAAGATTCCTCTTAGAATTGAAATAATAGTTATTTTGCTTCGAAATTATGTAATCCTATGGGTTATGCGATGGATATTCTTATAAGTTAAAACCATAATTGTTTGAATTATTATGAGAATATGGTTCTTTGATTAATCCTCTATTTTTATGATAGTTTATTAATCATGTTTCTAAAAAGGACTTAGAATTATTGGATGAAAACTATATAGATATATTGAAACATCAAATTATGCTAAAATATGTACTGCGACAAAGTTTTTAAGAAGTTTAAAAGGAGAAAATGTTTTCTCAAAATTTCACGTAGCATAACATTGTGCAAAATCAATATGATGAGCATGTGTGGATGAATAGAGTTCAATTTATTTCAAAGATTGAATTCATCGCATATGCTATCAAATGTTCAAAGCCATATGTTCCGTATGAAGAAATCATTAAGAGTAATACCGTGGTGATTCTAGAAGAAGTTCACTAGGGTTATTACTTAAAGATTAAGTACCTCAATTGGACAAAGGTTTGCTTCTTGTCCTTGGAGGAGATCAAGAGATTGTTGTAAATAGTTACACAAAATATTTGTTGTGAAGGTTACAGAATGACAACTTCATGGAATAATTATAAAGCACGTAGCAATAATTTTTCCTTACTAATTTCCACTTATCAAGAGCGCTTCACTCCCCGGCAACGGCGCTAGAAAAGAGTCTTGATGACCCACAAGTGTAGGGGGTCAATCGCCCTTTCAATAAGTAAGTGTGTCGAACCCAACGAGGAGCAGAAGGAAATGACCAGTGGTTTTCAGCAAGGTAATATCTGCAAGCACTGAAATTGTCAGTAACAGATAGTTTGATAGCAAGATAATTTGTAACGAGCAAGTAATGGTAACAGTAAATAGTATGCAACAAGGTAGCCCAATCCTTTTATGGCAAAGGACATGCCAAAACAATTTTTTACAGTAAGCAAAGCTGAAAGATCGTGGATGTCGCCTAGAGGGGGGGGGGTGAATAGACGCTTTAAAATAATTACTGTTTAGGCTTGAACAAATGCGGAATAATCCTAGCGGTTAATTTGTCAAGCACAAAACCTACAACAACTAGGCTCACCTATGTGCACCAACAACTTATGCTAAGCAAGATAAACAACTAGGTGATAGCAAGATATATGCCAAGAAACAATATTGGTATCACAAAGTAAAGTGCATAAGTAAAGGGCTCGGGTAAGAGATAACCGAGGCACGCAGAGACGACGATGTATCCCGAAGTTCACACTCTTGCGGATGCTAATCTCCGTTTGGAGCGGTGTGGAGGCACAATGCTCCCCAAGAAGCCACTAGGGCCACCGTAATCTCCTCACGCCCTCGCAGAATGCAAGATGCCGTGATTCCACTAAGGGACCCTTGAGGGCGATCACCGAACCCGTAAAAATGGCAACCCTTGGGGGCGGTCATCGAACCCGTACAAATTGCTCGGGGCGATCTCCACAACCTAATTGGAGACCCCCGACGCTTGCCTAGAGCTTTACACCACAATGATTGAGCTCAGAACACCACAAAGGTTGGGGCTATCTCCACAACTCAATTGGAGGCTCCCAATGACACCACGAAGCTTCACCACAATGGAATATGGCTCCGAGGTGACCTCAACTGTCTAGGGTTGTCAGGCCCAAGATGCGATTCTATCCCGATCACGAGACTCATACGTAATTGGGGCACAACCGCATCTCAGGCGCTTAGCAAGATGGATATCATTACATCGTACCATTGCATAAATACATGGGGGATACAACAATTCATACAAGTCACATGAATACAACAATATCAATACAAGACATCCGACTACGGATGCAAACATGAAAAGCACAATGACATCCATCTGCTATCCCAGGCTGCCGACCAGGAACCTAGCCCAAGACTGAAGAAGAAGAAGAAGAAGAAAGAACTTCGACACAAAGAACATTGCTCTCACGTCAAGTCATCGGAAACCTGCACCTGCAACTGTTGTTGTAGTATCTGTGAGCCACGAGGACTCAGAAATCCCATAACCATGGGTATCAAGACTAGCAAAGCTTTATTGGGAAAGGAGAGGTTAAGTGGTGAGGTTGCAGCAGCAGCTAAGCATATGTATGGTGGCTAACTTACGAGTACAAGAATAGGATGAGCATCTACACAGACGGTCGCAAACTAGTAGTGATCGCTAAACATCCTGAACTACCTACGAGTCAAACATAACCCCACCGTGTTCTCTTCTCAAAGTGAAAAGAGATAGTCACGGTTACTCACGCAGTTCGTGTATTTTATTTCGGATCCTCTGTCAAGTTTTCTACAACCGGACATTAAAAAATTCCAATCTGCCACATAACTGTGGGCACGGCTTTCGAAAGATCATAACCCTGCAGGGGTGTCCCAACTTAGCCCATCACAAGCTCTCACGATCAGCAGAGATAATAATAATATTACCCCTTATCTTAGGGACAATCCGATCAGGCTCGGAATCCCGGTGCACAAGACATTTCGACAATGGTAAAACAAGTCCAGCAAGACCTTCCAGCGTGCCAACACCCTGATAGTAGCCGCGCGTATCTCGTCTCAGGCCACGTCCGGATGAGCTATGGTTACAGCGACCAGATACCCCAAGTTGCCAAGGGGCGGCGCCGCAAGCTGCTCTATTTGGGACCAACACCATCAGCACTGGCCCCCCCTGTTATGTAGAAAGAATCCTCGGGGATGCGACCCCCTATGCAAATTTAATTAATTAATTAAGTTATTATTATGAGGCAAATTAAAACCAATGTTGGGCCTTGCAGGAGGAGTTTTATTCAAAGACGAACTATCAAGGGGTCCCCATATACCCAACCGCGTTAGGGACGCAAAATCAAGGAACATAACACCGGTTTATCGGTTTTTAAGGCGGCATGAGTGGAACAAAACACCGAGCAAAAGGCCAAGCCTTCCACCCATTGCCAAGTATATATGTGTGTTTGTATATATAAGATATATTGTGATATTCCAACAAGCCAAGCTCCAACATGGAGCAATCTTCATCTTCACCTGCAACTAACAACGCTATAAGAGGGGCTGAGCAAGCGGGTAACATAGCCAAACAACGGTTTGCTGGGAAGGTGTCAAAGGTTAGATGTTTCATGGCAACAAGGAGAGGCTGACAACAAAAGATAGGTAGCGCGACATATAGCGATAGCATCGAGACATCTAGCATATCAATGATAGTAAAGGTATCCAAGGTGATGGTCATCTTGCCTGAGATCCCGCAAGAAAGAAGAACGAGTCCATGAAGTAGACGAAGAAGAAGCCTCGAAGTCGAACCACGTGTAGACGAATGAATACTCACGATCGCAACGAAACAAGCACTACCGAGAAGAAGCAAGCAACACGGTAAACACACAACACAAGAACAAGACATGATGCTCAACCAAGTATGATGCAAGACAAGTCTATATGATGCAAAACATGGCAAGGGATGAAGCACACAAGAACAACACAAACCAACAAGTTTAAATGAGGACGGAATCAACATATAACAATTCCGGTAAGTCCTCATATGCATATTTCAAAATTGGTACAGATCTGAACAAACCTTAAGTTAAAGTTGTTAAATAGGAAGTTAACATGCACCATGATGATCTACTCGAAATTCTAGTCAAGTTTCATGTAAAGTTTATTTAATTCGGAGCTACGGCCTAGAAGATATGAGCAAAACAAGACAAGCATGACAAATATGCAAGATGCATCCAAACAACAAGCAAACACACTCCAAGCATGAAAACAACATGATATTATGCTTCTTCATGCAAAATCACACAAGTTTCATATAGGACACACTCAAAACGGAGCAACGGTTCAACACATACACATGAAACAAGATATAACAACAAGCTGTCCAAAAAGAGCAATGCAACAACTTGGGAGCAAGGTATATATGCTACATCACCCAAACATGATAACAAGAGGTATGGATGTGAAATAGACATAATTCTTAACAAACATGAACTTAGAGCACACCCAAAAACTTGCTGGAACACAATTAAACAAGCATGGCAAGTTGCAATAAATTTATCCAGACTTAGTCAAAATCTAGGAAGGCAAAAACATCATCACGATGCTGCCTTCGGAGGCACAAAATAACAAGCATATCAACTATACTAAGTATATAAGGATCATCGGCATGTAATAGACATAGCATACATCAAACAACTCCATTGGAACAACTCCATAGGAGGCATGGATCAATAACAACAAGCTTCACCAAATTGATCATGCTGATAACAGTCTGACAGGTACATTTATAACAACTTGAGAGCAAGAAATAAATGAGCTACAACAGGCCATATGTGCAAATGAGGGCATGGATGGATAGAGCATAACATGGACAACAAGACATGATCATTGGATAACCCAAAGCAAGCATGGATTTGAGTGAGGCATCAAACAAACATGGCATCAGGTTTAACACTTTCAGACTTAGCAGTTTTCAACAAGTCTCAAGAAACAACAACAGCGAGAAGGCTACTTTACAAGCTTGTTGCAAACACCTCAAGGCATATCATGAAAAGTGGATTGCACCACAGCAAAGATGTCATGATTGTGCTTCTAAAACATATAGACATGTGGCATGAAAGACAAACACATCAACAGCTATGAACAAGTCAAATCAGCATCTCATAACAAGTTTCAGCACTTAACGACCACATGCACTTTTGCAACAGAGATTAACATGGCAATATGGCACCTAACATGAATGATACATCAACCATCATGTAGAGCACTTCACAATGAACAATTTGACATATCATTCACTCCATTTGGATCAACATGCAAAAAGATATCATCACCACAAGCATGCAACAAATTTACAGTTATCAGCAGTTTTAAACTTATAGCACTCTTGCAACGATGATTAGGGCATCACGATGAACTCAAACAAGCATGCCACAGTGGAACAAAATGAAGAGCATAACACAATGAACATTTGGACATATTATATGCATCATTTGGATCAACACACAAAAAGTTATCATCAGACAAACATGAACATATTTTTACATAGAACAGGGACTTAGCAGTTTTTGACATAGGAAAAAAAACACAGCGAGCACATGATAGCTAAAAGACGCACGGGGCGAGGGATCTGGGCAGCTGCTCACCTAGGGCCTGGCCCAGTTGAAGGAGAGGCAGAGCAGGCCGGCTCTGGGCTGGGGCGCAGCTGGGCCTGGCTAGAGCTGGAGCTGGGCCGGCTCACGTGCGGGGCAAGGAGGCCCAGGCGGCGGCTGTGGCCTCGGCCGCTCTCCTCCCGATTCGATCGGGATCGGGCAGGACGACACGACGGTGGACGTCGAGGCAGCCGGAGGTGGACTTCGAGGCGGCCGGTGGCGAGGTACGACGAGGGCGGCGAGGAGCTGGAGCATGAGGGCGGCAGCGGTGGTGGTGCCCGAGGTGGCGGAAGGTGAGGCGGTGGTGAGGCTCGCCGGAGTACCTGCGGCGGCGGGGCGGTGAACTTGGCAAGCCGGCGGTGCTGGGGAGGAGCAACGACGACCTGGCGGCGGAGGAAGGTCGGGGCGCCCGAGGCGCCCGAGGCGGGGCGACGAGCCGCGGCTCGCGGCGGCGGTGCTGCCCAATCCGGGCCCGAGCGGGCTGGATTTGGGTGCTACGGCCCATGCGGCGGAGAGGTGGCGGAAGGCGATGTGGCGAGCTGTGGTTCGTCGGGGCAGGGCAGCCGGCTAAGGTGGCGACCTCCTATTGGCCGGGCGACGTGGCTGGGCGGGGCGGACACGTCCGGCTGTGTCGCGGACATGTTCGGCACGCGGAGGAGCTGTGGTTGCGCGGAGAAAGAGGAAAAATGGACTAGGGTTTCCAGATTTGGACGGGAGAGGCAAATATATAGGTAGAGGGAGCTAGGAGTGTCCAAATGAGGAGCGGTTTTCGGCCACGCGATCACGATCCAACGACCGAGAGCATAGAGGTGGTTAGGACGGGCTAGCGGGCTGTGTGAAAGGGTGCTGGGCCAAAAGAGAAAAGGCTTCCGGCGGTTAATGCGGTTAACCGTTGGGCTATCAAACGAGCTCCGAATGTGATGAAAATTGACAGGCGGTCTACCTATGCTATAATAAGACCACACGCCAAGTTTCATCCCATTCCGAGAACATTTTCCAGCCACTCACAAAATAAATATTCGGAGATGCCGCGGGCGCGTGTGAGTGTGTCTGGGCTCAGAAAGGATAACGGAAAGGACGAGCGGACTCGGACGGATGCAAGTTTTGAAAACATGATGATGCAATGCACATGATGACAGGGCAAGATGCAACATGCAAGCAGATGACATGGCAACGACGACGAATAATTGGCTGACACCTGGCGCATCGGTCTCGGGGTGTCACAAGGGTGCCCAAGCACCCAAGAGGAACAAGCTCAAGGGTACTGAGGGAGTCCTGGATTGAGGGGTCCTCATGTGGACGGATAACTCGTGGCGGGCCGGACTGGTGGGCCGTGAAGATCATTGCTGAAGATCGTCTCTCGTATCCGGATAGGACTCTTGTAAACGTATAATGGCAGGTTTTAGGTTCGGGTGTAATCTTTCCTTCCTCTGCAAGCTGGTTATGTACAAACCCTAGGCCCCTCCGGTGCATATATAAACTGGAGGGTTTAGTTCGTAGAGGCTAACATAGAAGAGAACAACAGAATCACAGGCTAGGCTTTTAGGGTTTAGTCATTACGATCTCGAGGTAGATCAACTCTTCTAATCATATTCATCAATATCAACATAGCAGGAAGTAGGGTATTACCTCGATCGAGAGGGCCTAAACCTGGGTAAAACATCGTGTCCCCAGTCTACTGTTACCATCGATCCTCAGACGCATAGTTCGGGACCCCCTACCTGAGATCTGCCGGTTTTGACACCGACATTTGTGCTTTCATTGAGAGTTCCACTATGTCGTCGAAAGAAGGATTGATGGATCGCTTCGTCAACCACGACGGCACCACCGAGGGAATTTTCCCTCCCGGCCAGCTTTTTTTGTTCGATGGCTTAATGCTCCATGCCAACACAGAAGGCCACCTCGAGCAGGTTGAGAGCTACGCCCCTGGCCATCAGGTTAGATTTGGAAGCTTGAACTACGTTGCTGATATCCGTGGAGACTTGATCTTCGACGGATTCGAGCCCACGGCGATCTCTCCCTACCACCACGACGAACATGACCTAACTCTGTCATCGGACCAGGAAATGGCACCTATAACCGTTCTGGCCCTAGATCTGGAACATATTGCGTTAACCGATGACGGGAAGCTCAAACCCCCGCGGAAGCCACGGACTTAGCGGCGCTGGAGCCGCACGCAGACCCAACTCTGAGCGGTGTCTATGTTACCAAAACTCCGGACTCGTCTCTGGCTGTAGGTTCCGAACCATGGGCATCTGCGCCCTTCAAGGTGAATCAGGCGTCTATCGCCGAATTCAGCTGCAGATATCTTCTGGCGCTCACCTTTTGGCGATGTGCTAAATTCGTTAAAATCTCTCTCCTTAGCTGGGGACACACAGTCGAATTATTTCCGGTTTGAACTGGAGGCTGATGATGGAGAATTTTGCTTCCCACCCACCACCCACTTGGTAGCCACGATCGAAGATCTAACTGATCTACTTGATTACGCTTCCGAAGAATTCGAAGGGATGGACCTCGAAGCCAAAGCAGATCTAGGCGAAAACCGGCCCGTAACTGGGCGATGGACAGCTACGTCTTCATACAACATGTACATGGTGGATACACCTAAGGAGAAGGAGGGCGACGACAAAAACGATCCCGCAAAAAGACAAGCCTGTCGATGAACCTCCCAAGCGTCAGCGTCCGAAGAGCCGAACTAAATCCCGTAAAGGGAAAGATAGCAACACTGTCACTAACGACGGTGATAGTCCGAAGCAAGACGAGCGAGAGGATGGCGAACATAGTCTGAAACCGCTATATGATGATAGCGATGCCGAAGACAACAATTATGAACCTGTCTCCGAAGAGGATGTTAGCCTGGGCGACGACGAATACATCGTCCCAGAAGAACCCTTAGAACAAAAGCGCTTCCATCGGAGGCTTATTGCCACCGCAAGGAGCCTGAAAAAGCAGCAGTGACGGCTTCGAGCCGCACAGGTTACGCTCAATGATAGATGGAACAAAGTGCTAGACTCCAAGCAAAAATATGGCTACTATCGCCAAACCAAAGGCTATCCTAAGCGTAAACTGCTGCCCGAATTCCACGATGAGGCCACTACGCCTATACCACCGAAGAATAACACCGCCGACAAGCCGGACCGACCACTTCGGGTACGTGACAGAGTGGCTAGCAATGACGTACACAAGCCCGCACCCCCACCCCTTAAAGGAAAGGAGGATGCAGCTCAGGACCGGAAACATGATCTGTGTGAGGACCTGAACAAAAAGGCTGGCAATACCAGATCCATCTATGGATCCAGGAACCGTGCAACCGCACGGGACGACGGCCATCAAGCCAATCATGCCGGTCATATACCAGATCGGGGTCAATACCGAACCTCACAACCGTTGGACATACGCCATCACATAGCAAAATACAGGGGTGCCGCACACCCTCTGTGCTTCACCGATGAGGTGCTGGATCACGACTTTCCAGAAGGGTTTAAACCCGTAAATATCGAGGTGTATGATGGAACGACGGATCCTGTTGTGTGGATAGAAGACTTTATTCTTCACATCCACATGGCTCACGGGGATGATCTCCAGGCCATCAAATACTTACCCCTCAACCTGAAAGGACCAAGTCGGCACCGGATAAACAACCTCCCAGAGAACTCCATTAGGAGTTGGGAAGAACTTGGGGATTCTTTTCAGGCCAATTTTCAAGGGACCTATGTCCGGCCCCCGGATGCTGACTACTTAAGTCACATAATTCAATAACCCGGGGAGTCAGCCCGTAAGCTTTGGAATCGGGTTTTCACTAAGAAGAACCAAATCGTCGATTGTCCGGACGCCGAAGCCCTAGCAGCCTTCAAGCACAGTGTCCGGGACGACTGGCTAGCTAGACACCTCAGACAGGAAAAGCCGAGGACAATGGCAGCCCTAACTACACTCATGACCCGTTTTTGCGTGGGCGAGGACAGCTGGCTAGATCGTAGTAGCACCAGCGACCTTGGAACATCTGAAGTCAGGGACGGCAATGGAAATCCATGACGTAATTAAAAAAACGTCGAAATAATGCTGGAAGCCCATATGATACAACGGTAAACGCCGGATTCAGCGGCTCCAGACCCGGTCAACGGAAGAAGCCATTCAAAGGCAACAAATATGGTCCATCCAGCCTGGACAAAATATTAGATAGGCCCTGCCAGATCCATGGCACCCTAGTAAAACCTATAAACCATACCAACCGTCATTGTTGGGTCTTCAAGCAGGCCGGCAAGCTCAACGCCGAACACAAGGGAAAGGGACCTCAGAGTGAAGACGAGGATGAACCTCACTAGCCAAACACAGGGGGAGAGAAGAAATTTCCACCGGAGATCAAAACAGTGAACATGATCTATGCCACTCATATCCCAAAGAGGAAGCGCAAGCGTGCACTTCAAGACGTCTACGCTGTCGAGCCTGTTGCCCCCAAATTCAACCCATGGTCGGCCTATCCGATCACTTTTGACTGTAGGGATCATCCGACTAGTATCCGTCACGGGGGTTTGGCTGCCCTAGTGCTCGACCCAATAATCGATGGATACCATCTCACTCGAGCCCTTATGGACGGCGGCAGTAGTCTCAATCTGATATATCAGGACACTGTCCGCAAGATGGGGATCGACCCGTCAAGAATCAAGCCAAGCAGCACGAGCTTTAAAGGGTTAATACCAGGCGTAGAAGTCTGCCGCACGGGCTCTTTAACATTGGAGGTCGTATTCGTCTCTCCCGATAACTTTCAAAGCAAAGAACTACTCTTCGACATAGCTCCGTTCCGAAGTGGCTATCACGCACTACTCGGAAGAACGGCCTTCGCCCGCTTTAATGCAGTCCCGCATTATGCTTATTTAAAGCTTAAAATGCCTGGCCTACGTGGCGTCATCACGATCAATGGAAATATGGAGCGCTCTCTCCGTACGGAGGAGGACACTGCGGTCCTAGCAGCCGAAGTCCAAAACGGCCTATTCAAGCCGGACAGCCTATCGGTCGTTAAAACCGCGGACACAGCTAAACGTGTCCAGCATACGCCTCAGTGCGGCAGCTCAGATGAACCTGATCTAGATTAGCAGTTATGCTCCCATCGACTGCCCCATAAGGTGATAGCATACATGCCTCATGTACATAATTATGCCCTTAAAATCCCTTAGGCGGCGCTGGGGGCACACTGCATACAAATAGTCCATAGTTCGGCTCAACCCTATTCAGACTCTAAAATTATCTTAAAAGGTTCATCAAACAAACCGATCTTGTTTATGGCCACACTGGATTTCTTCTCTTTTCCAGGTTTTTTTTCCTTTTCCTTCTTATTTTACAGATGACCATCACACTCCCCCCTTCAAGGACACATTACAATGGAGAAAACGGCACAGACGTGCAGCAGGGACCCGCACTAAGGTTTCCTTTTAGATTAAGACCCTGTGTAAACCTTTTTTATCTTCTTTTTGTTTTATACTTTTCTGGCATGTAAAATGTCCAGGGAAGTTATCGGCATTATCTGTAAGTATACGGCTCGCCGTACCATAACGGGATATTATAAAAACAGCTTGGTTCATATTGTGTTAGGAGTTTTATTCTCTCACCACCTGTGTTCTCTCCCCATGTCAGATTGCCACATGTGCCTTGACAACAGGGTCCATTACCAGGGGCTGTATTCAGCCCGGGATATGTCGAAAAGTCCAAACACCTATAAGGAGTGTTCGGCGTCCTAGATATTTGCTTTATATGCATCAGTTCTGAATCATGTCTTGGGTCAATAGTTGGGTTTGCCCGGCTCCTGTGGTTACCATTACGTTCCCGATTGTTCGGCTAGGGTGTAAAGGGAGAACTACTGTGATTGTATTTCTGGCTCGTCCGGTCAAGTACCTCAGTAGAGAAAGCCGAAAACTAACTGTCATGATATGCGAGAACCTGGTCCGCGATCTGGTGACTAAGCGTTATACTACGATAGATGGAGATCTACCCCGTGTTATACGAAGGGTTGGTTTTTTCCCAGCCGCGTACAAATGGATACCTTAAATCGGGAATACCTTATACGCACCGGGGGCTAGTACCTAGCCCCACTTGTCAAACTCCTATGCCTAAGTGAAAGCAATAAAGCCGCATAGTCTGATTGCCTGGTTCGCTCCGCATACACCTCCTACACGGACCAAGACGTTGGATAAAGAGTGTCTATGCATATGACCGAACACCCCAGTACTATTTACAAGGGGGCAGAAGCCGATGGCTGGAAACTTTCAGAGTTAAATAAACGGCCGTACAGGAGGTAAAAGTCGCTCAAGTTATAAATAACGCAAAAGTTATATACATTGGTTCATAAGATCAAGTCTTTACAACCGGATACAATTACTCAAAGATGATATCTTTTGAGCACTGGCCTTCCACAAGGCAGGCGCCTTCTATGACGTCCTCGAAGTATCTCTCCGGCGTGCGGTGCTCCTTTGCCTTTGGGCGGGCTAGCAGTCCTGTGCCTTCATCTTCGCCCAGTGCACTTTTGCATGAGCGAAGGCCATTCGAGCACCTTCTATGCAGGACGAACGCTTCAACGCGTCGACCCGCGGACTCGCTTCGACGAGCCGCTTCACCAATTCGAAGTAGCTACTTGGGACTAGATCAACGGGCCATAGCCGGACTATCAATTCCTTCATGGCCGAACCCGCCACATTGTGCAGCTCGACCAGCTGCTTCATCTAGTCGTTGAGGGGCACCGGATGTTTTGGCGCACAGAACTGTGACCAAAACAACTTCTCCGCGTCGTTTCCCTCCTGGGCTCGGAAGTATTGGGCGGCGTCAGCGCTGCTCCTCAGAGGATCAGCAAACACGCCTGGAGAACTCCATATCCGTGTCAGACCAAGGTACTTCCGCCCTTCGAAGATGCTCTATAAGAGAAAAGTCTTACCAAATGCTATCTCCCGCACCTGCTTGATTTCTTCACAGGTGCTGCGCGACTCGCTTCACGCATCTTGTGCAGCCTTAACTGCCGCATTAAGCTCGGATGCTTATTCCGAAGCCTTCAACTCCAATGCTTCGCATTTGCGAATAGCACCTTTGAGTTCCTCCTCGACTTCGGACACCCGAGCCATGTGCTATTGGCACGCGGCCTTTTCGGCCTCCAGATCGGCAACCGCTTTGTCTGCGATTGCCTTACTCGCCTCGGCCTCCTTCTTGGCCTTCGCGAGTTCGCCCTTGAGGGCCTCGAGCTCAGTGGCGCCAACTGTGTAATACGTAATATCATAAAGAGTTTATACTCATACTCAATTACTTAGTCTTCTTGACATCTTAATTTTTCAAATCCGCATACCTTGCGTTTCATCTAAACGCTGGTTGAAGCGGTCGAGGTCTGCGTTGGACAACAAAAGCCTCCGATTTAGTTCGGCAACTTCTGCATCTCGTGCAGTTGCTGCAAATAGTGAAGCCTATTCAAATACAAAAGCACACAGTTCAGCTCTACAATATGCTATACTATGGATACTTCGTCCAATTCTGTTCAGAATCACACAAAGCATCAAGGGCTACTGGCTATATATGTGCATATAAAACAAATAAAGTTCCATAAAGAACATTACATTGCTTACCTCAAAGCCTGTTAGCAGGCTGTTGAAGGCTTCATTCAGTCCGCCTTTGATGGACTGAATCTTCTTCATCACCGCACCCATCATGGTGCGGTGCTCCTCCACAACGGAAGCACTATGTAGTGCTCCCTCCAGATGGTCCGGCGCCCCCGGATTGACCCCGGGCGCTGTCGTATCCCCCCCGCCGTGGGGGCCTGGTCTTCGGACCCCGGAGCCGCACTAGGCTCTGGATTAGTATTCGGCGGGGCCTCGGATTGTTTGGGCCCCCTGTCTTCGGTCTCCATGGGGATTGTTTCCTCATGGTCAGCGGCAGCCGAGGTGTTACCCTCGGTCGCCCTGTCACTTGCCCCGCCCCCATCTCCTTGAGCGGAAGGCGCACGCTGGGAGGACACTTCGGTGTCCCCTCGGGCCACGGGCGATGGAGCTCAGACCAGCAAGTCACTCTAGGTATCTCCACGCGCTAGAGAGCTCCCCTACGATAAGGAGGTGTCAGGGTGTGCTCGGGGAGGGCTGTAGGTCAGCAGGTGAGAAATACTTAGAAAGCATTAAAAGGCTAAATAAACAGGGTGCAGCGATTAACATATCCGAACAATTCACGTTTCGGTCGAGGGCTTCTCCCTAGGCTTCACCACAAAGCTATGTTCGGACGATGAGTCCGAACGAACGGGGAGGTTCATCCTCCTCCGGGGTGCGGCCTTGCTTGAATCACCGGCGGCCACCCTCTTCTCCCCCCTGCCTTGCGCAGGGGGCTCTTCTTCTTCTTCGTCATCCTCCTCCTCTTCGGAGGAGAGGATGTTGATCTCCTCGAACTTCGCATCCGCAGGGCGGGGGCCTCCCTCAGACTCCTTACTCTTCTTCTTGGACTTCTTGTCCGACGCCTTGTACGGTGCCGGGACCAGCATCACCGTCAATTGAGGCGTCTCTAGGTCTTTTGGCAAAGGCGCCGGACAGTTAATTCGGATTGCCTTCTTCGTCCAGCCCTGTATATCACGCAAAAACTCCAATTCCTATTATCATTAAATAAGAAGGGGATATATGTTCGGCAGAATTTTTGATTACCTCTTGTGCGATGAACGTGGTATTATAGCCCGCGTCCTCGGTTTCCTTCGGCCACTCCTTCTGGCTCTTGAAGAGATGCTTCCAGATCTCTTTGTGCGTAAAGCGAAGAGATGCTTCAGGGGCCGGTCTCCAGCCGGATCGAACTCCCATAGGGAGGAGTCCCGGCTTTGGCAAGGAAGGACAAGCCAGGCCAGCATTACCTGGACCACGGTTACGAGCTGATAGCCCTTAGAGATCATGCCGGACACACGGCCTTGGAGTACCGTCACCTCAACCTGAGACCCCTAGTTCGGACTCTTATCGGTCTAGGAGGTTAGCCTCTCTCGTTGTCCAGATCCGAAAGCAGGTTCCGCCGCCCAGTTGGCGTCGCGGGGTTCAGTGATATAGAACCACTCCTGCTGCCAGACCTTGTTCATCTCCATGAACGACCCCTTTGGCCAAGTTGCATTTGGGAGCTTGCTTATCATAGCGCTCCCGCACTCCGCATGTTGCCCGTCCACAACCTTCGGCTTCACATTGAAGGTTTTGAGCCATAGGCTGAAGTGTGGGGGAACGAGGAGGAAAGCTTCACACACCACTATAAAAGCGGAGATGTGGAGGATTGATTTCGGGGCTAGATCATGGAAATCTAGCTCATAGAAAAACAGCAAACCCCGAACAAAGGGATGAAGAGGAAATCCTAGTCCCCTAACAAAGTGCGAGAGAAACACGACTCTCTCACCCGCCTCTGGGACGGGAACCACCTGGCTCTTGGCGGGGACTCGGTGTGCAATGTTAGCAGCGAGTTAGCCCGCGCTCCGAAGATCCTCCACGGCTTTCTCAGTAACCGTAGAGGCCTCCCACTTGCCCTTGGCGCCAGATCCAGCCATTGCTAGGGAAGGAAGTGGTGGTTGAGGAACGTAGAGCTGCGGGCGCTAGAGATAAGGGTGCTGGGGCTAGGAAGATTGGAGAACTCGAGCTTGAGGAAAGCGTAGGGCTGATGAAAGGGGTCATTATTCTTTTATAGCACTGTGAATACAGAACGTCTCCCCACCTTAGCGGCAAACCTCGCCGGTTCCCAAAGCGGTCGTGCATAATGCATGGTTTTGATGCTCACGTCACATTGATAAGGATCCCCTAATAATCAGGCACGATCTCTGCATTGACAGGTCGTGCCAAAGGGGGTTGCGCCTCGAAACGCAAAACTAGGACCAAATAAAATGGTCTGGTATATTAATGGGATCGACGCGACGCTTCACCAAAAAGTTGTCAATAAAGACACATTATTCATTTTCTTTCGACGCCTTGCCTTTGTGGCTAAGGGTTCTACTAACCGTGCAGAGCCGTGATACGTCCATTTTGCATCATGCTTTTATGTTGATATTTATTGCACTATGGGCTGTTATTACACGTTATGTCACAATACTTATGCCTTTTCTCTCTTATTTTACAAGGTTTACGTGAAGAGGGAGAATGCCGGCAGTTGGAATTCTGGGCTGGAAAAGGGGCAAACATTGGAAACCTATTCTGCACAACTCAAAAAGCTCTGAAACTCCACGAAACACTGTTTCAGAAAATATAAGAAATATCTGGCGAAAGTGATTCACCAGGGGGGCCACCACCTGTCCACGAGGGTGGGGGGCACCCCCCTCTAGGCGCGCCCCCTTGCCTCGTGGGCCACCCGGTGACCCCCGATGCCCATCTTCTCCTATATGGGGTGTTTTGACCTGGAAAAAATAAGAAGGAGGCTTTCGGGACGAGACGCCACAGTCTCGAGGTGGAACCTTGGCGGAACCAATCTAGGGCTCCGGCGGAGCTGTTCTGCCGGGGATACTTCCCTCCGGGAGGGGGAAATCGTCACCGCCGTCATCACCAACAATTCTCCCATCTTGGAGAACGTTATCTTCATCAACATCTTCACCAGCACAATCTCCTCTCAAACCCTAGTTCATCTCTTGTATCCAATCTTTGTACCCAAACCTTAGATTGGTACCTGTGGGTTGCTAGTAGTGTTGATTACTCCCTGTAGTTGATTCTAGTTGGTTTACTTGATGGAATATCATATGTTCAGATCCATTATGCATATTAATACCCCTCTGATCATGAACAATATTATGTCTTGCGATTAGTTACTTTTGTTCCTGAGGACATGGGAGAAGTCTTGCTATAAGTAGTCATGTGAATTTGGTATTCGTTCGGTATTTTGATGAGATGTATGTTGTCTCTCCTCTAGTGGTGTCATGTGAACATTGACTACATGATACTTCACCATTATTTGGGCCTAGAGGAAGGCATTGGGAAGTAATAAGTAGATGATGGGTTGCTAGAGTGATAGAAGCTTAAACCCTAGTTTATGCGTTGCTTCGTAAGGGTATGATTTGGATCCACTTGTTTCATGCTATGGTTAGGTTTACCTTAATACTTTTTTTGTAGTTGCGGATGCTTGCATTAGAAGTTAATCATAAGTGGGAGGCTTGTCCAAGTAAGGACAGCAACCAAGCACCGGTCCACCCACATACCAAATTATCAAAGTACCGAATGCGAATCATACGAACGTGATGAAAACTAGCTTGACGATAATTCCCATATGTCCTCGGGAGCGTTTTCCTTCATATAAGAGTTTGTCCAGGCTTGTACTTTGCTACAAAAGGGATTGGGACATCTTTCTACACCTTATTTACTTTTACTATTTGTCACTTGCTATCAATTACCTTATCACAAAACTTCCTGTTACCGATAATTTCAGTGCTTGCAGAAAATACCTTACTGAAAACTGCATATCATTTCCTTCTGCTCCTCGTTGGGTTCGACACTCTTACTTATTGAAAGGACTATGATAGATCCCCTACACTTGTGGATCATCAAGACTCTTTTCTGGCGCCGTTGCCGGGGAGTGAAGCGCCTTTGGTAAGGAAAAATTTATATAGTGTGCTGAAATTTACTGTCACTTGTTACTATGGCTCATAATCCTTTGAGGGGCTTGTTTGGGGTATCTTCATCCCGACCTGAAGAGCAATGAGTTTCTCCTCAACCTACTGAAAATGTTTGCTTTGAAATTCCTTCGGGTATGATAGAGAAACTCCTAGATAATCCCTTTACAGGAGATGGAACACTGCATCCCGATTTACACCTAATCTATGTGGATGAAGTTTGTGGATTATTTAAGCTTGCATGTATGCCCGAGAATGTTATGAAGAAGAAAGTCTTCCCTTTATCTTTGAAGGGAGATGCATTGACATGGTTTAGGCTATGTGATGATATTGGATCATGGAACTATAATCGACTGAAGTTGGAATTTCATCAGAAGTTCTACCCTATGCATCAGGTTCATCGTGATCGTAATTATATATATAATTTTTGGCCTCGTGAAGGAGAAAGCATCGCTCAAGCTTGGTGGAGGCTTAAGTACATGTTATATTCATGCCCCAATCATGAGCTCTCAAGGAAAATGATCATTCAAAATTTTTATGCTCGGCTTTCTCTCAATAATCACACCATGCTCGATAATTCTTGTGCTTGTTCTTTTATGATGAAGACTATTGAATTCAAATGGGATTTATTGGAAAGAATTAAATGCAACTCTGAAATTGTGATCTCGACGAAGGTAAGGAGTCAGGTATGACCCCTAAGTTCGATTGTGTTAAAGCTTTTATGGATACCGATGTTTTCCGTGAATTTAGCACTAAGTATGGACTTGAATCTGAGATACTAGCTTCTTTCTGTGAATCATTTGCTACTTATGTTGACCTCCCTAAGGAGAAGTGGTTTAAATACCATTCTCCCATTGAAGTAAAAGTAGTTGAACCTGTTAAAGTTGAAGAAAAGACTATCACTTATAATGCTGATCCTGTTGTTCCTACTACTTATATTGAGAAACCGCCTTTCCCTATTAGAATAAAGGATCATGCTAAAGCTTCAAATGTTATTCGTAAGAGTGATACTAGAACACCTACACCCTCTGAGAAAATTAAAGTTGAACCTAGTGTTGCTACGGTTAAAGATCTGTTGGTTGAGAATTTAGATGGACATGTTATTTACCTCCAAGAGGAGGCTGCTAGAATAGCCAAACTAGATACTAGGAATAAACATAGACCTGTTGTAGGCATGCCTATTATTTCTGTTAAAATAGGAGATCATTGATATCATGGTTTATGTGACGTAGGTGCTAGTGCAAGTATAATCCCTCATTCCTTATATAAGGAAATTATGCATGATATTGCACCTGTTGAGTTAGAAGGTATTGATGTTACTATTAAGCTTGCCAATAGAGACACTATTTCACCAGTTGGGATTGTTAGAGATGTTGAAGTTTTGTGTGGGAAGGTTAAATACCCTGCTGATTTTCTTATTCTTAGTTCCGCACAAGATGATTTTTGTCCCATTATATTTGGTAGACCCTTCTTGAATACTGTTAATGCTAAGATAGACTACGTAAAAGATATTGTTACTGTTGGTTTAGGGGATGTGTCTCATGATTTTAACTTTGCTAAATTCCGTAGACAACCCCATGATAAATAATTACCTAGTAAGGATCAAATTATTGGTCTTGCTTCTATTGCTGTGCCTTCTAATGATCCTTTAGAACAATATCTGCCAGACCATGAAAATGATATGTATATGAATGAGAGAAGGGAAATAGATGAAATAATCTTTAAGCAGGGACCTGTATTGAAAAACAACTTGCCCGTGGAAATCCTAGGGGATCCTCCTCCACGCAAGGGTGATCCCGTGTTTGAACTCAAACCATTACCTGATAATCTTAAGTATGTTTATCTTGATGAAAAGAAGATATATCATGTTATTATCAGTGCTAACCTTTTAGAGCAGGAAGAAGAGAAAAATATTGAAAACTCTGAATAAGCATCGTGCTGCTATTGGATATACGCTGGATGATCTTAAGGGCATTAGTCCCACTTTATGCCAACACAAGATAAAACTGGAAGAGGACGCGAAACCGGTTATCGATCATCAATGATGGTTAAATCCTAAAATGAAAGAAGTGGTAAGGAAGGAAATAGTAAAGTTTCTAGAGGAAGGTATTATCTATCCAGTTGCTGATAGCCAGTGGGTAAGTCCTGTCCATTGTGTCCCTAAGAAGGGAGGTATGAATGTTGTCCCTAATGATAAAGATGAATTGATCCCGCAAAGAATTGTTACAGGTTATAGGATGGTAATTGATTTCCGCAAATTAAATAAAGCTACTAAGAAAGATCATTACCCTTTGCCTTTTCTTGATCAAATGCTAGAAAGGTTATCCAAATGTACTCATTTTTTCTTTCTAGATGGTTATTCTGGTTTCTCTCAAATACCCGTGGCAAAAGGGGATCAAGAAAAGACCACTTTTACTTGTCCTTTCAGTACCTTTGCTTATAGACGTATGCCTTTTAGTTTATGTAATGCACCTGCTACCTTTCAAAGATGCATGATGGCTATATTCTCTGATTTTTGTGAAAAGATTGTTGAGGTTTTCATGGATGACTTTTCCGTTTACGAAACTTCTTTTGATGATTTCTTGAGCAACCTTGATCGAGTTTTGCAGAGATGTGAAGACGCTAATCTTGTCTTGAATTGGGAGAAGTGCCACTTTATGGTTAATGAAGGCATTGTCTTGGGACATAAAATTTCTGAAAGAGGTATTGAAGTTGAAAAAGCTAAAGTTGATGCTATTGAAAAGATGCCGTGTCCCAAGGACATCAAAGGTATACGAAGTTTCCTTGGTCATGCCGGGTTTTATAGGAGGTTCATTAAGGACTTCTCCAAAATCTCCAGGCCTCTGACTAATCTCTTACAAAAAGATATTCCTTTTATCTTTGATGATGATTGTTTAGAAGCATTTGAAATTATTAATAAATCTTGATCTCTACACCTATTGTCCAGCCTCATGACTGGAATTTACCCTTTGAGATTATGTGCGATGCTAGTGATTATGCTGTAGGTGCTGTTCTAGGACAAATAGTTGATAAGAAATTGAATGTTATCCAATATGCTAGTAAAACTCTAGGCAATGCCCAGAGAAATTATACTACTACTGAGAAAGAGTTTTTAGCAGTTGTATTTGCTTGTGATAAGTTTAGATCTTGTATTGTTGATTCTAAAGTAACTATTCACACTGATCATGCTGCTATCAAATACCATATGGAAAAGAAAGATGCTAAACCTAGACTTATCAGATGGGTTCTCTTTCTGCAAGAATTTGATTTGCATATTATTGATAGAAAGGGAGCTGGGAACCCCGTTGCAGACAACTTGTCTAGGCTAGAGAATATTCTTGATGACCCACAACCTATTGATGATAGCTTTCCTGATGAACAATTAGCTGTCATAATACTTCTCGTACTGCTCCATGGTATGCTGATTATGCTAATTACATTGTTGCTAAATTTATACCTCCTAGCTTCACATACCAGCAAAAGAAAAAGTTCTTCTATGATTCGAGGCATTACTTCTGGGATGACCCACACCTTTATAAAGGAGTAGATGGTATTATTAGACGTTGTGTACCTGAGCATGAACAGGAACATTGTAACACCCCGAGAATCATGCTACAGTAACTCCACGCTAATGATGCCAAGTCATCATCATTATGCCCTGGGAAAACAATTAAGAAATATTTCAATCCGAAATTCAAATTTAGATTGAAAGTCAAATTTTAGTTTCTTCCAGCTGTCCAAAAAAAATGTTCGATGGGTTGAAAATATTCATTAGATAATTGTCATGCATTAACAAACATTTTTATAGATGTTTGAAATGCCCCTAGCAAATAAAACAGTACCCAAACAGCCCCATAAATCGATTTTTCAATTATATAAAATTTAAATGAAATATTCTTGCCTCCAAACTAATTGTGGCAGTACTAAATAATGCCTAATTTTTGGTTTGTCAAGTGGCACTTTTTTTTACTAAATCCAATTGGTGGCTCAACTTAACACAAACAGAAACTATTAAAAAAACAGAAAAGGATTTTAGAAACAAAACAAAAGCAAAGAAAACGTAGAAAGCACTTTGCACTTGCGGCCCGCTCACTACACGCACAGGCCCAGCCCACCTGGGTCATCCCCATCGTCCCGCTACAGGAGGCAGGGAGGCTGTGGCAAGCATCCAGCCGCCGTGGCCATGGATGGGCACCACGCGCCCCCTCCTCGGCCTATAAGGCGCTCTCGCGAAACCCTAGCGCGCCCTCGTCCGATCCCATCCTTTTCCCCATCGCGCCCCCTCCTCCTCTGCTCAAAAACGAGCTGAAGAACTCGCGCGGTGACCGCGCCCGTCCTCGCGTTGCCACGGCCTACGTGCTCCCTGGCACCCAGGGTGATGTCCATGAGCTCCGGCGTCGACGCCTCCATCAACTAGTTCAATTTGTTCGAGCGGGGGAGCACCACATCGTCGCCTTGATCGTCATTTCCCCGCCATGGCCGCGGGATCTCGTCGTTGACTGCGGTACCGACAAGCCGTCCCCGGCTTCCCCGACCACGTCTCCGGCTTCGCGGTGAGCTCCTCTCCCGGATCCCTCTTGTTCCCGCTTCGATTCATCGCCGTAGTCGCATGTACGAGCCGGTGGCCGCCATGACCGAAGCTTGGTGTTCGCGTACGCGCACATGCAGCTCCTTGTGCTACGTTGCTGCTCTTGCCTCTATTCCGCTTTGCTTGCTAGCTGCTGCTTTGCTAGCTCCACTTGCTGTTGCTCTTGATGCTTATGCCGCTGTTTAGCTACTGCTCTTGCGCCGCCGCCGCCGCTACATGCTGCTCCGCTCGCCCAGCCTGTTGCTCCGCCCGGCTGCGCCTAGCCACGCCGGCCCGCGCGGCCCGCAACCACCGCCGCACCCCGCTCCCGCCACTAGCCATCCCACTGCGCGTCGCCTCCCCGCCGTTGCACGCTAGTGTAGTTGGTTCAGCCACCGGCGTCGTCCGTGCATGCGTGCGTCGTGCGTGCGTGCACACCAGCGCCCCGCTGGGCCACTTCAACTTGGGCCCCAGCCTAATTAGCTTAGCCCAAATCCCCCACTATTAAAAAAACAACAGCACAAACTTTGATATGACATGTGCCTATTACATGTGGGCCCTGCTAGATTAATTAGCTGGTCAATTGTATTAATTAAGTTACCCTCCTGTCTAGTTTGACCCAGTCAAATTGCTGACTGGACTAGACTCTATCAATGACATCTGGGTCCCACTGGACCCAGTTGACTAGTCAACTTGACCAGTCAACTTCTGACTGGGCAGTTGACCTGGCCCACTAGTCAGTCCCTCTGGTGGGTACACATCTGGGTGTAAATATACGTTAGTCTTTTAGATTTTTTCGTTTAATTGATAATAAATTCCAAAAAATAAATAAACTTTAGAAAATCATAGAAAATAATCCGTAACTCGGATGAA
Source organism: Secale cereale (assembly GCA_902687465.1). Classification (NCBI taxonomy): domain Eukaryota; kingdom Viridiplantae; phylum Streptophyta; class Magnoliopsida; order Poales; family Poaceae; genus Secale; species Secale cereale. The sequence goes on from LR738709.1 coordinate 91,845,527, forward strand.
AATGTTTTATATATGAAAGTTGCTCAGAAAAATCCAACGAACCCGAATGCGCGGACAGTTCGTCTACCACATGCTTCTAGCATAGCGAACATGCAACTTTCCCCTTCCGTTTCATCTGTCCGAAAAAGCCAGACTTCGGGAATACTTTCCCGGATGTTATCCCCCTTTGCCAGTATCATATAGCACCGCGTTAGAGCACCCTAGCACTGTGTGTTGACTTGTTGTGCTTCTTTGTTGCATCTGTATGCTTTGTATTTATTGTTTCTTCCCCCTCTTCTCTCCGTTAGACCGCGAGACTGATGTTACCTTGGTGATCGGATGCATCGACGACGACCCCTCCTTCTTGCCAGAGCAACCAGGCAAGCCAACCCCCTTTGATCATTCCGATATCGCCCATTCTCTTCTCTCTTATGCTTGCATTAGAATTGCTACTGCTTTTCGATCCTATTCTGATGCATAGCCTGTTGTTGATACTGCTTTCATACCTTACATGTTAATACTAAACTGCTTAGTATAGGCTGGTTAGAGATCCACCAGTGACCCCCCTACCTTGTCCCGACCGCCCCGCTGGATTATCAGAAGACCCGATCAATGGGATCGAAGACCAGGACCCGGCACCGCACATCACTTTCCCCTTGGTTGCTCGACACTACTGGGTTACTATCGAGTGCCGAGGGTGAGACCTCATCAGCACTTCTGATGTTAACCTTGTAGGTTAGTTCATCGGTTATGGTCATCGAGGGTGATTCCTCTTTCTCCACTCTCGATAACGACACTGTCGTGCAACTCCTCAAGAGTGGACCTCGAGGGTGACTCCTCTTTCGTTCACCTTGACGATAAACATCAGGTGGAATTCCATCGAGGGTGATTTCCTCAGGTTTTCCTTTGATGTCAGACACACAGTTACTATGGTTTCTATGACTTTACACTGAACCTGGTTACTAAAGACGGGTCGACCCAGAGGGGTACCCGCGCGAGCTTAATTGCGAGTGATGTGTAGTCGGGTTGACCTGGAAGGTGCCCGCGAGATAATACGAGGCGTGGCCGGGCACTCGCCCTTGCCGCAAGTTCTCAAGACGGGGCGATGGGGTCACATCTTTCGTGAGTCTCTGCTCGTTACCGCGCGTTCCCAAGACACTAAACGGTTTGGATATTTGATCCAAGGGGCCTCTGGCCTGATAGCGTTAACCATCACGTGGGCATAGTATGGGCGTTCTGCGTCGTATGCATCAGCCGAAGCTTAACTGACGTCATTGCGACTGAGCGGCGCACGTCGGGTTGGACTGGTTAGGCTCCTACCTTTTTAAAGGAGGTTGCTAGGTCTGCTCAGCGGCCGCGTACGCAACGTGCAGGAGTTCCCGGGGAGATTGGCCGATGACCCCTGGGGGCATAGGGTTTAGTCCGGCGTGCATGACCTCTCTATTAAGCCTAGGTCGGGTTGCGGCGTATTGTTTGGCCGAGGGCGGGCATGACCTGATGGTGTATCCGGCCGGAGTTAAGCAAGCGTGTTGGGTAAGTTGGTGCACCCCTGCAGGGAAGAAAACATCTATCGATAGCTTGTCCTACGGTAACGGACACTTGGAGTTGTATCCCGATCGCTACAACTAGAACTGGATGCTGAGGCATTGTTTGGATATGTTGCTTCGGGAGTCGAGAAAGGATCCCGGAGCGTTGGAACAACAACATAAATATGACTTATGTTATACTACTCTACTTCCCCCTCTTGATGCAAGACGGTGGTTTCCAGAAGATGCTAGTCTTCGATAGGACTAGCTTCTCCCCCTCTTATTCTGGCATTCTGCAGCTTAGTCCACAGATACTACCCTTTTCATTGATACCGATGCATATGTAGTGTAGATCCTTGCTTGCGAGTACTTTGGATGAGTACTCACGGTTGCTTTGCTCCCCCTTTTCCCCCTTCTTTCTCCTTTCTGGTTGATGCAACCAGATGGTGGAGTCTAGGAGCCAGATGCCACATTTGACGACTGCTGCTACCCCGATGGAGGCTACTACTACGTGAAGACCGCCGACGACCAGGAGTAGTTAGGAGGTCCCAGGCAGGAGGCCTTGTCTTTTCGACCGTTGATGTTTTGTGCTAGCCTTCTTAAGGCAATCTTGTTTAACTAATGTCTGTACTCAGATATTGTTGCTTCCGCTGACTCTTGTGTATTCGAGCTTATGTATTCGAGCCCTCGAGGCCCCTGGCTTGTAATATAAAGCTTGTATTATTTTATTTGTGTCTAGAGTTGTGTTGTGATATCTTCCAGTGAGTCTTTGATCTTGGTCGTACACATTTGCGTGCATGATTAGTGTACGGTCAAATCGGGGGCGTCACAAGATGGTATCAGAGCCGACTGCCTGTAGGAACCCCCTTTCCAACTCATTGGCCGAAGTTGAGTCTAGTCTTTGAAAACTTGTTTTACTAACATTGCAGTGTGGCTTACGGGCCCACGTCGCCATTGGGTGGTATTAGGATCTTTTACTCCTCGTCTATACTCTGGGACTCTGTTCTCTCTTCTATTCGGGTTGAATGAATTTACTAACTACATTAGGTTCTCGTAACGACTTTCCCCGGAGAGCCCCTTCATTCCAGACGGTTGCCCGCTTCACCAGAAGACTTCAAAGATACTCTCAGATCTACTCCCAAGAACTTGTGTTCATTTCTTTTACAATCCTTAATACCGTTGAATCCTTATGGGTAACTGCATACCCTCGCCGTTCATACTTCTATACCTAGTTGTTCTTGTTATTACAAGATACCCGAAAGTATTCTTCGACTTTCGAGAATCCTTTTTCCTGCTGCTTTGCAACTCCTTTTCCGCATGAATACATGTATGAATAATTCATCACACTTACTGGGGGTTCGTTCATCCCCAGTTGTTCATGCATTTCATAGAGGTCTTTGAAACACTATTCAATCTTCCAAAATCCTCAGCAACCTATTGCTCTGCAAAGTTTTACCTGCTTGAATTATGGTCAATTCCATATGTATAGCAATATTCACTAAAATCCTTTGTGATAGACTTTATGATCTTATTGATTCAATAGGTTGCAAATACTTGCAATCATCAGTCAAACTAGAATTCGTTCTTCCAGCTCAGACGTCATTCCGAATATGAGCTGGTTCTCGACCAATCTGTTTATCGTCGATTCTACCCCTAAGTCTATTCAACTTATGCATCCTTTATCAGGGCATTTGCTTCTGATCCCTTGGTTTGGAAATCGTAATTCCTTTGCATCCGATCTTGAATTAGTCGGTTGTTTCTATAATCTGACCCCCCTGTATTCTTTCTTCTTCTGGTTGAGTACCGATGCTCACATCAGATCCCTTGTAGACCACTGGATCCTTTGTTGGATTTTATCCGACAGCGGCCTTCATATTCAAATACCTTGTGAGTACTGCCATGATATATAATGCCTTGGGTAAAATATATCATCTGCTTTCTCAACCATGCTCTGCTTTCGAGCTTGTATAATTTGCTCCTCAAGTTTCCGTAGTATGTGCCTAAGATGCCCCGATGGGTTGAACTTATGCCTTCCTTAATCTGTGTGAACCCGAAAGTTTTCCAAGGTTCATACTCCTCTGGTAATTCACCAGGCAAGTCTTCGCAATCAATTCTTTTTTATAGAGCAGTGAATGAAAGCTTATGCATTGAAGAAGTGGGATTCAACCTTGAACTTTCTATTCATGCCCATGGACACGATGTAGATCTTATCATTAAAGCTTCTCTTAAATTAATTATCCCCTTGATATAAGTGCATCTTATATCTGGGATCTGGCCTTTTGCAATCGTGGTTCCGACCATGCTCTCCTTTAAATACCATCCTTTCCCCTAGATGATTTGTATTAACATCGACAACATTCTTGCATTCCCTCCAACACAAACTTGTTCTTATTTTTGTTATACCTTGAGTTCCTTGTTATCCGACTTATGATGTGCTCTACCTTGGAGTACTACCATCTTTCATGTCAAGAATGCCATGAGAATTTCACCACCTCTTAAGAATTCTTGATACAGGTGATACTTCTTGCCATATCCATTCATTCCTTGGTCCCCGTGTTGTTTCTAACCGGAAACCCAACAAGTGAAGTATGACGTGCGAATTCAAAACTTCTAGCAACTCTATTGCTTTGAAGTGAATGGTTGATAGTCTCATTCTCGGTCTTTTGGTTATTGAATCACCATTATAACATTGATCATGCTACTTCGTCCATTTTCCAGGTGCACGTTCCATTCAATGTTCACTTATGGATGTTCTCCTCTAACATACTGCGGTATGTCCAATGTTATCATCTTGTTCACTTCAATGTAGAAATCCATGCTTATGGGAATCTCGATGAATTGTTGCTGAGCCCGTCGGCCACATCCTCATCTTTTCCTTACTGAAAATGTAAGACTTATTCTATAAGTTAGTCCTGATGGATCCTTTGTGTATTCAAAGTCTGATCTTTACCTAATGACCATGTCGGTGCTATCTCGAAGCATGTCTGTGGTACTCCGAAGATCCACAAGAACATGGTAAGCGCAATGCTAAATGTTTCTTGATTAACTACCCAACATCGTTGTGTGGGTACATATCATAATTCTTCTTACCCCTTTTATCTATATGGTTAGGACTTTGATCTCCTGACACGTATATTATGCTCTGCTTAATCTTGGGGATGATTTACTCCTATTCATTGTGTTTAAACACATTTTCCTTTCCATTTGTTTGTTTAACCTTTCTTTGCGCTAAGCAGTAATAATTTCCTGCTTATGGAAACACCTTGGTATACAACTCTATCAGTAAGACCTTGGTACTATTGTTGATAACATTACGATAACCACCGATGGACGAGAACCTTACCTATTGGTCCGCCTCGTTAAACGAGCAGGAAAATGGTTCTCTTCGTCCCTCGCCCTTGGTACCGACGTTGTTGCCAACATAACTGACAGTCTATGCTCTCACATGCCTTGCTAACTTTGCCCTTCCTACTTTTCACCCACATGGTGGGCCCATAACCCACAGTTCCACATGATCGGAACCTGACTCTCATATATATCTTTGATTCTGAAATATTCTTGCATTTGGCTTCGTATCATGCCACGAGCCACCTTTCGAGAGATGATCTATTCCCGATGCTCTGAATCCCTTTCTCACCCTCTGTTCAGGTGTCAATCGTTTGTCCATTCGCTTGGAACTTCCTATTGTACATTCATCCATTGCTCTCGATGTTTTACTAAGTTTCAACTCGAGAGATATTTCTGCCTCATTCCCTGATTTGTTTACCAGATAATTAACCCTATAAGGGTCAGTTCTCCCGAAGTTACTCTTTACTTCCCCACTTAAATCTCAGGACGAGATTTCTTGTAGTGGAGGAGAATTGTAACACCTCGAGAATCATGCTACAGTAACTCCACGCTAATGATGCCAAGTCATCATCATTATGCCCTGGGAAAACAATTAAGAAATATTTCAATCCGAAATTCAAATTTAGATTGAAAGTCAAATTTTAGTTTCTTCAAGCTGTCCAAAAAAAATGTTCGATGGGTTGAAAATATTCATTAGATAATTGTCATGCATTAACAAACATTTTTACAGATGTTTAAAATGCCCCTAGCAAATAAAACAGTACCCAAACAGCCCCATAAATCCATTTTTCAATTATATAAAATTTAAATGAAATCTTCTTGCCTCCAAACTAATTGTGGCAGTACTAAATAATGCCTAGTTTTTGGTTTGTCAAGTGGCACTTTTTTTTACTAAATCCAATTGGTGGCTCAACTTAAAACAAACAGAAACTATTTAAAAAAACAGAAAAGGATTTTAGAAACAAGACGAAAGCAAAGAAAAGGTAGAAAGCACTTTGCACTTGCGGCCCGCTCACTACACGCGCAGGCCCAGCCCACCTGGGTCATCCCCATCTTCCCGCTATAGGAGGCAGGGAGGCCGTGGCGAGCATCCAGCCGCCGTGGCCATGGATGGGCACCACGCGCCCCCTCCTCGGCCTATAAGGCGCTCTCGCGAAACCCTAGCGCGCCCTCGTCCTATCCCATCCTTTTCCCCATCGCACCCCCTCCTCCTCTGCTCAAAAACGAGCTGAAGAACTCGCGCGGTGACCGCGCCCATCCTCGCGTTGCCACGGCCTACGTGCTCCCTGGCACCCAGGGTGATGTCCATGAGCTCCGGCGTCGACGCCTCCATCAACTAGTTCAATTGGTTCGAGCGGGGGAGCACCACATCGTCGCCTTCATCGTCATTTCTCCGCCATGGTCGCGGGATCTCGTCGTTGACTGCGGTACCGACAAGCCGTCCCCGGCTTCCCCGACCACGTCCCCGGCTTCGCAGTGAGCTCCTCTCCCGGATCCCTCTTGTTCCCGCTTCGATTCGTCGCCGTACTCGCATGTATGAGCCGGTGGCCGCCATGACCGAAGCTTGGTGTTCGCGTACGCGCACATGCAGCTCCTTGTGCTACGTTGCTGCTCTTGCCTCGATTCTGCTTTGCTTGCTAGCTGCTGCTTTGCTAGCTCCACTTGCTGTTGCTCTTGATGCTTATGCCGCTGTTTAGCTACTGCTCTTGCGCCGCCGCCGCCGCTACATGCTGCTCCGCTCGCCCAGCCTGTTGCTCCGCCCGGCTGCGCCTAGCCACGTCGGCCCGCGCGGCCCGCAACCGTCGCCGCACCCCGCTCCCGCCACTAGCCATCCCACTGCGCGTCGCCTCCCCGCCGTTGCACGCTAGTGCAGTTGGTTCAGTCGCCGGCGTCGTCCGTGCATGCGTGCGTCGTGCGTGCGTGCACACCAGCGCCCCGCTGGGCCACTTCAACTTGGGCCCCAGCCTAATTAGCTTAGCCCAAATCCCCCACTATTAAAAAAACAACAGCACAAACTTTGATATGACATGTGCCTATTACATGTGGGCCCTGCTAGATTAATTAGCTGGTCAATTGTTTTAATTAAGTTAAATAACCCTCCTGTCTAGTTTGACCCAGTCAAATTGCTGACTGGACTAGACTCTATCAATGACATCTGGGTCCCACTGGACCCAGTTGACTAGTCAACTTGACCAGTCAACTTCTGACTGGGCAGTTGACCTGGCCCACTAGTCAGTCCCTCTGGTGGGTACACATCTGGGTGTAAATATACGTTAGTCTTTTAGCTTTTCTCGTTTAATTGATAATAAATTCCAGAAAATAAATAAACTTTAGAAAATAATAGAAAATAATCCGTAACTCGGATGAAAATGTTTTATATATGAAAGTTGCTCAGAAAAATCCAACGAACCCGAATACGCGGACAGTTCGTCTACCACATGCTTCTAGCATAGCGAACATGCAACTTCCCCCCTCCGTTTCATCTGTCCGAAAAAGCCAGACTTCGGGAATACTTTCCCGGATGTTATCCCCCTTTGGCAGTATCATATAGCACCGCGTTAGAGCACCCTAGCACTGCGTGTTGACTTGTTGTGCTTCTTTGTTGCATCTGTATGCTTTGTATTTATTGTTTCTTCCCCCTCTTCTCTCCATTAGACCGCGAGACTGATGTTACCTTGGTGATCGGATGCATCGACGACGACCCCTCCTTCTTGCCAGAGCAACAAGGCAAGCCAACCCCCTTTGATCATTCCGATATCGCCCATTCTCTTCTCTCTTATGCTTGCATTAGAACTGCTACTGCTTTTTGATCCTATTCTGATGCATAGCCTGTTGTTGATACTGCTTTCATACCTTACATGTTTATACTAAACTGCTTAGTATAGGTTGGTTAGAGATCCACCAGTGACCCCCTACCTTGTCCCGACTGCCCCGCTGGATTATCAGAAGACCCAATCAACGGAATCGAAGACCAGGACCCGGCACCGCACATCACTTTCCCCTTAGTTGCTCGACACTACTGGGTTACTATCGAGTGCCGAGGGTGAGACCTCATCAGCACTTCTGATGTTAACCTTGTAGGATAGTTCATCAATTAAGGTCATCGAGGGTGATTCCTCTTTCTCCACTCTCGATAACGACACTGTCGTGCAACTCCTCAAGAGTGGACCTCGAGGGTGACTCCTCTTTCGTTCACCTTGACGATAAACATCAGGTGGAATTCCATCGAGGGTGATTTCCTCAGGTTTTCTTTTGATGTCAGACACACAGTTACTATGGTTACTATGACTTTACACTGAACCTGGTTACTAAAGACGGGTCGACCCAGAGGGGTACCCGCGCGAGCTTAATTCCGAGTGATGTGTAGTCGGGTTGACCTGGAAGGTGCCCGCAAGATAATACGAGGCGTGGCCGGGCACTCGCCCTTGCCGCAAGTTCTCGAGACGGGGCGATGGGGTCACATCTTTCGTGAGTCTCTCCTCGTTACCGCGCGTTCCCAAGACACTAAACGGTTTGGATATTTGATCCAAGGGGCCTCTGTCCTGATAGCGCTAACCATCACGTGGGCATAGTATGGGCGTTCTGTGTCGTATGCATCAGCCGAAGCTTAACTGACGTCATTGCGACTGAGCGGCGCGCGCCGGGTTGGACTGGTTAGGCTCCTACCTTTTTAAAGGAGGTTGCTAGGTCTGCTCACCGGCCGCGTACGCAACGTGCAGGAGTTCCCGGGGCGATTGGCCCATGACCCCTGGTGTCGGTGTACTAAGATAGGGGTACCTTAGTACCCCAACTTGTGCACGGGCAGTAGCAGCTTCCCGCGGCAGGGTTTACCACGTGCTTGCCGGAAACCTTTCTAGTCCCTGTAAAGCCATTCAAAAACAAAGTATACAAGACAGAAGATCAAGACCCCGGCAAGTGGAGCTTGCCGGGAAGACCGTCCCAGGCTCAAGACTATCACATTAACACAAGACCCTGGCAAGAGGAGCTTGCCAGGAAGACTTGAAGACTGCATCTCAGAAGACATGCCTCGGCGCACCCTGCGCCCCGGCAGGACCCGGGGAGCGACAAGCTTCCGGGCCCGGCAAGATCAAGACCCCGGCAAGGTGCTTGCCGGGGGAAGCCTGCGCTGTGTGCCCGCGCTCCAGCTCATCGGCCCACGCGTCGCCCTGGGGCCCCTCCAGGGATGCGTGGCGGATGGTTGTGCAGCCTGGGGGACACGGTGGCACGCCACGGTGACGAGGCTACCGCCGTGGCGAAAGGAGACGCATGGACAGGTGCTTTTGGGGTCGACGGTGACGGGCATTTAAGGCCCTTATCCCCCACTGTCAAAGTTAGGTGAAGACCACTGTTCATCCACTGTTCACGCACTATTCCCGCACTGTTACAACTACCACCAAAGTTACATTTTTACCCTCCTCTACGTTGACACCTGTCGGTGACCCCTTGAGCTATAAAAGGAGGCCCATGCACAACGTAGAAAGGGTTCGGAACCTAGACATCTCTCTTGCTCGGTGTAGCTAGTTCTTCAAGCTCCCGAGCCCAAGAACTCAATACAATCTAAGCAGGAGTAGGGTTTTACGCGTCCGCGCGGCCCGAACCTGGGTAAACTGCCCGCGTGTGCTCCTCGATCCGCTCTTTGTGCTCCCTCTGCTCCCTTACCGCAACGTACAAGGGGCTCCGGTCCCATAGGTGCTCGTGGTGGACAGTTTCCCCCGACATCTTTGGCGCGCCAGGTAGGGGGTGTCGAGGTTGTGCGAACCTGATCCGGCGCTCACGCGGGCGCATTCTTCATCAACCTCTCCAGCTTCACCAACTTCACCAGCAGCTGCATGGCCCCGAAGAAGAAGGCTTCGGAGGTCGCAGGCCCGTCTGCGTCTGTTCCACCGCCACCAGAACCAACGGTTGGTGGAGGAGATGTTGGCGGAAGGGTGGTCGCCGGCGAGGAAACTCACGGCGCCACCAAATCCAAGGACAAGGCGGACGACCGGACCAATTCCAAGGCCTCGGTGTCCGTAGACGCGCCACGTCCATCTCAGCAGACGACAGGCCAGCAACGCCGTGGTACAGGAGGTACCATACGTTTGCTGGGCCAAGGACAAGCCGGAGGATCGCGGGACGCTCAAGGCCATCGTCCTGGCACGAGCAAGGCACGGTCGCCGGGGCGAGAGACTGCTCCTTCTAACCCTGTTAGAAGTCCGAGCATATCTCGCTCCTTGCACCGCTCGCCCCCGCTCCCCTCCTCTCCAGCAGAAGCTCTCGTAAGAGCGCAACTGCTCCTCGACTTCCCTCCAGCGGCAGACAAGGCCGAAGACTGGAGGGCGACGATACAAAGCCTCATTGCCTTCGCCAACAACGACACGCCGCAGCAGCCGGCGACCTCGCGGCCACGGCAAGTCGAGCAGACGAAGGCCGATGGCGACAAGACCGCCGGGGGTGCAACCACCGTGCACTCCCCGCCGCGGAAGCAGAAGACGCCTCCCCGCCGGATTAACGTCGACGACGACTCCACGGTGTCGTCAGATCCGCGGGCTCGTCGGGACCAGCGCCAAGTCCTTGACGACCGGCGACAAGAAGACGCTCGGACGACAATCGAACGCCGACGAGAAGCCCGGCGACAATCAGATCAGCGCGCTGGGACCGCTGTCGACACGCACGCGCCCGGTGAACCAGGTGACTTGCCGTACGCGGCAGGTTGCCCTGCGTTCACCCGTGAGCTGCGGCGAGTCCAGTGGCCCAGCATGAAGAATTTCAAGCCCGACGTACCCGAGAAGTACGACGGCAAGACGCACCCCTCGGAGTTCCTCAGCATCTACACCATCGCGGTGCAGGCTGCCGGGGGGCGCGACGAGAAGATACTGGCGAACTACTTCCCGCTAGTGCTTAAGCCGAACGTTCGTTCTTGGCTTATGCACTTGCCGGAAGGCTCCATTTCTTCGTGGGCAGATCCGTGCCACCAATTTGTTGGCGCCTTCACGGGCGGCCACAAACCCCACGGCCAGGAGAGTGATCTCCACATCTTGGCCCAGAAGGAAGGAGAACCCCTGCGCAAGTACATTCAACGATTCAGCCGCGTGCAGCACAACATTCCCGACGTCCACCCTGCTGCGGTTATCAGCGCGTTCCACCAGAACGTGCGTAACCGCCGCATGCGAGAAGAGATGGCCATGACCAAGATCCGGGATGTCAGCGAGCTCTACGCTCTGGCTGACAAGTGCGCGCGTGCCGAAGAGGGGAGGAGACTCCCCGGAGAGGATACTGGCGCAGGGGGAAGCGACAGTGAGGACGCCGCCCCGGCAAAGAAGAGCCGGCGGCGGAACAACAGAAGAAAGAAAAGCAAGGAAGTGCTAGTCGTCGAGCAGTCCGGCAAGGAGGCTCCCGCCAAGAAGGCACAGGCTGGCGGCTCCGGCAAGGAGCCTGCCCCTGTAGCGGCAGCCGACAAGCAGGACGGCTCCGACAAGCAATACTGCAAGATCCACCGCACCAAGGGCCACGACCTATCAAACTGCAAGCGAGTCGAGTACCTCGTCGAGCAGCAGAAGGCTGAGTACGAGCGTCGCGACAAGGAGAAGGCCCAAGGTGGCGGGGGAGAGCCAAGCAAGAAGCGGCCGTTCAATGGCCGGGGAGGACGCCGCGGCAAGGCCAAGCAGCGACAAGGAGATCGACCTCCCCGGGGCCGCGATAAGGATGAGGAAGAAGACGACGACGACATGGAGGAAGGTGATAACAGTGAGCAGGAGTTCCAGAAGGCCACAGAAGTTCTGTGTGTCGACGGAGGCGCCTCTCTGCATACTTCCCACCGCCAACTCAAGCAGTGGGTGCGGGAAGTAAACGCAGTTGAGCCGCCCGTTGAGTCACGCAGGCTCCTGAAGTGGTCCAGCATGCCCATCATTTTTGATCTTGAGGATCACCCTGACCGCACAACGGCGGCCGGGTGCTTGCCGATGTTGGTCTCACCAACAATCCGCAACCTCAAGGTCACCAAAATGTTGGTTGACGGCGGGGCCGGCCTGAACTTGATCTCCTCAGCTGTGATCAAGAAACTCCAGATCCCAGACGGCGAGCTCGAAGAAACCGGTTCGTTCCAAGGAATAAACCCGGGAAGGAGCAAGCCGAAGGGGAAGATAACTCTGCCAGTGACCTTTGGCGGGGAGCTTAACTTCAGGACGGAGAGGATAACCTTTGATGTTGCCGATATCCCATTGCCATACAATGGGATACTTGGACGTCCTGCCCTCGCCAAGTTCATGGCAGCTTCCCACTATGCCTACAACGTACTCAAGATGCCGGGGCCGATAAGCGTCATCTCTGTCCCTGGCGACAAGAAGGACGCGCTTATCTGCGCCGACAAGATATACCGGGACGCAGCAGCCGCAGCGGAGAGCAACACACTTGCCGCTGAAGCTCCCGGGGGGAAGAAGACCAAGACCAAGTCCGGCAAGAGTTCTGGGGCCCACTCCGGCAAACGCACCTCTTCGGAGTGCTGCGCTGCCATCGAGGACGTTCCATCGAGCTCCACCGGCAAGTGCAAGAAGGGGATGGCCGCTCCACCGGCAACCAAGAAGGTGTCCGCCAAGGAGGACGGCACTGGTGGTACATTCACCATCAGTGCTACACTTGACAACAAATAGGAAAGCGCGCTCGTTGCCTTCCCGCGGGCGAATGTCGATGTGTTTGCATGGCAACCATCTGACATCCCCGGTGTTCCCAGGAAGGTAATTGAGCACAAGCTTGCTGTTTGTCCTCATGCGCGGCCCGTCAAGCAGAAGGTCAGGAAGCAAGCCGTGGAGCGCCAAGAATTCATCGCCGAGGAGATAAAGAAGCTAGAAGCAGCAGGTGTGGTTAGAGGCGTGATCCATCCCACGTGGTTAGCAAATCCAGTTGTCGTGCGTATGGCCAACGGAAAGTGGAGACTGTGTATAGACTTCACTGATGTGAATAAAGCATGTCCCAAGGATCCATTTCCCTTGCCGCGCATTGACCAGATTGTTGACTCCACTGCCGGATGCGAACTGCTTTCCTTCCTTGATGCATACTCAGGCTACCACCATATATTCATGGCCAAGGAAGACGAAGAGAAGACTGCATTTATCACTCCATGCGGCACATATTGCTTTATACGCATGCCCTTTGGATTGAAGAATGCAGGCTCAACATTTGCAAGGGTGGTGCACATTGCTTTTGAGCCACAGATCCACAGGAATGTACAGGCCTACATGGATGATATAGTGGTCAAGAGCAAGAGCAAAGATACCCTGATCGAAGATCTAGAAGAGACATTCGAGAACCTGCGCAAGATCCAGCTTAAGTTGAACCCCGAGAAGTGCGTCTTTGGAGTCCCCTCCGGCAAGCTTCTCGGGTTCTTCGTGTCCCAGAGGGGGATTGAAGCCAATCCCGACAAGATAAAAGCCATCGAGCAGATCGAAGCCCCGAAGCGCGTCAAGGACGTAAGGAGACTTGCAGGTTGTGTAGCTGCCCTCAGCAGGTTCATTTCAAAGTCTGCAGAACGCGCCCTGCCTTTCTTCAAAATCTTGAAGAAGGCAGGTCCTATGAAATGGACTACGGAAGCGGAGGCAGTGCTGCAAGACTTGAAAGGGTACCTATCCTCCACTCCAATACTTGTCGCACCTAGGCCATAAGAGAAGTTGCTGCTATACTTAGCGGCAACCAATCAAGTGGTTAGTGCTGCGTTGGTAGCGGAAAGGGAGGCAGAGGAAGAGTCTACACCTCCGGCAAGCGAGTCCAGCGACAAGCAGGGGGCTCCACCGGCAAGCTCTGGCCCCGACAAGGACAACTCTGTGCAGGAACAAGGAGAAGTGCGAAGGAAGATGGTGCAGCGCCCGGTGTATTTTGTGAGTTCTCTCTTGCAGGGGGCTAGATCAAGATACTCCGGGGTGCAGAAGTTGCTTTTCGGTCTCCTCATGGCCTCGAGAAAGCTGCGCCATTACTTCCAAGCACATGAGATAACAGTGGTCACTCGCTTTCCGTTGAAGAGGATATTGCAGAATCCAGAAGCAACAGGCAGGATCGTCGAGTGGGCACTGGAGCTGTCAAGCTTTGGTCTCAAGTTTGAGAGTACTTCAACTATACAGAGCAGAGCTTTGGCAGAATTCATAGCAGAATGGACCCCAACGCCCGATGAAGAAGTTCCAGAGACAAGCGTCCCCGTACAAGAAGCAAGCAGTGAATGGGTAATGTACTTTGATGGTGCCTTCTCGCTGCAAGGCGCCGGTGCCGGCGTGGTACTCATAGCGCCCACCGGAGAGCACCTCAAGTATGTTGTCCAGATGCACTTTCCCAAGGAACAAGCGACAAACAATACTGCTGAGTATGAAGGCTTGCTTGCCGGCCTCAGGATTGTAGCCGAGCTTGGGATCAAGAAGTTAATTGTGTGGGGAGACTCGCAGTTGGTGGTCCGACAAGTAAACAAGAGTTACCAGAGCCCTCTGATGGAAGCTTATGTAGATGAAGTGAGGAAGCTTGAAGAGCACTTTGAAGGTCTGCAAATGGAGCATGTCCCGAGAGCTCAGAACGATATTGCAGATGGCCTTTCAAAGTGTGCTGCGATGAAGTTACCTGTGGAACCAGGGACCTTCCTGCTCAAGCTAACTCAACCATCTGTTACACCATCAGTTGGGCAAAGTAAGAAGAGAAAGTTGGTCTCCGGCGACTACTTGCCGGCGGATCTTCCAGAAGCCGCCGCTAAGGTCCCCAAGATCAACAACCAAAATGCTGAGGAACAGTTTGCTCCTGCAGATCCTAGGATCTGTACAGTTGAAGCAAGCGTTCCCGACAAGCCTTGCCCCGGCAGGCTTGCCGGGGGGCCATCAGCTCTGGCGGAACCGCATGTTCTTGCCGTAGAAGCTGAGGTTCCCGCAGCAGCCCTTATGCCTTTAGTCCTTGCCATTGAGCCTCGGGCTCCGGCATGGGCACAGCAGATCGTCCGTTTTCTGCAAACTGGAGAACTTCCCGACGACCCAGAAGAGATAGAGAAAATAACCAGGCAGTCAAGTATGTACCAGTTCGTCGACAATGAACTGTACAGAAGAAGACTCAATGGTGTCAGGTTGAAGTGCATTTCCAGAGAAGATGGACAGAAGCTGTTGGCAGAGATACATGGAGGCATATGTGGTCACCACATTGGCGCAAGGGCACTTGCCGGGAAGGCGTTCCGGCAAGGGTTCTTCTGGCCAGAAGCCCTCCAGGATGCAACTGCACAAGTAACCAAGTGTGAAGCGTGCCAGTTCCATGCAAAGCAAATTCATCAGCCAGCTCAAGCTCTCCAGACAATCCCTTTGTCCTGGCCCTTCTCGGTCTGGGGGCTCGATATCCTCGGCCCTTTCCCCCGTGCTGTCGGGGGCTTTGAGTACTTGTACGTTGCAATCGATAAGTTCACAAAGTGGCCAGAAGTGGAACCAGTGAGAAAGGTGACAGCACAGTCAGCGGTCAGGTTCTTCAGATCCATTGTTTGCCGTTTCGGAATCCCTAACAGGATCATCATCGACAACGGTACGCAGTTCACAAGTCGCACCTTCATGCAGTACGTCCAAGACCTTGGCGCCAAGGTCTGCTTCGCTTCTGTCGCTCACCCGAGGAGCAATGGTCAAGCGGAGAGGGCGAATGCTGAAGTGCTGCGCGGACTCAAGACAAGAACCTTCGACAGGCTGCACAAGTGCGGAAGAAACTGGATAGAGGAGCTGCCGGCGGCTCTTTGGTCAATCAGGACGACACCAAGTCGAGCCACCGGACAGACACCCTTTGCTCTAGTCTATGGAGCAGAGGCAGTTCTCCCCACGGAACTCGTATACGGATCTCCTCGAGTGCTCGCTTATGATGAGCTCGAGCAAGAGCAACTGTGACAAGATGATGCATTGCTCCTTGAGGAGGAACGTCTCCAGGCTGCTGTACGAGCTGCTCGATACCAGCAAGCCTTGCGCGGCTATCATAGCCGCAAGGTCAAGGCCAGGAGTCTCGAGGAAGGCGACCTTGTTCTTCGGCGTGTTCAGTTCGCCAAGAATTCCAACAAGTTGACGCCGAAGTGGGAAGGCCCTTATCGGGTGAGACAAGTCACAAGGCCCGGCGCTGTCCGCCTTGAGACCGAAGAAGGCTTACCGGTGAGCAACTCCTGGAACATAGAGCATCTTCGCAAGTTTCACCCATAAGGCGCGGTCGCCGTGATCCGCTCCGGCAACCACCTTTTGTACGAGTCTTGCCGCTGTTGCATGTAAACCTTTGTACAAAGCCGGGCACAGATCCCGTGCATCAGTAAAGCTTTTGTGTTTAGCACTATTTGCCTTTTCCATGCTTTTCTTTGGTTATTCGCATGCATTGTTTGGCATCTTGTGCAACACCCATACCCGGTAAGCATTAGCACGCCGAAAGGCCCTATACTTGTTTTCCCTCTTCTTTTTCTTTCCCTCTTAAGCAGAAGGAATGTTCCTCGCGCACAAGTTTGCCGGGGGGAAAGGAGGTGGAGGATGAACCAAGTGCTGTTCAAGAATGGGAAGCTTGCCGGAGAACGAACAGATTATGAAAGCTAAGTTATCAGAATTTGAGCAGTTCAAATTTTTAAATTTTAGTTATCTTCCTTGAACAACCACACTTTGTATGGTAAACCTGTGCGCGGAGGAACCTACCCGTGGCTAGCCGCACCCTTACTTTGTTTTCGAGTACGCTCAATGACTTAAGTGAGCTGCGACAAGTGTCGCGCCCTTGCTTCGTTTTCGAGTTCGCTCAGCAAGCTAAGTGCGTTGCGACTAGCTGCGGCAAGGTTACTTGCCAGTAAGGCCTTTGCCAGCAGGCTGCTCAGAGTCCAGCACTCAGCGCTCGCGGCAAGGGCCACTTGCCGGCAAGTTCCCTGAAAGCGTAGGGTAAAAAGCATACAAAGTGGAGGGCCAAAAGCAAGGGAGATAACACTGCATGGATTGCTCGAAAATGAGATAGTATATTACAGAGATAACTTGTTGCAATAACTAATTGATCCATGTTCATAATACACGTTGCAGCAGCAAAGAAGACAGCAAAGAAGAAATACCCGCCGGGAAACAGATCTCTGGCGACGGCGGGGTAGACTCTGGTGCGGGGATGAACTTTGGTCTCCTTGGCCCAGAAAAGGTAGTACTTGTTCCACAGCTCCCTCGCGCTGAGCCTCGGCGCGAAGACCACGTTCCTCTTCCGTAGGGCGGCAAGCTTCGCCGCCTGCTCGGACTTCTCCCTCTTGGCCTTCTTCGCTTTCGCCTTATCGCTCTTCGGAGCCATGGCGGAGGCGGCGAGGGAAGGGGCGAGGAGCTCGACGGCGCCGCGGATGTGGAAGACGGCGGAGGAGGGGTGGAGGCAAAGAGCAGCGGAGGTTTTCTGGAGGTTGAAGACGCAATGAAGACGAAGGAGGGAAACTGCCCCTGCTTCCTCTGCTTTTAAGGGGGGAGTGGGGGACGCTCCGCATTTCCCATTAAAGAACGAGGCCACGATCTCTCCCACGACGCCGCAATCGACGCGTGCCGCTAGGGAGGGGCGCGGCGGATGCGGAAGGGAATCTACGGCTCACCGTGGGCCGCGCGTGCCCGTGCACTGTTTTGGGCCTGGCCCAACAGCGCTCGGCACCGTGTGTGGCCCAGGCCCGGGGGCTCCTGTCGGTGTACTAAGATAGGGGTACCTTAGTACCCCAACTTGTGCACGGGCAGTAGCAGCTTCCCGCGACAGGGTTTACCACGTGCTTGCCGGAAACCTTTCTAGTCCCTGTAAAGCCATTCAAAAACAAAGTATACAAGACAGAAGATCAAGACCCCGGCAAGTGGAGCTTGCCGGGAAGACCGTCCCAGGCTCAAGACTATCACATTAACACAAGACCCTGGCAAGAGGAGCTTGCCAGGAAGACTAGAAGACTGCATCTCAGAAGACATGCCTCGGCGCACCCTGCGCCCCGGCAGGACCCGGGGAGCGACAAGCTTCCGGGCCCGGCAAGATCAAGACCCCGGCAAGGTGCTTGCCGGGGGAAGCCTGCGCTGTGTGCCCGCGCTCCAGCTCATCGGCCCACGCGTCGCCCCGGGGCCCCTCCAGGGATGCGTGGCGGATGGCTGTGCAGCCTGGGGGACACGGTGGCACGCCACGGTGACGAGGCTACCGCCGTGGCGAAAGGAGACGCATGGACGGGTGCTTTTGGGGTCGACGGTGACGGGCATTTAAGGCCCTTGTCCCCCACTGTCAAAGTTAGGTGAAGACCACTGTTCATCCACTGTTCACGCACTATTCCCGCACTGTTACAACTACCACCAAAGTTACATTTTTACCCTCCTCTACGTTGACACCTGTCGGTGACCCCTTGAGCTATAAAAGGAGGCCCATGCACAACGTAGAAAGGGTTCGGAACCTAGACAGCTCTCTTGCTCGGTGTAGCTAGTTCTTCAAGCTCCCGAGCCCAAGAACTCAATACAATCTAAGCAGGAGTAGGGTTTTACGTGTCCGCGCGGCCCGAACCTGGGTAAACTGCCCGCGTGTGCTCCTCGATCCGCTCTTTGTGCTCCCTCCGCTCCCTTACCGCAACGTACAAGGGGCTCCAGTCCCATAGGTGCTCGTGGTGGACAGTTTCCCCCGACACCTGGGGGCATAGGGTTTAGTCTGGCGTGCATGACCTCTCTATTAAGCCTAGGTCGGGTTGCGGCGTATTGTTTGGCCGAGGGCGGGCATGAACTGATGGTGTGTCCGGCCGGAGTTAAGCAAGCGTGTTGGGTAAGTTGGTGCACCCCTGCAGGGAAGAAAACATCTATCGATAGCCTGTCCTACGGTAACGGACACTTGGAGTTACATCCCGATCGCTACAACTAGAACTGGATGTTGAGGCATTGTTTGGATATGTTGCTTCGGGAGTCGAGAAAGGATCCCGGAGCATTGGAACAACAACATAAATATGACTTATGTTATACTACTCTACTTCCCCCTCTTGCTGCAAGACGGTGGTTTCCAGAAGATGCTAGTCTTCGATAGGACTAGCTTCTCCCCCTCTTATTCTGGCATTCTGCAGCTTAGTCCACAGATACTACCCTTTTCATTGATACCGATGCATATGTAGTGTAGATCCTTACTTGCGAGTACTTTGGATGAGTACTCACGGTTGCTTTGCTCCCCCTTTTCCCCCTTCTTTCTCCTTTCTGGTTGATGCGACCAGATGGTGGAGTCCAGGAGCCAGATGCCACATTTGACAACTGCTGCTACCCCGATGGAGGCTACTACTACGTGAAGAGCGCCGACGACCAGGAGTAGTTAGGAGGTCCCAGGCAGGAGGCCTTGCCTTTTCGATCGTTGATGTTTTGTGCTAGCCTTCTTAAGGCAATCTTGTTTAACTTATTTCTGTACACAGATATTGTTGCTTCCGCTGACTCTTGTGTATTCGAGCTTATGTATTCGAGCCCTCGAGGCCCCTGGCTTGTAATATAAAGCTTGTATTATTTTATTTGTGTCTAGAGTTGTGTTGTGATATCTTCCAGTGAGTCCTTGATCTTGGTCGTACACATTTGCGTGCATGATTAGTGTACGGTCAAATCGGGGGCGTCACAAACATATCCTACGCAAGTGCCACTCTGAAGCTTATGGAGGACACCATGCTAGAGATACAACTGCACATAAGGTATTGCAATCTGGTTTTTATTGGCCTACTCTCTTCAAGGATGCTCGTAAATTTGTCTGATCTTGTGATGAATGTCAAAGAATTGGTAATATCAGTAGACGTCAAGAAATGCCTATGAATTATTCACTTGTTATTGAACCGTTTGATGTCTGGGGCTTTGATTATATGGGACCGTTCCTTCCTCTAATGGGTACAGACATATTTTAGTTGCTGTTGATTACGTTATTAAGTGGGTAGAAGCTATTCCAACTAGTAGTGCTGATCACAAAACCTCTATTAAGATGCTTAAAGAAGTTATTTTTCCGAGGTTTGGAGTCCCTAGATACTTAATGACTGATGGTGGTTCACACTTTATTCATGGTGCTTTCCGTAAAATGCTTGCTAAGTATGATGTTAACCATAGAATTGCATCCCCTTATCACCCACAGACTAGTGGTCAAGTAGAACTAAGTAATAGAGAGCTAAAATTAATTTTGCAAAAGATAGTTAATAGGTCTAGAAAGAATTGGTCAAAGAAACTTTATGATGCATTATGGGCCTATAGGACTGCATACAAAAATCCTATGGGTATGTCTCCATATAAGATGGTTTATGGAAAAGCTTGTTACTTACCTCTTGAGCTAGAACATAAGGCATATTGGGCTATTAAAGAGCTCAATTATGATTTCAAACTTGCCGGTGAGAAGAGGTTATTTGACATTAGCTCTCTTGATGAATGGAGAACCCAGACCTGTGAGAATGCCAAGCTGTTTAAAGAAAAGGTTAAAAGATGGCATGACAAAAGGATACAAAAGCGTGAGTTTAACGTAGGTGATTATGTCTTTCTATACAACTCTCGTTTAAGATTTTTTGCAGGAAAACTTCTCTCTAAATGGGAAGGTCCTTACGTTATTGATAACCCACAAGTGTAGGGGATCGCAACAGTTTTCGAGGGTAAAGTATTCAACCCAAATTTGTTGATTCGACACAAGGGGAGCCAAATAATACTCTTAAGTATTAGCAGCTGAGTTGTCAATTCAACCACACCTGGAAACTTAGTATCCGCAACAAGATAGTTTAGTAGCAAAGTAATATGATAGTGGCGGTAGCGGCAATAAAAGTAAAGATAGTGTTTTTGTAGTTTTTGTAATAGTAGCAACGAAAAAGTAAATAAGCAACAAGCAATATAGGAAAAGCTCGTTGGCATTGGATCGGTGATGGGAAATTATGTCGGATGCAATTCATCATGTAGAAGTTATAACCTAGATTGACACAGAACTAGCTCCAGTTCATCAATGCAATGTAGGCATGTATTCCGAATATAGTCATACGTGCTTATGGAAAAGAACTTGCATGCCATCTTTTGTCCTACCCTCCCGTGGCAGCGAGGTCCTATTGGAAACTAAGGGATATTAAGGCCTCCTTTTAATAGAGTACTGGACCAAAGCATTAACACATAATGAATACATGAACTCCTCAAACTATGGTAATCACCGGGAGTGGTCCCGATTATTGTCACTTCGGGGTTGCCGGATCATAACACATAGTAGGTGACTATAGACTTGCAAGATTGGATCAAGAACACACATATATTCATGCAAACATAATAGGTTCAGATCTGAAATCATGGCACTCGGGCCCTAGTGACAAGCATTAAGCATAGCAAAGTCATAGCAACATCAATCTCAGAACATAGTGGATACTAGGGATCAAAACCCTAACAAAACTAACTCGATTACATGATAGATCCCATCCAACCTATCACCGTCCAACAAGCCTACGATGGAATTACTCACGCACGGCGGTGAGCATAATGGAATTGGTGATGGAGGAAGGTTGACGATGACGATGGCGACGATCTCCACTCTCCGGAGCCCCGAACGGACTCCAGATCAGCCCTCCCGAGAGAGATTAGGGCTTGGTGGTGGCTCCGTCTCGTGAAACGCGATAATTCTTTCTCCTTGATTTTTTTCTCCCCGAAAGTGAATATATAGGATCTGGGGATATGTCGGGGCCCACGAGGCAGGGAGGCACGCCCTGTGCAAGGGGGCGCGCCCCCACCCTCCTGGACAGGGTGTGGGCCCCCTGGTATGGATCTTCTTGAAGATATTTTTAATATTTTCCAAAATAAATCTCCGTGGAGTTTCAGGTCATTCCGAGAACTTTTTATTTCTGCACAAAAAACAACACCATGGCAATTCTGCTGAAAACCGCGTCTGTCCGGGTTAGTTCCATTCAAATCATGCAAGTTAGAGTCCATAACAAGGGCAAAAGGGTTTGGTAAAGTAGATACGTTGGAGACGTATCAACTCCCCCAAGCTTAAACCTTTGCTTGTCCTCAAGCAATTCAGTTGATAAACTGAAAGTGATAAAGAAAAACTATGACAGACTCTGTTTGCTCTTGTTGTTGTTGTAAATTGTAAGCCAGCATTCAAGTTTTCAACAAGATCATGAACTAACCACATTCACAATAATTTTCAGGTTTCAAGACTACTCACTTCAATGGCATAATCAACTAGCGAGCAATAATAATAAACCTAGGATGACAACACTTTGTCAAAACAATCATGATTTGATATAACAAGATGGTATCTCGCTAGCCCTTTCTGAGATGGGCAAAACATAAATGCAGAGCACCTTTAAAGATCAAGGACTGACTAGACATTGTAATTCATGGTAAAAGAGGTCCAATCATGATCATACTCAATGCAAATTAATAGTAATACATGCAACGATAGAGGTGCTCTCATACTGGTGCTCTTTGATAAGAGGGTGATGACTCTGCATAAAAGTAAAAGGATAGGCCCTTCGCAGAGGGAAGCATGGATTTGTAGAGGTGCCAGAGCTCGATTTCTAAATAGAGATGAATAACATTTTGAGCGGTATACTTTCGTTGTCAACATAACAACCAAGAATCTCGATATCTCCCATGCTACGCATATTGTAGGGGTTTCCCAAACAGAATGGTAAAGTTTATACTCCCCCAACCACCAACAAGCACACTCCACGGCTAGCCCGAAACAACGGGTACCGTCTAAACCAGCAATAGCCCTGGGGGAGTTTTGTTTAATTATTATGATTTTGAGCACGGGACTGGGCATCCCAATTACCAGCCATTTTTTCATGAATGATGAGCGGAGTCCACTCATCGTGAGAATAACCCACCTAGCATGGAAGATATAGACATCCCTAGTTGATACATGAGCTATTCGAGCATACAAAACAGAATTTCATTTGAAGGTTTAGAGTTTGGCACATACAAATTTACTTGGAACGCAGGTAAATACCGCATATAGGAAGGTATGGTGGACTCATATGGAATAACTTTGGGGTTTATGGAAGTGGATGCACAAGCAGTATTCCCGCTTAGTACAGGTGAAGGCTAGAAAGAGACTAGGAAGCGACCAGCTAGAGAGCAACAACGGTCATGCACATGCATTAAAATTAATCAACAATGAATGCAAGCTTGAGTACGATATAAATCACCATGACCATAAATATCGTGGAGGCTATGTTGATTTGTTTCAACTACATGCGTGAAAATGTGCCAAGTCAGATCACTTAAATCGTTCAAAGGAGGATACCACCCCATCATACCACATCACAACCATTTTAATATCATGTTGGCACGCAAGATAGACCATTATAAACTTTCAGCTAATTAGGCATGGCATGAGCAGCTATGATCTCTCATTTTCATTGCAAGCATGTTTCATTCATAACAAGCTGAATGAAGAACGATGAGCCATCATATTTACAAAAACAAGAGAGGTCGAGTTCATACCAGCTTTTCTCATCTCAATTAGTTCATCATATATCATCCTTACTACCTTTCACTCGCACCACCGAACGGTGTGGATAATAATAATAGTGCACGTGCATTGGACTAAGCTGGAATCTGCAGACATTTAATACAAGAGAGAAGACAAGGTAATGTGGCTCAAGGTTAAATCAACAACAAGGCATAAGATAGGCACTAAGCATTTTAATCATGATCTTCTACTCTTATCCCCCAAAGAAAAGAAAAGAAACCATTTACACGGGAAAGCTCCCAACAAGAAAAAGAAGAACGTGAAATCTTTTTGGGTTTTTTCTTTTTAACTAGTAATACAAGCGAAGAAAGTAAACTAGCTAGAAGCTACAACTAATATTTTTTGCTTTTCTGGGTTTTTCTAGCGCACAAGAAAAAGACTAAGAAAAATAAATTGAAACTAAGCATGGATGGTACAGTGAAAGAGTGTGAGCACCTACAACTAGAATAAGTGTGTGAACATGAATGTAAAGTCGGTGAGAAACACGTACTCCCCCAAGCTTAGGCTTTTGGCCTAAGTTGGTCTATGGGCACTATTGGCCTGACGGATATCCAAAGTCGTAGTTGGGGTTGTACTGGGATGCAACAGATACTACATGCTGAGCTGCAGCTCGAAGGCGGGCTGCCTCCGTCATATTATAATAAGCATTTGCCTCCTCCATAGTTATAGTGTACCTCCCTTTTGCCTGAAAGTTAAACAAAGTGGGGGCAGGAAGAACAATAGGGATGGCATGCTGCCTGTTAAAGATAAGTTGATATTTGAGGGTTTGATCATCCCACTCTATAAACCGGTGACTAGTCATAGCATGGCAATCCAAATAAGCAGGAGGTAAAGGTTCATCATTCTCGTGCGGAGGCACACCAAGACGGCGAGCTGTGCGAGTGGCATAAATCCCACCAAATAAATCTCCATGCAAACCATTATGATGTAGCCTACGTGCAACAATGGCTCCCAAGTTATATTGTCTATCACCTAGTACAACACTCCTGAGGATACTAAGATCAGGGACACACATGTGGCAAGCCTCATCCTTATCGTTTATGCATCTACCGATAAAGAGAGCAAAGTAATGAATAGTAGGAAAATGAATGCTCCCTATGGTAGCCTGTGTGATTTCTCTAGATTCCCCCACAGTGATACTAGTAAGGAAATCTCTAAATTCAGATTTGCGAGGATCACCCATACTGCCCCACTGAGGGAGCTTACAAGCATCATTAAAATCCTCTAAGTCCATGGTATATGATTTATCATAAACGTCAAATAGGACAGTGTGAGAATTACGTGAAGATGAAAATTTAAACCTTCTCACAAAGCTATCAGTTAAGCCACGGTATTGAGGGCACTTATCTTGTATGAAGCCCTCGAGGTCAGCGTTGCGTACGTATGCGTAAAATTCATCCTTGATGCCAGCCTGATCCATAAAGTCATCTGACGGCCATTCACAAGGCCGTACGTCAGCATCCCTCGGTAGTTCATCGTCCGGCTCACGGAACGCGAGCCTCGGTTCTTGCTTCCTTGAAGAACCACCTTGAAAGTTTTTCCTATGCATTTTCCTGAATTTTTTTGAAATTTTTAGTAACTCACAATAAAAGTTAACCAAACTCAACAAGATTGATAGCAACCACTCCTATAAGTGCCTAGAGACTATATCATGCATTAGAACTACTTGGGACCAAGAAAATTTGACATGCAAGCTCAAGAACAAGGTCACCACAACAACATAAATTTGCAATAAATAGAGCACTAGAATAAAAACTAATTGGGCCAATGGAGGAGTCACATACCAAGGAACAATCTCCCCAAACAGTTTGGTGAATGGTGCTTTGAGCAAGGAGATCGAAAATGGCAGCAAGGTGAGCTAGAACTTGGGTTTGAGATGGTTGGTGATTTTTTTGGGAGGAAGAAGAAGAGCATGGGTGCAGGAATAAGTGGAGGGGGGCCAGGTGGGGCCCACGAGGCAGGGGAGCGCGCCCTGGACCCTCGTGGCCAGGTGTTGGCTCCCCTCGCTGTGTGTTCTGTGCCATATTTTCTCAAATAATCTAGAAAAAAAATCATATTTCATTTTCATGGCATTTGGAGAACTTTTATTTTCGGGGTATTTTTTTATTGCACGGATAAGTCTGGAAACAGACAAAAAATACTATTTTCTTTTATTTATCCTAATTAACAGAAAGTAAAAGGAGGGTACAGAAGGTGGTGCTATCTAGATTCACCTAGCCCATGCTCATCAAAAAGAATCCATTAACAAGGTTGATCAGGTCTTGTTAATAAACTCTTTCCGAGTAACATGAAACCGGGGAATTTTCGAATAACACTAGGTTACCTCAATGGGGATATGTATGTCCCCAACAATAAGGATGTCATATGTCTTCTTGATAGTAGGAAGAGGAAAATCAAAGCCTCCAATAGTAATAGTTGAAAAATTTCGAATATAATTGATACTGTGGACCTGAGGTTGTTTCCTCAGAAAGTGTACCATATGCTCATTACCATTGACATGAAAAGTGACATTGCCTTTGTTGCAATCAATAACAACCCCTGCAGTATTCAAAAAGGGTCTTCCAAGAATAATAGACATACTATCGTCCTTGGGAATATCAAGTATAACAAAGTCCGTTAGAATTGTAACATTTGCAACTACAACAGGCACATCCTCACAAATACCGATAGGTATAGCAGTTGATTTATCAGCCATTTGCAAAGATTCCAGTAGGTGTCAACTTACTCAAGTCAAGTCTACGATATAAAGAGAGAGGCATAACACTAACACCGGCTCCAAGATCACACAAAGTAGTTTTAACATAGTTTTTCTTAATGGAGACAGGTATAGTAGGTACTCCTGGATCTCCTAATTTATTAGGCATTCCACCCTTAAAGGTGTAATTGGCAAGCATGGTGGAAATTTCTACTTCAGGTATTGTTGTGGAATTGTCACGGCAGATGTCCTAGGGTAAGGACTTAGTCGTGAGGCCAACGCATCTATGTAGTAGCTTGAGAGAGGTTGAGCGGAATCGAGAGATGCAACGCAAGACAAGGATTTATACAGCTTCAGGCCCCGGGAAACATCATCCGGTAATAGCACTACATGCTGTTTGAGGCTAGATCTCATTATGACCCTCATGGTGTCGCCGGTAAACCGGCTCTTTGTGTCTAGCCCTAGAAATTGTTTCTTCTTGCTTGTCCCTATTTGGGGAGCCCCCCCTCCTTATATATGTTGAAGGGGCGGGTTACATATAGAGTCCTAATAGGAATAGGACTAACTTATCTTCTATTACAAACGGAACACAAGTCCGGGTCTTGCTTCCTTGTACAATAATTATTCCTCTCTCCTTCCATCTTAAACCGGCCCACCATAACATGAGACGGCCTTTCATGAACCGCCCGTTGGGCCACCGGGTCTTGTCACTCCTCTGACTCGCCTGCCGGATTACCAATGAATCATAAACCGCTAGGTCAAAGCGGGTCGCTTGTGAATTGCCAAACTCCAGCCGGGTCATACATCCGGCGGTTTATACCGCGAGGTATATCCCCGACAGGTATCTTTCTTTTTTTGGTAATAATATCTTTCATATACTTAGCATAAGGATTTGTTTTAAGCACATTGGTCAAACACAGACGCAAAAAGATAGGTCTAATCATTTCAGGGAAGCGCTCAAAATCCTCATCATCCTTTTTCTTGGATGGTCTTGGAGGAAAAGGCATGGGTTTCTGAACCCATGGTTCTCTTTCCTTACCGTGTTTCCTAGCAATAAAGTATCTCTTATCATAACGTTGATTCTTTGATTGTGGGTTATGAAAATCAACTGCAGGTTCAATCTCTACATCATTATCATTGCTAGGTTGAGCATCATCATGAACATCATCATTAATATTATCACTAGGTTCATGTTCATTACGAGATTGTGTCTCAGGATCAGAAATAGATATGTCATTAGGATTCTCAGGTGTGTCAGCTACAGGTTCACTAGAAGCATGCAAAGTCCTATCATTTTTCTTTTTCTTCTTCTTAGAAGAACTAGGTGCATCTAAATTAGCTCTCTGAGAATCTTGCTCAATTCTCTTAGGGTGGCCTTCAGGGTACAGAGGTTCCCGAGTCATTTTACCACCTCTAGTAGCAACTCTAATAGCATAGTCATTATTCTTACTATTTAATTCATTGATAAAATCATTCCGAGCCTTAAGTACTTGTTCTACTTGAGTGGTGACCATAGAAGCATGTATACTAATGAGTTTCAGTTCACCTTTAGCTCTAGACAGATAATCACTCAAGCATTCAATCATATAAGCATTGTGTTGCAATTGTCTACCAACATAAGCATTGAAGTTTTCTTGTTTCACAATAAAATTGTCAAACTCATCTAAGCATTGGCTAGCAGACTTATAACGAGGAATATCACCTTCATCAAATCTATAAAGAGAATTTACCTTTACTACCTGTGTCGGGTTATCAAGACCATGTATTTCCTCAATAGGTGGTAAATTCTTAACATCTTCAACTTTAATATCTTTTTTCTTTCATAGATTTCTTTGCCTCTTGCATATCTTCAGGACTAAGAAATAGAACACCTCTTTTCTTCGGAGTCGGCTTAGGGGCTGGTTCAGGAAGTGTTCAATTATTTTCATTGGCTAGCATATTATTCAATAGTAGTTCAGCTTGTTCAAGTGTTCTTTCCCTTAAAACACAACCAGCACAACTATCCAGGTGGTCTCTGGAAGCATCAGTTAGTCCATTATAAAAGACATCAAGTATATCTTGCATCTCAAGAGGATGATCAGGCAAAGCATTAAGTAATTGGAGAAGCCTCCCCCAAGCTTGTGGGAGACTCTCTTCTTTAATTTCACAAAATTATATATTTCCCATAAGGCAGCTTGTTTCTTATGAGCGGGAAAATATTTAGCAGAGAAGTAATACATCATATCCTGGGGACTACGCACACAACCAGGATCAAGAGAATTAAACCAGGTCTTAGCATCACCCTTTAACAAGAACGGAAATAGCTTAAGGATATAGTAGTAACGAATCCTTTCATCGTTGGTAAACAGGGTGGCTATATCATTCAACTTAGTAAGATGTGCCACAACAGTTTCACACTCATAGCCATGGAAAGGATCAGATTCAACCAAAGTAATTAACTTAGGATCAACAGAGAATTCATAATCCTTATCAGTAACATAGATAAATGAAGTAGCAAAAGCAGGGTCATGTTTCATTCTAGCATTCAAGGACTTTTTTCCAGCTTAGCTAATAATTTCTTAAGATCATATCTATCATTGCAAGCAAGAAAGTCTCTAGCAGTTTCTTCATCCATAACATAACCCTCAGGCACAACAGGCAATTCATATCTATTGGGAGTAGCCTCATCATCACTTTCATAAATATCATCAGTTTCAATATTTGCATTCTCCCTAACCTTAGCAATTTGTTCATCTAGAAATTCACCTAGTGGCACAGTATCATGCATAGAAGTAGTTTCATCATACATAGCAGAAGTGGCATCATCAAGAACATACGACATATCAGATTCAATAGCAGGAGTAGGTGTCGCAAGTTTACTCATAACAGAAGGAGAATCAAGTGCAGAGCTAGATGGCAGTTCCTTACCACCCCTCGTAGTTAAGGGTAAGATCTTGGTTTTTGAGTCCTTCAAATTCTTCATAGTGATCAACAGATATAAATCCCAAGTGACTTAAATAATAGAGCTATGCTCCCCAGCAACGGGGCCATAAAATAGTCTTGATAACCCACAAGTGTTGGGGATCGCAATAGTTTTCGAGGGTAAAGTATTCGACCCAAATTTGTTGATTCGACACAAGGGGAGCCGAAGAATACTCATAAGTATTAGCAGCTGAGTTGTCAATTCAGCCACACCTGGAAACTTAGCATCTGCAGCAAGATAGTTTAGTAGCAAAGTAAGATGATAGTGGCGGTAGCGGCCATAAAAGTAACGATAGTGTTTTTGTAGTTTTTGTAATAGTAGCAACGGAAAAGTAAATAAGCCACAATCAATATAGCATTGGATCGGTTATGGGAAATTACGTCGGATGCAATTCATCATTAGAAGTTATAACCTAGGGTGACACAGAACTAGCTCCAGTTCATCAATGCAATGTAGGCATGTATTCCGAATATAGTCATACATGCTTATGGAAAAGAACTTGCATGACATCTTTTGTCCTACCCTCCCGTGGCAGCGGGGTCCTATTGGAAAGTAAGGGATATTAGGGCCTCCTTTTAATAGAGTACCGGGCCAAAGCATTAACACATAGTGAATACATGAACTCCTCAAACTATGGTCATCACCGGGAGTGGTCCCGATTATTGTCACTTTGGGGTTGCTGGATCATAACACATAGTAGGTGACTATAGACTTGCAAGATAGGATCAAGAACACACATATATTCATGAAAACATAATAGGTTCAGATCTGAAATCCTGGCACTCGGGCCCTAGTGACAAGCATTAAGCATAGCAAAGTCATAGCAACATCAATCTCAGAACATAGTGGATACTAGGGATCAAACCCTAACAAAACTAACTCGATTACATGATAGATCCCATCCAACCCATCACCGTCCAGCAAGCTTACGATGGAATTACTCACGCACGGCGGTGAGCATCATGGAATTGGTGATGGAGGAAGGTTGATGATGACGATGGCGATGATCTCCACTCTCCGGAGCCCCGAACGGACTCCAGATCAGCCCTCCCGAGAGAGATTAGGGCTTGGCGGCGGCTCCGTCTTGTGAAACGCGATAATTCTTTCTCCTTGATTTTTTTCTCCCCAAAAGTGAATATATAGGATCTGGGGATACGTCGGTGGAGCACCAGGGGGCCCACGAGGCAGGGGGCGCGCCCCCACCCTCGTGGACAGGGTGTGGGCCCCCTGGTATGGATCTTCTTGCAAATATTTTTTATATTTTCCAAAATAAATCTCCATGGAGTTTTAGGTCATTCCGAGAACTTTTTATTTCTGCACAAAAACAACACTATGGCAATTTTGCTGAAAACAGCGTCAGTCCGTGTTAGTTCCATTCAAATCATGCAAGTTAGAGCCCATAATAAGGGCAAAAGGGTTTGGAAAAATAGATACGTTGGAGACGTATCAGTTATCGAGGAGGTCTATCGTTCCGGTGCCATAAAAACCAACAACTTCGAAGGCACAAATTCGAAGGTGGTGAACGGTCAAAGAATCAAACACTATATCTCAAGTAATCCTATAAATGTTGGAACTAATGTTATTGAACCATAACCCCGGAGGAATACGTAAGGGACACTTTCTAGAACGATTCAGACCCCGAAAAGGAAGAGGTATTTGATACGGTAGGTAAACCGACTCCGAAACAGTTATAATGGCAAATTTTCACCGTTTTTGAATATTTAGAAAAACAAAACAAAATAAGAGACAGTCCGGAGAGACACGAGCCGTCCACGAGGGTGGATGGCGCGCCCCCTTCCCCTGGGCGCGCCCCCTACCTCGTGGGCACCTCGTGCGCCTCCCGGACTCCGATTTCTTGCACGTTACTCCTTTTGGTCGGTAAAAATTCATTATATATTCTCCCGAATGTTTTGACCACCGTATCACGCAAAAATCCTATGTTTTTGTTTTGAGCTGTTTCTGTCGCAGATAAGAGCAACATGTCGTCCCAGGATTCGGAGGGAGAAAGCTATGTGGCTGATCTCCTTGCTGACCCTAAGGTCTATGGGGACTGGGAGCATTATGGTTGGACCACGGAGGAAGAAGAAGACCATAATCCCAAGGGAAGGGATTGGACCAGCTCAGATGAAGACGAAGTTCCACTACCTCAACCTGGAGACATGCATGTGGAGTTCAAAAAGTCAAGCCTCCCCGACAGAGCAAAGAAATCTAAGATCGAGTTTATCCCTTTGCGCCTCTTGCAGGAAAACAAGCAGGAACTATGCAAGAAGATATTAAACCTTGAGCGGGAGATCAATGACCTAAGGGAGCAAAATTCTATCCTTAAGCGCAAGTTAAGGAACAAGCCAACTCCATCACCACCTCCGAAGAAGGAGACATAATCATATGGGTATGGGCACTCCCCTTGGCAACTGCCAAGCTTGGGGGAGTTGCCCCAGTATCGTGTCACCATCACACTCCTATCTTTTGCGCTAAGACTTTGTGCATCCAACCGTAAAAGCACATGACAACCTCTACTTCCCTCTGCGAAGGGCCTGTCTATTATTCTTGCCTTACAAGAGTCAAGGAGAAAATCACCTTTCCTTTTTATATTTTATCCTTTGGCAAGCACATTGTGTTGGAAAGATCATGACATATATACCCACTTGGATGTAAGTTATCATGGTCTATTACTGTTGACATTACCCTTGAGGTAAAAGGTTGGGAGGCAATACCATAAGCCCCAATCTTTCTCTGTGTCCGATTAAAACTCCATAACCATAAGTATTGCATGAGTGTGAGCGACTGTGAAACACTATATAATAGTTGAGTATGTGGACTTGCTGAAAAGCTCTTATAATGACTCTTTCCGATGTTATGATAAATTGCAATTGCTTCAATGACTGAGATCATAGTTTGTTGGTTTTCAATGAAGTTTCTGATTCATACTTGACATTGTGAATGAATTGTTACTTTAGAATAAGAACCATATGACAATATATGTGTGTCACTGCTATAAGAATGATCATGATGCCCTCATGTCCGTATTTTATTTTTTATCGACACCTCTATCTCTAAACATGTGGACATATTTTTCGATATCGGCTTTTGCTTGAGGACAAGCGAGGTCTAAGCTTGGGGGAGTTGATACGTCCATTTTGCATCATGCTTTTATGTTGATATTTATTGCACTATGGGCTGTTATTACACGTTATGTCACAATACTTATGCCTTTTCTCTCTTATTTTACAAGGTTTACGTGAAGAGGGAGAATGCCGGCAGCTGGAATTCTGGGCTGGAAAAGGAGCAAACATTGGAAACCTATTCTACACAACTCAAAAAGCTTCGAATCTCCACAAAACACCGTTTCAGAAAATATAAAAAAATATCTAGCGAAAGAGATTCACCAGGGGGGCCACCACCTGTCCACGAGGGTGGGGGGCGCCCCCTCTAGGCGCGCCCCTGCCTCGTGGGCCACCCAGTGACCCCCCGATGCCCATCTTCTCCTATATGGGGTATTTTGACTTGGAAAAAATAAGAAGGAGGCTTTCGGGACCAGACGCCGCCGTCTCGGGGCGGACCCTTGGCGGAACCAATCTAGGGCTCCGGCGGAGCTGTTCTGCCGGGGATACTTCCCTCCGGGAGGGGGAAATCGTCACCGCAGTCATCACCAACAACTCTCCCATCTTTGGGAGGGTTATCTTCATCAACATCTTCACCAGCACCATCTCCTCTCAAACCCTAGTTCATCTCTTGTATCCAATCTTTGTACCCAAACCTCAGATTGGTACCTGTGGGTTGCTAGTAGTGTTGATTACTCCTTGTAGTTGATGCTAGTTGGTTTACTTGGTGGAAGATCATATGTTTAGATCCATTATGCATATTAATACCCCTCTAATCATGAACAATACTATGTCTTGCGAGTAGTCACTTTTGTTCCTGAGGACATGGGAGAAGTCTTGCTATAAGTAGTCATGTGACTTTGGTATTCGTTCGATATTCTGATGAGATGTATGTTGTCTCTCCTCTAGTGGTGTCATGTGAACGTCGACTACATGACACTGCACCATTATTTGGGCCTAGAGGAAGGCATTGGGAAGTAATAATTAGATGATGGGTTGCTAGATTGACAGAAGCTTAAACCCTAGTTTATGCGTTGCTTCGTAAGGGGCTGATTTGGATCCACTTGTTTCATGCTATGTTTAGGTTTACCTTAATACTTCTTTTGTAGTTGCGGATGCTTGCATTAGAGGTTAATCATAAGTGGGAGGCTTGTCCAAGTGAGGACAACACCAAGCACCGGTCCACCCACATACCAAATTATCAAAGTACAGAACTCGAATCATATGAACGTGATGAAAACTAGCTTGACGATAATTCCCATTGTCCTCGGGAGCATTTTCCTTCATATAAGAGTTTGTCCAGCCTTGTCCTTTGCTACAAAAAGATTGGGCCATCTTGCTGCAACTTATTTACTTTTACTATTTGTCACTTGCTATCAATTACCTTATCACAAAACTATCTGTTACCGATAATTTCAGTGCTTGCAGAAAATACCTTACTGAAAACTGCATATCATTTTCTTCTGCTCCTCGTTGGGTTCGACACTCTTACTTATCTAATGGACTACGATAGATCCCCTACACTTGTGGGTCATCAAGCCGAACACAATAAACTTTCTGCAGAAGATCTATTCGGAAGAAGGAACCTGCCTTGCAATGTCGAAGACAATAAGCCGAACTCATCGTCATCGAAGACAGGTTTAGGGGCTATTGAGGGACTCTTGGATTGAGGGGTCCTCATGTGGCCGGATAACTCGTGGTGGGCCGGACTGGTGGGCGGTGAAGATCATTGCTGAAGATCATCTCTCGCATCCGGATAGGACTCCTGTAAACGTATAATGGCAGGTTTTATGTTCAGGTGTAACCTTTCCTTCCTCTGCAAGCTGGTTATGTACAAACCCTAGGTCCCTCCGGTGCATATATAAACTGGAGGGTTTAGTCCGTAGAGGCTAAGATAGAAGAGAACAACAGAATCACATGCTAGGCTTTTAGGGTTTAGCCATTACGATCTCGAGGTAGATCAACTCTTGTAATCATATTCATCAAGATCAATATAGCGGGAAGGAGGGTATTACCTTGATCGAGAGGGCCTGAACCTGGGTAAAACATCATGTCCCTAGTCTCCTGTTACCATCGATCCTCAGACACATAGTTTGGGACCCCCTACCCGAGATCCGCCGGTTTTGACACCGACAGATACCAAGCACCCAAGAGTAATAAGCTTCTCAACTTCACTTCCACGTATCACCGTGGAGAACTCAAACCGATGCACCAAATACAATGGCAAGGGCACATGGAGTGCCCAAGTCCTTCTCTCCCAAATCCCACTAAAGGAACTAATGCTAGGGAGGGAAATGAGGGGAAGAACGGAGAAGAGAACACGAAGAACTCCAAGATCTAGATCCAGAGGGTTCCCCTCACATAGAGGAGAAAGTGATTAGTGGAAATGTGGATCTAGATCTCCTCTCTCTTTTCCCCCCGAAAACTAGCAAGAATCCATGGAGGGATTGAGAGATAGAAGCTCGAAGAAGGTCAACAATGGGGGAAGAACATGAGCTCAAAGGATAGATCTTCAATGGGGAAGAAGACCCCCTTTTATATGAGGGGAAAAATCCAACCGTTGTCCACATAGCCTGCACCGGGCGGTACTAACCGCTCCAAGGAGCGGTACTACCGCTAGGGTGGTAGTAGCCAGCTAAAGCATTACTGCAACGGGGCAATAGGGCGGTAGTACTGCCGGGGCGGTACTACCGCCTGCCCTTGCGGTACTACCACAGGGGTAGTATTCAACGACCACTCAGGTGCAGCACACAGTAGTACACAGTGAGGCAGCGGTACTACCGCTGGGGATAGCGGTACTACCGCGCGTCCACAGATGTAAAAAATTACTGCCGCACCTACATCTGCTGGAGCTAGTTTTCACTAAAAAGCTAGCATGGTACTACCGCTCACAGGGAGCGGTACTACCACGTACGGGCGGATGTAAAAAATTACATCTGCGCCTACGTCCGCATGCTTCAGCGTCAGGGCTGGGGCCAGCGGTACTACCGCTCACCAAGAGCGGTACTACATCTGGCCCCTGCGGTACTATGATAACCCACAAGTATAGGGGATCACAATAGTTTTCGAGGGTAGAGTATTCAACCAGAATTTATTGATTCGACACAAGGGGAGCCAAAGAATATTCTCAAGTATTTGCAGTTGAGTTGTCAATTCAACCACACCTGAAAGACTTAATATCTGCAGCAAAGTAGTATGGAAGTAACGGTAACGGTGACAAAAGTAACAATAGCGGTTTTGTAGCAATCGTAACAGTGGCAGCGGAAAAGTAACTAAGCATAGATCAATATGTGAAAAGCTCGTAGGCAATGGATCAGTGATGGATAATTATGTCGGATGCGATTCCTCATGCAACAGTTATAACATAGGGTGACACAGAACTAGCTCCAGTTCATCAATATAACATAGGCATGTATTCCGAATATAGTCATACGTGCTTATGGAAAAGAACTTGCATGCCATCTTTTGTCCTACCCTCCCGTGGCAGCGGGGTCCTATTGGAAACTAAGTGATATTCAGGCCTCCTTTTAATAGAGTACCAGACCAAAGCATTAACACTTAGTGAATACATGAACTCCTCAAATTACGATCATCACAGGGAGTGGTCCCGATTATTGTCACTTCGGGGTTGCCGGATCATAACACATAGTAGGTGACTATTTACTTGCAAGATAGGATCAAGAACTCACATATATTCATGAAAACATAATACGTTCAGATCTAAAATCATGGCACTCGGGCCCTAGTGACAAGCATTAAGCATAGCAAAGTCATAGTAACATCAATCTCAGAACATAGTGGATACTAGGGATCAAACCCTAACAAAACTAACTCGATTACATGGCAAATCTCATCCAACCCATCATCGTCTAGCAAGCCTACGATGGAATTACTCACGCTAGGCGGTGAGCATCATGAAGTTGGTGATGGAGGAAGGTTGATGATGACGATGGCGACGGATTCCCCTCTCTAGAGCCCCGAACGGACTCCAGATCAGCCCTCCCGAAGAAGATTAGGGTTAGGCGGCGGCTCCGTATCATAAAACGCGATGAATCCTTCTCTCTGATTTTTTTCTCCCCGAAAGTGAATATATGGATTTGGAGTTGAGGTCAGTGGAGCTCCAAGGGGCCCACGAGGCAGGGGCGCGCCCAGGGGGTGCAGGCGCGCCCCCACCCCTCGTGGACAGGGTGTGGGCCCCCTGGTGCTGATTTTTTCGCCAATATTTTTTAAAAATTCCAAAAATATTCTCCGTGAAGTTTCAGGTCATTCCGAGAATTTTTTTTTCTGCACAAAAATAACACCATGGCAATTCTGCTGAAAACAGCGCCAGTCCGGGTTAGTTCCATTCAAATCATGCAAGTTAGAGTCCAAAACAAGGGCAAAAGTGTTTGGAAAAGTAGATACGTTGGATACGTATCAACTCCCCCAAGCTTAAACCTTTTCTTGTCCTCAAGCAATTTAGTTGACAAACTGAAAGTGATAAAGAAAAAACTTTTACAAACTCTGTTTGCTCTTGCTGTTGCAAATATGTAAAGCCAGCATTCAAGTTTTCGGCAAAGATTATGAACTAACCACATTCACAAGAACATTTAGGTCTCATGTTTACTCATATCAATGGCATAATCAACTAGCGAGCAATAATAATAAATCTCGGATGACAACACTTTCTCAAAACAATCATAATATGATATAACAAGATGGTATCTTGCTAGCCCTTTCCGAGACCACAAAACATAAATGCAGAGCACCTCTGAAGATCAAGGACTGACTAGACATTGTAATTCATGGTAAAAGAGATCCAGTCATACTCAATGTAAATTAATAGCAATGCATGCAAATGACAGCGGTGCTCTCCAACTGGTGCTTTTCAATAAGAGGGTGATGACTCAATATAAAAGTAAATAGATAGGCCCTTCGCAGAGGGAAGTAGGGATCTGTAGAGGTGCCACAGCTCAAGTTTTAAAATAGAGATAAATAATATTTTGGGCGGCATACTTTCATTGTCAACATAACAACCAAGATATCTTGATATCTTCCATGCTACACACATTATAGGCGGTTCCCAAACTGAATGGTAAAGTTTATACTCCCCCACCACCAACAAGCACACTCCACGGCCATCCGAATCCACGGGGTACCGTCCATACCAACAACAGTCCTGGCGGAGTTTTATTTGCAATTATTTTGATTTGATTTGAGCATGGGACTGGGCATACCGGTTACCGGCCATGTGCTCGTTAATGATGAGCAGAGTCCACTCATCGTGAGAATAACCGACCTAGCATGGAAGATATAGATACCCCTAGTTGATACATGAGCTATTCAAGCATACAAAATAGAATCTCATTTGAAGGTTTAGAGTTTGGCACATACAAATTTACTTGGAAAGGCAGGTAAATACCGCATATAGGAAGGTATGGTGGACTCATATGGAATAACTTTGGGGTTTATGGAAGTGGTTGCACAAGGAGTATTCCCGCTTAGTACAAGTGAAGGCTAGAAAGAGACTGGGAAGCGACCAACTAGAGAGCGACAACAATCATGAACATGCATTAAGATAATCAACAATGAGTGCAAGCATGAGTAGGATTTAAAACACCATGAACATAAATATCATGGAGGCTATGTTGATTTTGTTTCAACCACATGCGTGAACATGTGCCAAGTCAAGCCACTCAAATCGTTCAAAGGAGGATACCACCCTCTCATACCACATCACAACCATTTTAATAGCATGATGGCACGCAAGGTAAACTATTATAAACTCCTAGCTAATTAAGCATGGCATGAGAAACTATAATATCTAGTTGTCATTGCAAACATGTTTCATTCATAATAGGCTGAATCAGGAACGATGAACTAATCATATTTACAAAAACAAGATAGGTCGAGTTCATACTAGCTTCTCTCATCTCAATGAGTCCATCATATATCATCATTATTGCCTTTCACTCGCACGACTGAACCATGTGGATAATAATAATAGTGCACGTGCATTGGACTAAGCTAGAATCTGCAAGCATTTAATGCAAGGGAGAAGACAAGGTAATATGGGCTCTTGATTAAATCAACAATAATGCTTATTAGAGCCACTCAACATTATCATCACGGGCTTCTTCTCTAGACCCCCAAAGAAAAGAAAAGAAATAAAACTATTTACATGGGAAAGCTCCCAACAAGCAAAAGAAGAACGAGAAACCTTTTTGGGGTTTCTTTTAATTACTACTACTACAGTCATGGAAAGTAAGCTATCTAAAAGCTACAACTAATTTTTTTTCTTAAGGTTTTTTGAGACACACAAGAAGAAGGCTTAGAAAAGAAAATAAACTAGCATTGATAGTACAATGAAAAAGTATGAGCACCGACAAATGGAATGATGGTGTGAATATGAATGTAATGTCGGTGAGAAATACGTACTCCCCCCAAGCTTAGGCTTTTGGCCTAATTTGGTCTATGGCCACTGCTGGCCTGGCGGATATCCAAAGACGTAGTTGGGGTTGTACTGAGAAGCATCAGCTATTGCCTGATGAGCTGCAGCTTGGTGGCAAGCCGCCTCCGTCCTCTCCTTATACTCGTTCGCCTCCTCCCTGGTTATAACATATCTCATTTTTGCCTGGAAGTTAAAGAAAGTAGGAGCAGGAAGGGCAACATGGATGGTGCGCTGTCTGTCAAAGGTTAGTCGGTACTATAGGAATTGTTCATTCCTCTCAAAAACTGATGGCAAACCATAGCATTATAATCTTGATAAGCATGAGGCAACTTCATATTATTTTCATGTATGGGTACATGAAGATAATTAGCCACACGGGTTGCATAAATTCTACCAAACAAATTTCCACTTAAACCGTTCAGATGTAACCTTCATGCAACAATGCCCCCCAAGTTATATTGTTTATCACATAATATCGCACTCTTGAGGACACTAAGATCTAGAACGCACATGTGGCAAGCCTCATCTTTACCGTTAATGCATCTACCAACGAAGAGAGCGAAATAATGTATGGAAGGAAAATGAATGCTCCCTATGGTAGCTTGTGTGATTTCTCTAGATTCCCCAAAGTGATACTAGCTAGAAAGTCTTTATACTCAGATTTTTCAAGGTTCACTATCATCCCCCCACTGCGGGAGTTTACAAGAAATATTAAAATATTCTAGGTCCATGGTGTATGATTTATCATAAAGATCAAATAAAAAAGTGTGATAATTGCGTGAGGATGTAAATTTAAACCTTCTCACAAAGGAATCAGTTAGGTAGTGGTACTGTGGGCACTTATCTGACACGAAGTCCTCAAGATCAGCATTAGGCACATACGTGTCAAATTCATCCTTGATGCCTGCCTGGACCATAAAGTTCTCTGACGGCCATTCACAAGGCCGCACTTGAGCTTCCCTCGATGGTTCATCGTCTGGCTCACGTATAGCGAGCCTTGGTACTTGCTTCCTTGAGGAACCACCTTGGTAAATTTTCCTATGCATTTTTCTCTAAAAAAATTCTAAAATTTTAGTGACTCAAAATAAAAGTGAACTAGACTCAACAAGATTGATAGCAACTACTCCCATAAGTGCCTAGAGGCTATATCATGCATTAAAACTACTTTGGACCGTATAAGTTTGACATGCAAGCTAAAGACCAGGGTCACCTAAGCAGCAAAAAATGCAATAAATAAAGCACTAGAACAAAAGCTAATTGGACCATTGGAGGAGTTACATACCAAAGAATAATCCCCCAAAACAGTTTTGTGAATGAAGCTTTGAGCAAGGAGATCAAAAATGGCAGCAAAATGAGCTAGAACACAGGTTTGAGCTATGGGAGGATTTTTTTGGAGGAAGACGAAGTGAGTGGGTGCTAGAATAAGTGGAGGGGGTCCACGTGGGGCCCACGAGGCAGGGGGCGCGCCCATGGACCCTCGTGGCTAGGTGGTGTGGCCCCCTTGTGTGTTCTCAGTGCCAATAAT
Organism: Secale cereale; assembly: GCA_902687465.1. Taxonomy (NCBI): domain Eukaryota; kingdom Viridiplantae; phylum Streptophyta; class Magnoliopsida; order Poales; family Poaceae; genus Secale; species Secale cereale. Next base: position 91,885,501 of record LR738709.1, read on the forward strand.
TCTTAAATATTCTACAAAAAATCATATTTCATTTTCGGGACGTTTGAAGAACTTTTATTTTTAGGGTATTTTTATTGTAAGGATAATTCAGAAAATAAACAGAAAATATTATTTTTGCTTTATTTAATCTAAATAACAGAAAATAAAAAGAGGGTACAGAGAGTTGTGCTTTCTAACTTCATCCATCTCATTCTCATCAAAAGGAATCGACTAACAAGGTTGATCAAGTCTTGTTAACAAACTCTTTCCGAAGAACATTAAACTGGAGAATTTTTGAATAACACTAGGTTACCTCAACGGGGATATGCATGTCCCCAATAATAGAATATCATATTTCTTCTTGACAGTAGGAAGAGGAAATTCAAAACCTCCAATAATAATAGTTGAAATTTTTCCAATAGAATTGATACTGTGGGCTTGAGGTTGTTTCCTTGGAAAGTGTACTGTATGCTCATTACCATTAACATGAAAAGTGACATTGCCTTTGTTGCAATCAATAACAACCCCTGCCGTATTCAAAAAGGGTCTACCAAGGATAATCGACATACTATCGTCATCAGGAATATCAAGAATAACAAAGTCCGTTAAAATAGTAACGTTTGCAACCACAACAGGCACATCCTCACAAATACCGACAGGTATAGTAGTTATCGGCCATTTGCAAAGATATTTCAGTAGGTGTCAACTTATTCAAATCAAGTCTACGATATAAAGAGAGAGGCAAAACACTAACACCGGCTCCAAGATCACATGAAGCAGTTTTAACATAGTTTCTTGTAATGGAGCATGGTATAGTTGGTACTCCAGGATCTCCTAGTTTCTTTGGTATTCCACCTTTAAAAGTATAATTGGCAAGCATATTGTAAATTTCAACTTCCGGTATCTTTCTTTTATTTGTAACAATATCTTTCATATACTTAGCATAAGGATTCGTTTTAAGCACATCAGTCAAACGCATACGCAAAAAGATAGGTCTAATCATTTCAGCAAAGCGCTCAAAATCCTCATCATCCTTTTCTTGGATGGTTTGGGAGGAAAAGACATGGGTTTCTGAACCCATGGTTCTATTTCTTTACCATTCTTCCTAGCAATGAAGTCTCTTGTATCATAACATTGATTCTTTGATTGTGGGTTATCAAGATCAACAACAGGTTCAATCTCTACATCATCGTTATTGCTAGGTTGAGCATCAACATGAACATCACCATTAATATTCTCACTAGGTTCATGTTCATTACCAGATTGTGTTTCAGCATGAGAAATAGAAATATCATTGGGATTCTTAGGTGTGTCAACAACAGGTTCACTAGAAGCAGGCAAAGTCCTGTCATTTTTCTTTTTCTTCTTCTTAGAAGGACTAGGTGCATCAACATTAAATCTCTGAGAATATTGCTCAACTGTCTTAGGATGGCCCTCAGGATACAAAGGTTCTTGAGTCATTCTACCCCCTCTAGTCAAACTCTAACAACATTATCATTTTCCTTATTATTTAATTCATTGAGCAAATAATCTTGTGCTTCAAGCACTTGTTCTACCTGAGTGGTAACCATAGAAGCATGTTTACTAATGAGTTTAAGTTCACCTTTAACTCTAGATATATAATCACTCAAGTGTACAATCATATAAGAATTACGTTTCAATTGTCTACCAACATAAGCATTGAAGTTTTCTTGTTTAACAATAAAATTATCAAACACATCTAATCATTGGCCAGCAGACTTATTACGAGGAATATCACCTTCATTGTGGGGACCCCGACTTAAGAGTCGAGATCACCGAATGCACGTGTACAGTGATCCCAGAGATCAATGCTCACTGAACACACAGAAGCCGAATAACAAGAGTCTTACATCCATACATACCGTCTTACACAAATTATGGCCATTATGGCCAAGTCTTACATAGATAAAGCCTCACGGGCTGAATAGCAAATAACTCAAATAGCGGAAGTCTTCGATGATAAGTAGAACCCATGCCATCTGCCTTAACCCTACAGGCATTCTGACTGGGATAGCGTCCTAGTTCGCATGTTCGTCTCCATATAACTCTTCTTCATATTCCTGTTCCTCCATGCCTGGCTAATTAAATAACCAGTGGCAAGCCAATGAGTACTTTGAATGTACTCGCAAGCAACCCATGATTTGGTTCGAAGTAACAATGCAATTGAATAACAATGAGCAATCTAGCTACGAGCTAGAATAGATATTCTACCATCAAGTATATGCATCAATAAAATTCACGTAACCTTGAAGACAGGTTACCGATATCAACATGAGTAGGATTCAACTTAACGAGTCAAGTCACCATCTTAACTCAACATACACACACACACAAGGTTTCGCAAACATTGGACGTAGCCCAAGAGCGGTTACCCAACTGTCCTTGACCGTGGACACGACTATTCGAATAGTTTTACACTCTGCAGAGGTTGCACACTTTACCCACAAGATCCGGGAAGCTTTCGTGTCACCCACGATCCCGCAGTACCTCAAGTACTCGGGGGAAGCACCCGATCATTATCTTTCCTTAGACGACACTAACATAGAGTCCAGTCGTTGGTGCACAGCCCTCGAGTACAAACAATAGATCATGGGACTTGCCCTATTTTCAAAGTCACGCGTACACGAAGGGACCAACGGTGTGTCCGGTGCCTTGTGAAAACAGTCATGGTCGTCTATCCAAGCACAACCCCGTCCCGGGAGAGACCTCAAGTCTTCCCGTCACTAGTAATGCGGGCACCATGCTAGTATCGGCCTAAGTAATCAATAACGCCTAGTCCCATAAGGGGTAGAGTGGTTGCACATATATGGTTGGAATAACGGTCGCAACTTAAACCAATCCATTTGAAAAACATCACACACACTTGTCTTGGTACACCACCTCGTCAACAAGTGGTTACCCATCTCATCTTTTTTCCCCAGGCATAAGTGGCACCCGATGGGGTCTTTAAAAAGAATGCTACCACGAAGGCATCATGGCACACATGCCTCTCTAAGCATCACTACTAGTCATTTGCAATGCATCTAGCACATAGCAAGATTATGAGTAAAGCATGCATCATGTGGTGGTTCTTAACTAAGTCACCACCGTCATTCTTATCATCATGCATTTGGAAACAAACGGGTTCCGAAGAACACAAGTGTATCATGGTCAAAGGGCTGCTTGCCTGGATTGGCTTGGTCTTCAAAGTCTTCAAATCCTTCCCCTTCTTCTTTTTCAGCAACCTCGTCAAATACGGTATCTAATCGTCGCAAAATAACAACGGGAAAATAAGACCACAATAAAAACAGAAAAATCAAAGTGCTCAGAAAAATGTCAACTTATTTTTGTTAAATACTAGAGGGAAAACTAAGATGGCAAAAATTCTTAGTTGGAGTTTTGGAGTTGCAGAATGGGATCTAAGGATTTTTGAACAAAAGTTTTAATGTTCAAATATGAATTTAAATTTGAACAGAACAGAAAAGGTCCATGGACATGTGTGAAAGTGACACCATTAAATAGGTTGGAATATTACAAGATTTTAGGAACTGGAATTAATTCATTTGGACAAATATTTATTTCTTTGAAATTATTTGAAATAACCACAGAAAAGAAAAAGAGAAAAAGGCCCTGTGCCACTGGGCCAGAACGGCCACAGTGCACGGCCCAAGGCGAATAGCCCACCGCACGGGCGCCAGCGCACGCGCCAGGTCTTTAAACTTGACGGGCGGGGCCCGGCGGTCAGTGATAGAGAGGGGAGCGAGAGGGAGGTGACGATGACAGGCGGGGCCCGCCTGTCATCTTCAACCTTGCGGCCAGAGAGACGGCGAGCTCACCGGCGGCGATTCCGGGCACGCCGGGGCAAGCTACGGGCAGGAATGGACCTAGCGGAGAGTCGCCATTCCAGTGGTGGTGGTGTGGCTCGCCGGAGGGGCCTGGTTCGTCGGCGGTGAGGTGGAGCGGCGGAGGAGCGTCGGGAGGTTCCAGGCTGGCTCGCTCCGGGCTGCAATAGGAGTGGGAGAAGGAGGGGAACGAGTCAGTGAGGTCTGTTGGCTCCAGATCGAGCGAGAGTTGGGGCGGAGGGAGGCTGTACCGCGAGATCTCCGGTCGCCCGACGCGGCGAAGGTCCGGTCGATCCCGAGCACTGAGGCTCTCTGAGGGCGAGTGGGTGGTGCTGGTGAGCTTCTGGGGGTATGGGGAGGAGATGGGTGCTGTTGGAGAGGCTCGGGGCGTGCTTATATAGCAGAGCCCCGGTCCACCGTGGACTCGTGCGCCGGTGAGGTTACGGGCGAGGCCAGAGGCCGTGCAGGCGCTTGTGTTTGAGTCGGGGACGTTCATGGATGAGGTCTACGCCTAGTAGAGGAAGAGGAGGAGCGGGGAATGCTCCAGAGGGAGCGCGCGTGTGAGGCCAGAGGTTGGAGCTCGCGGGCAGCCAGCGCGCGTGCGAGGGCGGCCATTGGAGGGAGAAGGAGGAGGGGGACAACACCGGGGAGAGTGGCGGACGCCGAGGCACATCGGTTGGCGCGAGGGGGAGCACGAGGTGGTCGGAGGCGAGGGATTGGGCGAAGCTACAGTGCGGGTGCGCACTGTAGCGCGCTCTGGAGCGTGCTTATGGCATGCCACGGCATGCCATTGGCTCACTGGTTGCGTCCGCCATGTCTGGGGGGTCCAGCACGAAGTAAATAAACTAGCTGTGCCCTTGGATGCTCTGGGTGATCAGTGAGGGAGGAGTGAAGCTGGTAAATGGGTAGAATTTGGCTGTCCAGCAAGGTAACTTAGGGTTTTCACCCCTCAATCATGGAGCTGTTGACATGGGGAAGTTACTGGAGATAGAATGTAACTAGGTGAAGCTGTGGTAGAAAGTTGAAGCAAAAGTAAATAGTAGAAGAGGTCAAGATGATGGTTTTGGTAATTTGGCAGAAGGTGTTTGATCATGTTTTGGACAGGTAAATGATCTCCACTGGCTATGACACTTAACTGGATTAAATGTCATATGGAAATAGGGTGTTTCACCAAATTTGGGCTCATTTGAAGAAACTAGCCAATGTAACTTTGGTGAACCCTAGAAATCAACAGAAATGGCTTCATCATGTTTAAGTCAAGCTAATCATCTCCCCTTGATGCACCACTTGGTGTAGTGTCATCATTTGGGGTTATGATCATGCTCACAAAGTTTGAAGCTCCACGTAAAAAGTTGGTAATGTAAAGTTGTTCAAATTTGAATTTGAACAGAAATGGTTTTGGGGCATTCTGATCAAGTTACCCTACTCCAAATCTTGTGCCATGTGATCTAGATGCCTTATTAGGCCATTCTAGCATGTGCACCAAGTTTGAGAGCATTTGGATAAGTTTGGCAATGTAAAGTTGCTCAAACTTCAGATATGGACAGAATGGTTTTGAAGGGTTTTGATGATGTTTTCTTGCTTCCCAAGGCATGGGGCTTGGCAAGATCATCAAATATATCATATATGACATGATAGAATTTCCCTGGAATTTTTAGAGAATATTTCCTTTGTAAATATTTCATAAGCTTGAAATATCCAGAAAGGGTTTTAGAGGAATTAGCCCATTATTTTGAACATGACCAAGTGTTGAAACTCTTATATATGGACAATATATGTCCTATGAGTCTCCCTGAATTTTGGCAAATATTTTTGAAATACTTAAATAATTTTTCCCTGTTAAAGACCATTTCTGGCCTTAAGAAAAAGCTTTTAAATAAAATAGGAAAATAACTTTTAAAATTATACTTTTGTGGTTTCTGGGAGTCCTATGACTACTAGGTCTCAAATATACTTTTTGAAATAATTTTCTCACCCTAAATCAAGCACTTGCAGTGCAAACCTCAATTCAGGGGTTTTTGGAATACTAAATTTTAAAAATACATTTTGGCCAAAAATTTTATAAGAAAATACTATACTGCTATAAACACTTGGTATGATCATTGGGCAAAAGGGTTGGGTATGGAGATGAATTCTACAAGAGGTAATAGTTGACTTTAATGAGCACATGAAAACATAGGAAGAAAACTCAATTTCAAATAAAAGCCAAATGATGCCAAAAACTTTTGCTGGTCCAAATTTTCATGCTTCATTGATGCAAATAACATGTTACAAAATGCAGGGTGTGACAGACCTACCCCCCTTACAAGAATCTCATCCCCGAGATTCCTAGACTAGGTCTTAAAAGAGATCAGGATACTTGGATCTAAGATAGTCTTCACGTTCCCAGGTTGCTTCTGCTTCCGTGTGGTTGCTCCACTGGACCTTGAAGTACTTGATGGTACGGCTTCGCGTCCGTCGTTCTGCTTCATCCAGAATGCGAATGGGCTTCTCGCGGTAGGTCAAATCAGGCTGCCGATTAATGGCTTGGTGATCAACATCCTTGTAGAGATCGGGCTTGTTCGGAACTTCGAGACATTTCCGGAGTTGTGACACATGGAATACGTTGTGCACATCGGATAGCTCAGGTGGTAGTTCCAACTGGTATGCCACTTCCCCTCGTTGGTCGGTGATCTTGAAAGGGCCAATAAATCTTGGTGCAAGTTTCCCCTTAACGTGGAAACGCTTGGTTCCCTTTAGAGGGGTTACTCGTAGGTACACATGGTCTCCGACACGGAAACTCATGTCCCGACGGTGAGTGTCAGCATAGCTCTTCTGCCTTGACTTGGCTGCCTTCAAACGTTCTCTGACTAGTTGGACTTGCTCTTCTGCTTCACGGAGCATATCCGGTCCAAAGACTAGCCCTTCTCCAGTCTCTAACCAGTTGAGGGGTGTGCGACATCTGCGTCCGTACAACACCTCAAATGGTGCCATCTGAAGGCTTGACTGATAACTGTTGTTATTGGAGAACTCAGCAAAAGGGAGGCAATCTTCCCACTTGGCTCCATACGCCAAGATACAGGCTCGGAGCATGTCTCCGAGAATTTGATTTACTCGTTCTGTCTGACCTCCGGTCTGTGGGTGGAAAGCTGTGCTGAAAGACAACTTGGTTCCCAAGGCTTCTTGGAATCTTTTCCAGAACCTTGAAGTAAACTGGGTGCCTCGATCTGACACAATTTCTTGTGGAACACCATGGAGGCTCACGATTCGGTTGATATAGAGAGTTGCCAACTGGTTGCCTGAATAGGTAGTCTTGACAGGAATGAAATGGGCCACCTTGGTCAAATGGTCGACTATGACCCAGATGGAGTCATGTCCTCTATTCGACCTTGATAATCCAGTGATGAAGTCCATTCCGACTTTATCCCACTTCCACTCGGGAACCTTGAGTGGTTGGAGCAATCCAGCGGTTCACTGATATTCAGCCTTGACCCTTTGGCACACATCACACTTTTGCAACATAGGTTGCAATCTCTCTTTTCATCCCGTGCCACCAGAATCTTTCCTTCAAGTCTTGATACATATTGGTTCCTCTAGGGTGGATGGAATACGGAGTGTCGTGGGCTTCTTGCAGGATCAGGTTCTTCAGCTCCATCTTGTTTGGTACGCAGATGCGGCCTTTGTACCAAACAATCCCGTGCTCGTCTTCAGAGAATCCTGGGGCCTTGCCTAGCTTCATCTTCTTCTTGATGCCTTCAATGCTTGCGTGCCCACCTTGCGCCTTCTTGACTTCGTCCATCAGGGCCGGTTTGACTTCCAAATGATCCAGAAATCCAGGGGTGACCAATTCCAAACTGAATTGTTCGAGTTCCTTAAACAAGGTTGGCTGCCTCTCTTGAATAATGGCATTCAAGGAGCAAGCCTTCCTGCTTAAGGCATCAGCCACCACGCTAGCCTTCCCTGGGTGATATTGAACACTAAGGTCATAGTCCTTGATGAGTTCCAACCATCTTCGCTGCCTCATGTTCAATTCCTTTTGGGTGAAAATGTACTTCAGAGTTTTGTGGTCTGTGTATATCTCACACCGTTTCCCTAGGAGGTAATGCCGCCATGTCTTCAAGGCATGAACCACTGCCGCTAACTCAAGATCGTGAGTAGCGTAGTTCTCTTCATGAGGTCGTAGCTGCCTGGAGAGGTAAGCTATGACTCAGCCTTCTTGCATCAGAATGCTTCCCAATCCAGTTCGAGAGGCATCACAATATATCACGAACTCATTGTGAATATCAGGTGTTGCCAGAACTGGGGCAGTGGTCAACCTCTTCTTGAGCTCTTGGAAGCTCTCTTCGCATTTTGGCGTCCACTCGAACTTCTTGTCCTTCTTGAGAAGCTGAGTCATCGGCCGGGCAATGCTAGAGAATCTTTCCACGAATTTGCGGTAATAGCCCGCAAGTCCGAGGAAGCTTCTGACTTCCTTGACGGTTGTTGGAGATTGCCATTGGGTCACAGCTTCGATCTTCGCGGGATCAACTGACAATCCTTCTTCGATCAAGACATGACCTAAGAACCCAACTTTATGCAGCCAGAACTCACACTTGCTGAATTTGGCATATAGTTGGTGCTCCCGAAGCTTGTCTAGGACCATCCTCAAATGTTGCTCGTGTTCTTCCTCCGTCTTCGAGAAGACAAGAATGTCATCGATGAAGACAACAACAAACTTGTCCAAATATTCCATGAAGACTTTATTCATGAGATACATGAAGTAAACTGGGGCATTGGTTAACCCAAAGGACATGACCGTGCACTCGTACAGGCCATATCTGGTTACGAATGCCGTCTTCGGAATATCTTGGGGTATGATCTTCAGCTGGTAGTACCCAGATCTGAGGTCGATCTTGGAGAACACCTTGGCTCCGCTGAGCTGATCAAACAGATCTTCAATCTTGGGAAGTGGATATTTGTTCTTGATTGTAACTTCATTGAGGGAATGGTAGTCAATGCATAAGCGGATGGTACTGTCCCTCTTTGCCACAAACAGAACAGGTGATCCCCAAGGGGAGGCACTTGGGCGGATAAATCCCTTCCTCAGCTGCTCTTCCAGTTGCTTCTTTAACTCGGCTAATTCTTCCGTCCCCATTCTATAAGGCTTCTTATAGATGGGTCCTGCTCCGGGCACGAGCTCGATGATGAACTCAATGTCACGGCCAGGAGGCATTCCCAGTAGCTCATCCGGAAAGACATCAGGATACTCGCATACCACCGGTACTTTCTCTAGCCCAACTTCAGATAGACAGTTGACTTGAACGGCTTGAGCGGAAGAGGAGTTGGGAGCAAACTTAACTTCGACTCCTAGGTCATTGGTCACAGTGACAGTCCGATTGGCACAGTCTAATAAGCCTTGGTGCTTACTGAGCCAATCCATCCCTAGGATCACATCCAAGCCTTGTGATCTCAGGATGATAAGGTCTGCTAGGAAGTCTACACCGTTAATGGTAATACTGACTCCCTTACAGCCTATCTTGGCTCTCATCTCTGCTCCGGGGGTTTGTACCACCATGGGGTTATTCAGGGGTGTAGGGGTCATGCCACTTTTTAATGCAAATCTTTGAGTGACAAATGAATGCGTGGCTCCAGAATCAAACAAGACAGTTGCAGGTGCTGAGTTGACAAGGAACGTACCCAGCACGACGTCCGGGTCTTCCTGGGCTTCTTCAGCAGTGACGTGATTCACACGCCCCTTCCCATGGTTAGGCGGGTTGCGAGGAGCTAGGTTCCTCGGTGGCATCCTGCGGCCTTGTCCTGGGTTCTGCGCATTGGGGCACGGGGCATCAGGCTTCTTGTTGGGGCACACCCTTGAGATGTGTCCTGACTGACCACATCCAAAGCAAGTGACTTGGTTTGGATTATTGGTCTTGTTGCCACCACTGTTATTGGGGTTGAAGGCTGGCCTTGGGTTGGCATACTGCTGAGGCTGATAGTTGGTGCGAGGTGCAGGAGCTCTTGGTTGCTGATAGGTTGGCTTGACCGGGGCTGATTGCCATGGGCGAGGCTTCTGGTTGCTGAACTTCCCTTGCTGACCATCTTGCGCTTGCGAGTGTCTTCCAGAGCACTCTGCTTGTCTTCAAGCATGGGTGCTTTGTTCACCAGGTCAGGGAAGGTTGGGCAGTCGCACACGACAAGCGAGTACTGCAGAGTTTGATTGAGGCCTTCCATGAAGCGTTCCCTTTTTGCAGCATCAGTGGTGACATCTTCAGGGGCATACCTTGACAGAAGACTGAACTTCTGCATGTACTCTTTGACAGTGCCACTTCCTTGCTTCAGGGCTCGGAATTCACGCTTTTTGATAGCCATGTTTCCGGAAGGAATGTGAGCTTTGCGGAATTCTGCCTTGAAGTTGTCCCAAGTGATGTCTTGTCCAGCATGCATGACCTTGAATCCATCCCACCAAGCTCTAGCAGTCCCCCCGAGGCAGTAGGCTGCATAAGCCACCTTCTCGCGGTGTTCGGTGCATCCGACTAGTTCCAGCAAGTCCTCAATGGTGCGGACCCAGTCGTCTGCATCCAGGGGTTCAGCAGTCTCGATGAAAGTTGGCGGTGCATGCTTCTTGAACTCTGCCAACGTGGAACGTCCATTGCCATTCCCCGCCGGCTGGCGGTTGTTGGTGATAGCTTGAGCAATCAACTGAAGGGCTGCAGTGTTGGCTTGGCGTTCCTCTCGGAAAGCTTGGATAAGCTGAGCCATGTCCATGTTCGGAGGAGGTGGTGGTGGTGGAGCTTGGTCAGTGGTTTGGTCGTGGCCTGCCTCAGATTGAGCGGATGCTCCGGCTTCAGGCTGCTGGGTAGAGGTACCAGTACGAGTTACAACAGGTATCCTGTTGGAGCGGTAAAAGGTCTCATGACTTGGAAGAGGGAAAGCAATATAGATGGGTGCCTAGTAAGGGGGTGGGTGTGAAACTAATCAAATCATGCAAGGGCCGAAAGGCCAAAACACATTCATTAAAATCCAAGCGGGTGATGCAGTCGTTTACATATTCCCGAAGGAAGAATACGACATACATCCGAACACAACAAAAGCAAACACTAGATGGTTTCATATGAACCATACAAGGACTCGACTGCGCATAGGGGTTACACGACCTATCCTACCGTAGAGGTCACGAACTGGCATATCCGAGTAGCGAATAATGCCTAAGCGGCGGAATGCTCGGTCGCGTATTCTGGCTCTTCGGGGTCTTCTTCCTTGCCTTCATCTGTCTGGGCCCCCTTGTCACTTGAGGGTGTGGGGGAGTGGAGGAGTTGGATACGACGGTGCTTTGTCGGTGGTGCCGAGAAAGCTTGCGATATTCCCTTGCCGTCATGCGGCATCGCCGAGGTGGTTCTTCATCCTTGGAAGATACATCTCCTGAGGGCCTTCCGCCTCGGTACGCGATAGCGGATTGTCCTGGAGGCGCACCTTCCTTCTTGATCCTATCCGTCTTCTCTTGTGCTCGACGAAGAAGTGCCTTGGTCTTGTGAAGCTCTTCTCGGAGCTTCATTGATTCCGCGGCCAAATCTTGTGCCAAGCTGTCGGCACATAGACTGAAGTAGGTCTGGAATCGAAGCGGGAGTCCTTCCTTCAATGGAGGGGCTAGTGCGCTGCTCTCATCTTCACCTTCCTTCCGGTAAGGCAAGAAGCGGGTTGTCATCTTGGCTGCCATCTCCGGAAGAAGCTCGCGGAGACGGGTTAGTGCCTTGAGTGCAGCAGCCTCGACAGCGAGAGGTAGTGTTACCATCTGGGGTCCCTCAAAGAACCAACTTGTGGGAGGATCGTTTGCCTTCACGACCACTTCCACATGGTACTCCACCTCAGTGTCGCTAACCGAATGCTCAAGGTAGGTGAGGATGGGTGCTCGGTGGAACTGGCACTCCTGGAGGCTATCCTCGAGAAGAAAGGGAAACCCAGTGGTCAAGTGCTCTTCAGGTACAGCGGCCATCTACAAAGGTGGAATAGGAGAGGTTAATAAGCTGATGATATCTCAGGTTGGTAAGGTTTGAAAAGAAGAGAGGTTCAGAAGGTTTTTGAAGAGGGGTCTCATCTAACTAACGTCCATGCTAAGTAAGGCTTCCTACAGTCAGGATGGCTTTGATACCAGCTCTGTGGGGACCCCGACTTAAGAGTCGAGATCACCGAATGCACGTGTACAGTGATCCCAGAGATCAATGCTCACTGAACACACAGAAGCCGAATAACAAGAGTCTTACATCCATACATACCGTCTTACACAAATTATGGCCATTATGGCCAAGTCTTACATAGATAAAGCCTCACGGGCTGAATAGCAAATAACTCAAATAGCGGAAGTCTTCGATGATAAGTAGAACCCATGCCATCTGCCTTAACCCTACAGGCATTCTGACTGGGATAGCGTCCTAGTTCGCATGTTCGTCTCCATAGAACTCTTCTTCATATTCCTCTTCCTCCATGCCTGGCCAATTAAATAACAAGTGGCAAGCCAATGAGTACTTTGAATGTACTCGCAAGCAACCCATGATTTGGTTCGAAGTAACAATGCAATTGAATAACAATGAGCAATCTAGCTATGAGCTAGAATATATATTCTACCATCAAGTATATGCATCAATAAAATTCACGTAACCTTGAAGACAGGTTACCAATATCAACATGAGTAGGATTCAACTTAACGAGTCAAGTCACCATCTTAACTCAACATACACACACACACACAAGGTTTCACAAACATTGGACGTTGCCCAAGAGCGGTTACCCAACTGTCCTTGACCGGGACACGGCTATTCGAATAGTTTTACACTCTGCAGAGGTTGCGCACTTTACCCACAAGATCCGGGAAGCTTTCGTGTCACCCACGATCCCGCAGTACCTCAAGTACTCGGGGGAAGCACCCGGTCATTATCTTTCCTTAGACGACACTAACATAGAGTCCACTCGTTGGTGCACAACCCTCGAGTACAAACAATAGATCATGGGACTTGCCCTATTTTCAAAGTCACGCGTACACAAAGGGACCAACGGTGTGTCCGGTGCCCTGTGAAAACAGTCATGGTCGTCTATCCAAGAACGACACTGTCCCGGGAAAGACCTCAAGTCTTCCCGTCACTAGTAATGCGGGCACCATGCTAGTATCGGCCTAAGTAATCAATAACGCCCCGTCCCATAAGGGGTAGAGTGGTTGCACATATATGGTTGGCATAACGGTCGCAACTTAAACCATTCCGTTTGAAAAACCTCGCACGCACTTGTCTTGGTACACCACTTCGTCAACAAGTGGTTACCTATCTCATCTTTTTTCCCCGGGCATAAGTGGCACCCGATGGGGTCTTTAAAAAGAATGCAACCACGAAGGCATCATGGCACACATGCATCTCTAAGCATCACTACTAGTTATTTGCAATGCATCTAGCACATAGCAAGATTATGAGTAAAGCATGCATCATGTGGTGGTTCTTAACTAAGTCACCACCGTCATTCTTATCATCATGCATTTGGAAACAAACGGGTTCCGAAGAACACAAGTGTATCATGGTCAAAGGGCTGCTTGCCTGGATTGGCTTGGTCTTCAAAGTCTTCAAATCCTTCCCCTTCTTCTTTTTCAGCAACCTCGTCAAATACGGTATCTAATCGTCGCAAAATAACAACGGGAAAATAAGACCACAATAAAAACAGAAAAATGAAAGTGCTCAGAAAAATGTCAACTTATTTTTGTTAAATACAAGAGGGAAAACTAAGATGGCAAAAATTCTTAGTTGGAGTTTTGGAGTTGCAGAATGGGATCTAAGGATTTTTGAACAGAAGTTTTAATGTTCAAATATGAATTTAAATTTGAACAGAACAGAAAAGGTCCATGGACATGTGTGAAAGTGACACCATTAAATAGGTTGGAATTTTGCAAGATTTTAGGAACTGGAATTAATTCATTTGGAAAAATATTTATTTCTGTGAAATTATTTGAAATAACCACAGAAAAGAAAAAGAGAAAAAGGCCCTATGCCACTGGGCCAGAACAGCCACAGTGCACGGCCCAAGGCGAATAGCCCACCGCACGGGCGCCAGCGCGCGCGCGCCAGGTTTTTAAACCTGACGGGCGGGGCCCGGCGGTCAGTGACATCGAGGGGAGCGAGAGGGAGGTGAGGATGACAGGCGGGGCCCGCCTGTAATCTTCAACCTTGCGGCCAGAGAGACGGCGAGCTCACCGGCGGCGATTCCGGGCACGGCGGGGCAAGCTACGGGCAGGAATGGACCCAACGGAGAGTCGCCGTTCCAGTGGTGGTGGTGTGGCTCGCCGGAGGGGCCTGGTTCGTCGGCGGCGAGGTGGAGCGGCGGAGGAGCGTCGGGAGGTTCCTGGCTGGCTCGCTCTGGGCTGCAATAGGAGTGGGAGAAGGAGGGGAACGAGTTAGTGAGGTCTATTGGCTCCAGATCGAGCGAGAGTTGGGGCGGAGGGAGGCTGTACCGCGAGATCTCCGGTCGCCCGACGCAGCGGAGCTCCGGTCGATCCCGAGCACTGAGGCTCTCTAAGGGCGAGTGGGTGGTGCTGGTGAGCTTCTGGAGATATGGGGAGGAGATGGGTGCTGTTGGAGAGGCTCGGGGCGTGCTTATATAGGCGAGCCCCGGTCCACCGTGGACTCGTGCGCCGGCGAGGTTACGGGCGAGGCCAGAGTCCATGCAGGCGCTTGTGTTCGAGTCGGGGACGTTCATGGATGAGGTCTACGCCTAGTAGAGGGAAGAGGAGGAGCGGGGAATGCTCCAGAGGGCGCGCGCGTGTGAGGCCAGAGGTTGGAGCTCGCGGGCGGCCAGCGCGCGTGCGAGGGCAGCCACTGGAGGGAGAAGGAGGAGGGGGACAGCGCCGGGGAGAGTCGCGGACGCCGAGGCGCGTCGGTTGGCGCGAGGGGGGAGCACGTGGTGGTCGGAGGCGAGGGATTGGGCGAAGCTACAGTGCGGGTGCGCACTGTAGCGCGCTCTCGAGCGTGCTTATGGCATGCCACGGCATGCCGTTGGCTCACTGGTCGCGTCCGCCGTGTCTGGGGGGTCCAGCACGAAGTAAATAAACTAGCTGTGGCCTTGGATGCTCTGGGTGATCAGTGAGGGAGGAGTGAAGCTGGTAAATGGGTAGAATTTGGCTGTCCAGCAAGGTAACTTAGGGTTTTCACCCCTCAATCATGGAGCTGTGGACATGGGGAAGTTACTGGAGATAGAATGTAACTAGGTGAAGCTGTGGTAGAAAGTTGAAGCAAAAGTAAATAGTAAAAGAGGTCAATTTGATGGTTTTGGTAATTTGGCAGAAGGTGTTTGATCATGTTTTGGACAGGTAAATGATCTCCACTGGCTATGACACTTAACAGGATTAAATGTCATATGGAAATAGGGTGTTTCACCAAATTTGGGCTCATTTGAAGAAACTAGCCAATGTAACTTTGGTGAACCCTAGAAATCAACAGAAATGGCTTCATCATGTTTAAGTCAAGCTAATCATCTCCCCTTGATGCACCACTTGGTGTAGTGTCATCATTTGGGGTTATGATCATGCTCACAAAGTTTGAAGCTCCAGGTAAAAAGTTGGTAATGTAAAGTTGTTCAAATTTGAATTTGAACAGAAATGGTTTTGGGGCATTCTGATCAAGTTACCCTACTCCAAATCTTGTGTCATTTGATCTAGATGCCTTATTAGGCCATTCTAGCATGTGCACCAAGTTTGAGAGCATTTGGGTAAGTTTGGCAATGTAAAGTTGCTCAAACTTCAGATATGGACATAATGGTTTTGAAGGGTTTTGATGATGTTTTCTTGCTTCCCAATGCATGGGGCTTGGCAAGATCATCAAATATGTCTTATATGACATGATAGAATTTCCCTGGAATATTTAGAGAATATTTCCTTTGTAAATATTTCAAAAGCTTGAAATATCCAGAAAGGGTTTTAGAGGAATTAGCCCATTATTTTGAACATGACCAAGTGTTGAAACTCTTATATATGGACAATATATGTCCTATGAGTCTCCCTGAATTTTGGCAAATATTTTTGAAATACTTAAATAATTTTTCCCTATTAAAGACCATTTCTGGCCTTAAGAAAAAGCTTTTAAATAAAATAGGAAAATAACTTTTAAAATTATACTTTTGTGGTTTCTGGGAGTCCTATGACTACTAGGTCTCAAATATACTTTTTGAAATAATTTTCTCACCCTAAATCAAGCACTTGCAGTGCAAACCTCAATTCAGGGGTTTTTGGAATACTAAATTTTAAAAATACATTTTGGCCAAATTAATTTTATAAGAAAATACTATACTTCTATAAACACTTGGTATGATCGTTGGGCAGAAGTTTTGGGTATGGAGATGAATTCTACAAGAGGTAATAGTTGACTTTAATGAGCACATGAAAAACATAGGAAGAAAACTCAATTTCAAATAAAAGCCAAATGATGCCAAAAAAATTTGCTGGTCCAAATTTTCATGCTTCATTGATGCAAATAACATGTTACAAAATGCAGGGTGTGACATTCATCAAATCTATAGAGAGAATTTACCTTTACTACCTGTGTCGGGTTATTTAGACCATGTATTTCTTCAATAGGTGGTAAATTCTTAACATCTTCATCTTTAATACCCTTTTATTCCTTTGCCTCTTGCATATCTTCAGGACTGAGAAATAGAATACCCCTTTTATTCGGAGTTGGCTTAGGAGTTGGTTCAGGAAGTGTCCAATCATTATCATTACTCAACATATTATTCAATAGCAATTCAGCTTGATCAACAGTTCTTTCCCTGAAAACACAACCAGCACAACTATCCAGGTGGTCTCTGGAAGCATCAGTTAGTCCATTATAAAAGATATCAAGTATTTCATTTTCTTGAGAGGATGATCAGGCAAAGCATTAAGTAATCGGAGCTGGATGCTACTTCTCGAGCTTGCGTTGTATTCCCTCGAAGAGGAAAGGGAGATGCAGCACAGTAGCGTAAGTATTTCCCTCAGTTTTTGAGAACCAAGGTATCAATCCAGTATTTCCCTCAGCACAGTAGCGTAAGTATTTCCCTCGCACCTGCACAAACAAATAAGAACTTCGCAGCCAACACGACAAGGGTGAGAGTGGTGGAAGGGTGAGAGTGCATAATATCCATGGACTCAACATTAGTCATAACGAACTCATATACTTATTGAAAAAATCTACGATTCATCAAAACAAAGCAATCAATGCATGCTCCTAGGGGGGAGGTTGGTAGGAGTTAACCATCGCGCGCCCCGACCACCACACAAAGGTTGACACTTTACAAATACCTCATGCTCTAACTTCGTCACATAGCGGTTCACCATATGTGCATGCTACGGGAATCACAAACCTTAACACAAGTATTCCTCAATTTCATAATAACTCCACTAGCATGACTCTAATATCACTATCCTCATATCTGAAAACTATTATCAAGCATCCAACTTCTCATCATATTCAATGCACTTAGTGTGAAAGTTTTTACTACATTGATATTGGATGTCTATCATGTGAAGGCTAGTTTTATAGCCTAAGCACATTACCATGTTGTTTTGATAGACTCTCAAATGGATATAAGTGAAGCATGAGAGTTCAACAATTTCTACAAAATATTATCACCACCGTGCGCTAAAAGATATAAGTGAAGCACTAGAGCAAAAACTATTCAACTCAAAAGATATAAGTGAAGCACATAGAGTGTTCTAACAATTCCTAGGCCATATTTAACTCTCTCAAATAGGTGTGTCCAGCAAGGATAATTGTGGCAAACTAACAAGCAAAGACTCAAATTATACAAGACGCTCCAAGCAAAACACATATCATGTGGTGAATAAAAATATAGCTTCGAGTATAGTTACCGATGGATGAAGACGAAAGAGGGGATACCTTCCTGGGGCATCCCCAAGCTTAGGCTTTTGGTTGTCCTTGAATTTTACCTTGGGGTGCCTTGGGCATCCCCAAGCTTAGGCTCTTGCCACTCTTTGTTCCATAGTCCATCAAAACAATACTCAAAACTTGAAAACTTCACATCACAAAACTTAGACAAAAATCTCGTGAGCTCCGTTAGTATAAGAAAACAAACCACTACTCAAAGGTACTGCCATGAACTCATTCTTTGTTTATATTGGTGTTAAACCTACTGTATTCCAACTTCTCTATGGTTCATACTTCCCAATATTACTCATAGATGCATTGAAATAAGCAAATAACACACGAAAAACAGAATCTGTCAAAAACAAAACAGTCTGTAGTAATCTGCAGGTTTCGCATACTTCTGTAACTCCAAAAAATTCAAACTAAATTGGTAAACGTGAGGAATTTGTCTATTAATCATCTTCAAAAAGAATCAACTAAATAGCACGCTCCAGTAAAATCTGATGACAATTCTAGCGAGCGCTAACATTTCTGTTTTTCACAGCAAGATCATATAAACTTCACACAAGTCTTCCCAAAGGTTCTACTTGACACAAACACTGAACAAAACACAAAACCACATCTAAACAGAAGCTAGATGCAATATTTATTCCTCAACAGAAGCAAAAACAAAAAATATAAAATTGGGTTGCCTCCCAACAAGCTCTTTCTTTATAGCCATTAAGATAGGCTTGAGAATTCAATGATGCTCACATGAAAGATAAGAATTGTAGCACAAAGAGAACATCATAAAACATGTGACAAACAGATCTAAGTCTAACATACTTCCTATGCATAGGCAGTTTATAAGCAAACAAATTATCATAGCAAGCAAGATCTAGCGTATGCAAGGAAGAAGAAAGAAACAAGATCAATCTCAACATGAAGAGAGGTAATTTAGTAACATGAAGATTTCTATGACCATATTTTCCTCTCTCATAATAATTGCATGTAGGATCATAAGCAAATTCAACAATATATCTATCACATAACATATTCTCAATACGATCGACATGCATGCAAAGTTTACACTCTTCCAAAATAGTGGGATTAACATTAACTAAAGTCATGACCTCTCCAAACCCACTTTTATCAAAAATTTCATAAGATTGAAAATTCTCCAAATATGTGGGATCTAAAGTTGACACTCTTCCAAACCCACTTTCAATGTTATTGCAAACATTATTATCAATCTTACATTCATCATGGTGCTTAAATAAGGTTTCAAGATCATAAGAAGAATCACCCCAATCATGATCATAGCAACAAGTGGTGGACATAGCAAAATAAGCATCCCCAAGCTTAGGGTTTTGCATATCATTAGCACAATTGTCATCAATAGAATTTATAGTAACATCATTGCAATCATGCTTTTTTACTTAAGGAGCTATCGTGAAGCAATTTATAATTTTCTTTCAATACTTCATCACAATTTTCATATTCATAGATTTCGAGCAAAACCTCATAAAAATAATCTAGTGCACGCAGCTCACTAGCAATAGGTTCAACATAATGGGATCTCTTAAAGAGATTAGCAAGTGGATGAGGATCCATACTTTAGCAAGCGAAGATGCAAGCTAGTTGAGGGCACATAGGACACAAGCAAACAAGAGACAAGCGGACGGTAAACACACGGCAGAAGAAGGGTGAATAAAACGGCAAGGGTGAAGTGGGGGAGAGGAAAACGAGAGGCAAAAAATGTAATGCTAAGGATAAGGGTTTGTGATAGGTACTTGGTATATGAGTTTTGCGTAAGCCTCCCCGGCAACGGCGCCAGAAATTCTTCTTGCTACTTATCGAGCTTGCGTTGTATTCCCTCGAAGAGGAAAGGGAGATGCAGCACAGTAGCGTAAGTATTTCCCTCAGTTTTTGAGAACCAAGGTATCAATCCAGTAGGAGACCACGCGCGAGTCCCTCGCACCTGCACAAACAAATAAGAACTTCACAGCCAACACGATAAGGGGCTGTCAATCCCTTTATGGTCACTTACGAAAGTGAGATCTGATAGAGATGATAGTTTGATATTTTTGGTTATAAGAACAGAAAGTTAAAAGCGGAAAAGAAAAGAAAGTGTAGATTAATATGTTGAGAATAGACTGTAATGCCCAGGATGGGACTATATCTCCTACGTGTTGAGGCACGACTTAAAGATATAAGCCCATTCAGGAATGATCACAAGTTTGGTATCTTTGCACGACTCATGTAAAAGAGGGATTAAATTGCAAAAGGAGATAGTTGGCTTACACTCGCCACTTCACACAATACATTACATAAACAAAACATCATTCAAAACATCACAACCCGACTACGGGCGAAGATCCAAAAGAAAGATACCAAAACAACATAAAGCCACAGGTCTAGATCGAATCCTAGTAGAAACCACTACTGATCGTCGAAAACTTCACAAGCACACAGCCACTCTCTTCGTCGAGCTCCCAGTGAAGTTCTGATCCATCTCCTGCAACATTCTCGGCTGAACCTGCATCTGGTGTTGTAGTATCTGTGAGCCACGAGGACTCAACAATCCCATAACCATGGGTATCAAGACTAGCAAAGCTTTATGGGTAGGAAGAGGTAAAGTGGTGAGGTTGCAGCCGCGGCTAAGCATAATATGGTGGCTAGCTTACGAGTACAAGAATAAGATGAGCATCTACGCAAACGGTCGCAAACTAGTAGTGATCGCTAAAGATCTTGAACTACGTACGAATCAAACATAACCCCACCGTGTTCTCTTCTCAAAGTGAAAAGAGACAGTCACGGTTACTCACACAGTTGTGTGTTTTACTTCGGATCCTCTATCAAGTTTTCTACAACCGGACATTAACAAATTCCAATCTGCCACATAACCATGGGCACGGCTTTCGAAAGATTATAACCCTGCAGGGGTGTCCCAACTTAGCCCATCACAAGCTCTCACGATTATCTGAAGTGATAAATATAATATCATCACTCCTTATCTTAGGGAAAACCGATCAGGCTCGGCATCCCGGTGCACAAGACATTTCGACAATGGTAAAACAAGTCCAGCAAGACCTCCCGGCGTGCCGACACCCTGATAGTAGCCGCGCGTATCTCGTCTCAGCCCACGTCCGGTTGAACAATACGTACATCAACCGAAGACCCCAGATAACTGGGTGGCACCCCAAGTGGCTCTAGTTTGGGACCAACACCATCAGCACTGGCCCCCCCTGCTATGTAGAATTAAGAACCCGGGGACATGACCCCCTATGCAATTAATTAATTTAATTAAGTTATTATTATGAGCAAATTAAAACCAATGTTGGGCCTTGCTGGAGGAGTTTTATTCGAAGTCGAACTGTCAAGGGGTCCCCATCCACCCATCGTGTAAGGAACGCAAAATCAAGGAACATAATGCCGGTTTATCGGCGCCTAAGGTGGCATGAGTGGAACAAAACACCGAGCAAAAGGCCAAGCCTTCCACCCATGCCCAGTATATAGGTGTGTTAATAATAATTATAGATATTGTGGTATGCCAACAACAAGTTCCCTCCTGGAACGATCTTCATCTTCACCTGCAACTAACAACGCTATAAGAGGGGCTGAGCAAGCGGGTAACATAGCCAAACAGTGGTTTTGCTAGGAAGGTGTCAAAGGTTAGAGGTTTCATGGCAACAAGGAGAGGCTGACATAACAGATGGGTAGCGCGACATGTAATGATAACATCGAGAAAACCTAAGCATGGCAATGGTAGTAAAGGTATCCAAGGGTATGATCATCTTGCCTGGGATTCCGCAAGGAAGAAGAACAAGTCCATGAAGTAGACGGAGCAGCATAGTCGAGCGAATCATCACAACTCCGGAACGAAACCGAAGCTAACAAGAGAAGCAACCGGAAAGAAACAAACAACACGGTAAACACACAAGCATAAACATGGCATACGATGCACATCCAAGTATGATGCATGTCCGGTTTAATTATGCATGGCATGGCAAAGTGCACAAACAAGTACTACAAGTTAAGTGGAGCTCAATATGCAATGTGTTGCATATTGACGAAACACCACATGTTATTTATTTAGTTGACTCTCGTTTATTTACAAGACAAGATTAAATGTTGGTTAACATGGCAAGAGGTGAAGCAAAAACAAACTACCTATTTAGGCAAGTTTAAATGAGGCCGGAAAGACAAACAACAATTCCGGGAAAATACCCCATATGCATGTTTAGCAATTATTAAAGCAACAACAATTAAACATTTTAAATGTTGTTAACATGATGCGGATGACATGATCAAGTTTTATGCATTTTTTTATTAAAAGTTGACATGAAGAGATAAGAAGACGATAAGGAGTATTTGTCACCGTGGTGGAAAGAAAAGGTGCCACGGCAACAATCCGAAAATGATGCAACGGCAACATCTCGGTTCCGGTAACTCGTTGGGAGACCAGTGCAAAAGCAAAGGTGGAGTGAGCGAGCGGAACAAGATGAAAGGTGGGGGTGATCCCGTCACCGGGTTCCCACGAGTTGGCGACGAGGCAACCGAGGAGCACGACAAAAGATGAAACGGGCACGGTGCACACAAGGGACACATATCATACAACACATGCATTCACAAGCGTTCATCCATGGGGTCGTCTCGGTATACCTTCGAAGCGTGCGTTCTCGAAGCGGTTCGAGTCGTCGAGGGACGTAGTGGAAGTAGTCGTACACGGGTCTTAGAGGAAGTAGTCATTCCGTAGAGGTACTCGTTATGTAGCCGTTCTCGCGATTCGTAGTGGAAGTAGTGGAAGTAGACGTTCCGTTCGTCGAGGAAGTAGTGGTACACCGTAATCGGTAGGGGTACTTGTCGCGGCATTGGACGTCTTCGGGGCGACGGTAGTGGAACTTGACGTTTCGTTCATGGGTCTTCGGTGAGGGTAGTCGTTCACGTTGATGTAGTGGTACTCGCGGTCGTCGTGGAACTTGGGTCTTCAACTTGCCGGTCTTGGTTCTTGTCAAACTCGTAGATGGCAGCAAGGAGCTGGACGAAAGCAAGGTCGACGGGGCAACCGAGGAGCAAACAAAAGACGCATAGGCATCATGGCAGCAAGCCATGACCGGCGGGAGCAGCAGCAGTACTTGGCGGTCTCGGAGCAGCGAGGAAGAGGCCCAGCGGAGGAGACGCACGGGGCGCGAAGGCGCTGCGGAAGGAGGCGCGCAGGAAGCTGGCTGGAGGGCTCGGCGACGACCAAAGGAGGGGTCGGGCGCAGGAGCTGCTCGAGGGGGCTGCTCCCTTGGCAAGGTGGCGGCTCGGCGCACTGGAGGACGAGGCCGGCCTGGCGCGAGACGATGTCGAGAAGGGCCGGGCGCCTGGTTGCAGGGGCTGCACGAGGGGGCTCCTCCCCTCGCGAGGTGGCGCAGGGGCCTGGCGGATCGAGGCCACCGAGGAGGCAGGGGCGGCCGGCTGCTTCTGGTAGGAGGCGCGGTCGAGGAACTCGGGAGGAGAGGCAGAGGCGAGGCGCGCTGGAGCCCTGGAGACGGAGGGCGCGCTGCGGCGCTGGGCTCGGGGCCTGAGGACGGGACCGATGCGCCTGGCGATGGAGCTCCTGGCGCGGAGGAGAGAGGCCACGGCGCGCGGCGCTCCTGGCCGGACAAAGCAGGGCGGCAGCTCCTGGCCGGACGAAGCAGAGGAAACGGGGCGCTCGAGGGGCCTCGACGAGGGAATCGGGCAGAGGGGCGAGGGGGGCCGCGAGCGAGAGAGATGGAGGGATCGAGAGGTGAGGCTCGGGGTCGAGGGGAGAGGAAAACGGGTCGGTCGAGAAGCTGGCGGCGGGGAGGGAGAGCGAGGGGAGATGGGTGAGGAGCTGCAGGACCGCTAGGGTTAGGAAGTGGCGGCTGGGTCAGGCCGCTGGGAGGGAGCAGTTTGGGCCTGGCCTGGCGACTGGGCCTCAGCTCCTCTCTCTCTATTAAACTCTTTTCTTAAGCAGAATAAAAAAAATAGAGAGAGTCAAAATTAATAAGAAAAGAGGCAAAGAACAAGAATGAAATGATGGAACATTTTTGTAAGGCTTTAAGGAATATTACCAACCCAACAAAAGTGGTTCCAACAAAATAGGGAAATGCAAACTAAAATAATTAGCTTGCCTTAAGGGGTTTGAAAGGAGTCTAGACTTTAGGAGGAGCCTCGATACAACGGAAAAACTATAGACAAGGTTTGGAGGCAAGGAATAAGAAAGAGAAGGCATGGGGAAAATATGCAAGTGTGTTGGGTTAATTCCAAACAAATGGAATATTTAATATAGCTCCCTAATAATATTGAGAGGCTTTTATATGTTATAAAGAGAAGTCATCCTTCCCTCGATTTAAATGGACCGAAGGTCCACACAATTTATTTAAGTTGAGATGCAAAAATAAATATGACATGATGGCATGATGACATGATGCAATGCAAAAATAAATAAAGCAAGCACCAAAGAAACACACGGGAGAACCCGGAACCTCTGGAATCTCCGGAATCTTCTGGGACGTCGGTCTTCGGGCGTCACAACTCTCCCACACTAACAGAGGATCTCGACCCGAGATCCTAGAGATGGCACCGGGTAGAAACGGAAGAGGAAGAGGTCAAACAAAGTTGCTTCTTTGACAGACGAGTGAAACCACGAACCTTGAGAGGTTGAACAAATTGAAAGAAGAATACAACAGAGATGCACGAAGTTAAGAGCACTCCGGTAAAATGAGGAACAAGGAACACCACGAGAACCTTGCGGGTTGAAAGACATGAACAAGAGCTCACAGATGACGAAAGAATTCAAACCCAATCCGGTTAACCAAGATTGAGAAGGAATAAGAACGAAATAATTTGGACAGCACTCCGTCTGAAAATGGAAGGAATTAACATGAGCTTGAGGAGATGGAATGATACTTGATGAAATCAACAACACATTGCCTCCGAAACAATTGAAAGAATGGCACAAGGGGTAAGAAAGATTCAGACAACACTCCGGTTAAAAAGAGAGGCAAACTTGATGAGATGAGAGAATTAGAATGGAGGTCACCACACTCCTGTTAAAAAGACAAGCAAGGGAAGAATATGATCTTGATAAAAACGAGATGATGGTCAAAGAGAGCAATATCACAAAGCCTCCAGAATGAAAGAATATCATATAAATCAATGAAAGAATTGAATGGAGAAGAAAAATGACAACTTCTCCCACAAATGAATTAGGAAATCCTCCTTACAAAGAAGGGTTGAATGGGGTTGATGGAAAAATCAACAACGAAAACGAATAAGCTTGATGTGGGCTTATGGAAAACATCTCAAAATTATGAGGTGACAACCAACCACTGACGAAAACATTTGATTGGATTGAGATCAACAAGGAGACGATAAACTTATTTCACCGGAATGATAAATGAAGAACTTGGGTCATTTATAAGCACCATAATAGCAACAATTCTCAGGGAAAGCTTTTAGGTGAAATACAACCCAAGATAACTCCAACGAATAAATTAAAGGGTTGAAAAGATTTCCTTAACAAGGAAAATGATGGTTTTAAATATCTCATTCTTGATAACTTGTGAATCATGAAACATGGAGGAAAATTATCAAGAATGACATAACACCACCTGAAAAGATAAGGGAGCAAGAATTGCACTTGGAAAGCATGATAAAGAATGCTTGAGCTCCAACAAGAATCTTGATGAAAACTTTGAGGATGAATTAATTGATGATGAACCACCATGGGAACTCCGGTAATGAAAACATGAGAAGTGAAAGATGAAAAGAATAAGGTTCAAGGCCTGCGATGAATTAGATGGAGCTTTGAAATGATGTAATAGAAATAACATGGAGCTCCGGAAAACAAGATGAACAACTTAGAACCGAGAATATATATGATGAACAAGCTCCGAAGGAAGTGATTAATCACCTTGAAGGAATAAGAATAAGAATTATGTCATGCATATCCTTCACCAATTTAAATTGATGAGAACCAAAGGATTTGGCATACTACTTATTCTCGTTGGAAAGGATTAAGAGAGATCTCGCACAAGCTTGGGTAAATCTTCAACGAACCACCGGTAGGATTATGAAAGAACAAATGAATTGGTACGATAACAACGGAAGAGTAATCTTGAAAGAACCACCGTAAGAATATGGAGACGAACGAAGAGGCATCAATGAAGAATAGTTGGAGGTCGAAGTTGAAAACTGAGAACGAAGAAATATTTTGAATTGATGGCCTTCGGAGGATCACAAAGAAAAGAATTCATGAAATGCTTCAGATGGGTATAAAAAGAATTCCACACAATCTGAACAATAATGAGGATGGCAAGAAGCTAGAACCACGAATCTTCAAGAGAACGGCCAAGATTTAAGAGAAACACTTCTCCGATCTTCGAATGTTTTGAGTGAAGACGAGAAATGCCATGAAGAATTGTTGAGCACTTTGGAATGAAGAATTAAAAAGGTTGAAACAATGATGAAAGAATTTGAAAGCGATCTTGGAGAAGGCATGTGACTGATGGGAATCATTCTACGCCACACTTTGAAAAGAATTTGAGTATAACTCCAGAAAATAAGAAGAGTCAGGTAAGATCCTGGAAAAGACCTGTGGGTTAGGGCCCACTAAAAATAAATCACCGTTGGAAAAGATTGCTTAAGAGATATTGCACCGGTTGAATTAAATGTCTTGAATAAGATAACAATCCTCAAAAAATACTTTGAACGGATTAAGAATGGAATTATGAATCTTCAGCACTCCAGATATGAATAGCAAGAGGAGAATGATTAATTGGTGCACCGGAATAAGAAAGCATTGTGAAATGAGGAAAATGATAAGATCAACACCGAAATCTTGAATTACATCCACCGGCAAAATTTGAGAACAAAAGAATGATGAACTTGAAGCTCTTGAGCATCTTCATGATAAATTACCAGATAAGAACATTGAAGGAAAAGAATGAAGAAATATCACATGAATAAAATGGATACTTCATTTAGAATTTTTGACTCCGAGAAGAAGAAGGGTGGGAGGGTGGGTAAAACAAAGACAATTTGGGATGAATGAAACATACAGATCGTCAGATTTCTCAACGGCGTCCGTATGGAATAACTTGAAGAGAAGGCACACCGGTTGAACATGATTAACATGACAATCTCGATGATCAAGAAGGACTAGCACTCCCATAGAAATATGAGAACACCGATTAGGAAAGGTATGGAATCAACATTTGACATCGAAGCAACTTGAATACCAGAATCAAAACAAAACAAAGGATAGATATGTTGCAACATAATCTTCACAATATCATTCGAACAGAGAATTGAACGAACGAATTCCGTAGGTACATCAACTTGTCGAGAAGCCACTTGGGAGAACAAAAGATAAATAAAAGCAACAAGGAGCAGATGGAACAAATGCACGATCGAAGCTTTGTTCCTCATATTCGTGCTGAAAGCTCATGGAACGTGTTACAAAAGGGTTTTGCAATCCCCGGATCAGCATAGCCAAGGACCCTTTAAGATGCAACTCCCGATCGGAACAAGCCCATAAAACCACTTCACTCAATGTAGAACCCCGAACTTCATATCATGCATTCGTTAGAAGAATGCCTAGAACTACTAGATGAACCCACCTATTAATTTTCGAAAGTTTCCAGTTATGCAATCAGGTGTCGGGGATACAGGGGAAGCACCGCGCACTCAACTCTAATCCTACATCCAGCTGTATCCATCCTTTAACACATAACCAGTTATTTTCGGAAACCGTTTACCTCAAACCTTCGAAACGCATCTACTATACAAGCTATGGCAATACTCCCGAACTACCTCCCCAGTACTGGGTGATGTCGGGGTTATCTTGCCACTAACCGCATAGGAGAGTTTTCGATGTCGGCCGTCTTAAGTATTCTAGAACTGATGCGATATATTTGTGACGACAACACCTCGGAGCTCAACTCCCCGGGACACTGCCACAACCCCTAATGACAGGAGGCATCGAGAACAATGTTCTCGTCACAAAGACATCGGAACAATCGAAACAATACTCGCGTGATCCTAAAAAAAGTTTGGTGCATTTTTGGGAGTAGAAGAGGTAAGAGCAATCGTCAGGAGTCCTCACCAGAGTGAAAAGAGATGAGGAGCAAAAGAAATCCTACTCTCCGATATATATATTGGACTCGAAACATTTTCAGTGTGTGCCTAGACTCAACCGTCAACGATTCGATCAATCAGTGGGGGCTTCTTGGTCGGAGAAGGCTCTGATACCAACTTGTAATGCCCAGGATGGGACTATATCTCCTACGTGTCGAGGCACGACTTAAAGATATAAGCCCATTCTGGAATGATCGCAAGTTTGGTATCTTTGCACGACTCATGTAAAAGAGGGATTAAATTGCAAAAGGAGATAGTTGGCTTACACTCGCCACTTCACACAACACATTACATAAGCAAAACATCATTCAAAACATCACAACCCGACTACGGGCGAAGATCCAAAAGAAAGATACCAAAACAACGTAAAGCCACAGGTCTAGATCGAATCCTAGTAGAAACCACTACTGATCATCGAAAACTTCACAAGCATACGGCCACTCTCTTCGTCGATCTCCCAGTGAAGTTCTGATCCATCTCCTGCAACATTCTCGGCTGAACCTGCATCTGGTGTTGTAGTATCTGTGAGCCACGAGGACTCAGCAATCCCATAACCATGGGTATCAAGACTAGCAAAGCTTTATGGGTAGGAAGAGGTAAAGTGGTGAGGTTGCAGCCGCGGCTAAGCATAATATGGTGGCTAGCTTACGAGTACAAGAATAAGATGAGCATCTACGCAAACGGTCGCAAACTAGTAGTGATCGCTAAAGATCTTGAACTACGTACGAATCAAACATAACCCCACCGTGTTCTCTTATCAAAGTGAAAAGAGACAGTCACGGTTACTCACACAGTTGTGTGTTTTACTTCAGATCCTCTGTCAAGTTTTCTACAACCGGACATTAACAAATTCCAATCTGCCACATAACCGCGGGCACGGCTTTCGAAAGATTATAACCCTGCAGGGGTGTCCCAACTTAGCCCATCACAAGCTCTCACGATTAGCTGAAGTGATAAATATAATATCATCACTCCTTATCTTAGGGAAAACCGATCAGGCTCGGCATCCCGGTGCACAAGACATTTCGACAATGGTAAAACAAGTCCAGCAAGACCTCCCGGCGTGCCGACACCCTGATAGTAGCCGCGCGTATCTCGTCTCAGGCCACGTCCGAATGAGCAATACGTACAGCAACCGAAGACCCCAGATAACTGGGTGGCACCGCAAGTGGCTCTAGTTTGGGACCAACACCATCAGCACTGGCCCCCCTGCTATGTAGAATTAAGAACCCGGGGACATGACCCCCTATGCAATTAATTAATTTAATTAAGTTATTATTATGAGCAAATTAAAACCAATGTTGGGCCTTGCTGTAGGAGTTTTATTCAAAGTCGAACTGTCAAGGGGTCCCCATCCACCCATCGTGTAAGGTACGCAAAATCAAGGAACATAATGCCGGTTTATCGGCGCCTAAGGTGGCATGAGTGGAACAAAACACCTAGCAAAAGGCCAAGCCTTCCACCCATGCCCAATATATAGGTGTGTTAATAATAATTATAGATATTGTGATATGCCAACAACAAGTTCCCTCCTGGAACGATCTTCATCTTCACCTGCAACTAACAACGCTATAAGAGGGGCTAAGCAAGCGGGTAACATAGCCAAACAGTGGTTTTGCTAGGAAGGTGTCAAAGGTTAGAGGTTTCATGGCAACAAGGAGAGGCTGACATAACAGATGGGTAGCGCGACATGTAACGATAGCATCGAGACAACCTAAGCATGGCAATGGTAGTAAAGGTATCCAAGGGTATGATCATCTTGCCTGGGATTCCGCAAGGAAGAAGAACAAGTCCATGAAGTAGACGGAGCAACATAGTCGAGCGAATCATCACAACTCCGGAACGAAACCGAAGCTAACAAGAGAAGCAACCGGAAAGAAACAAACAACACGGTAAACACACAAGCATAAACATGGCATACGATGCACATCCAAGTATGATGCATGTCCGGTTTAATTATGCATGGCATGGAAAAGTGCACAAACAAGTACTACAAGTTAAGTGGAGCTCAATATGCAACGAGTTGCATATTGACGAAACACCACATGTTATTTATTCAGTTGACTCTCGTTTATTTACAAGACAAGATTAAATGTTGGTTAACATGGCAAGAGGTAAGCAAAAACAAACTACCTATTTAGGCAAGTTTAAATGAGGCCGGAAAGACAAACAACAATTCCGGGAAAAAAACCCATATGCATGTTTAGCAATTATTAAAGCAACAACAATTAAACATTTTCAATGTTGTTAACATGATGCGGATGACATGATCAAGTTTTATGCATATTTTTTATTAAAAGTTGACATGAAGAGATAAGAAGATGATAAGGAGTATTTGTCATCGTGGTGGAAAGAAAAGGTGCCACGGCAACGATCCGAAAATGATGCAACGGCAACATCTCGGTTCCGGTAACTCGTTGGGAGACCGGTGCAAAAGCAAAGGTGGAGTGAGCGAGCGGAACAAGATGAAAGGTGGGGGTGATCCCATCACCGGGTTCCCACGAGTCGGCGACGAGGCAACCGAGGAGCACGACAAAAGATGAAACGGGCACGGTGCACACAAGGGACACATCTCATACAACACATGCATTCACAAGCGTTCATCCACGGTGTCGTCTCGGTATACCTTCGAAGCGTGCGTTCTCGAAGCGGTTCGAGTCGTCGAGGGACGTAGTGGAAGTAGTCGTACACGGGTCGTAGAGGAAGTAGTCGTTCTGTAGAGGTACTCATTATGTAGCCGGTCTCGCGATTCGTAGTGGAAGTAGTGGAAGTAGACGTTCCGTTCTTCAAGGAAGTAGTGGTACACCATCATCAGTAGGGGTACTTGTCGCGGCATCGGACGTCTTCGGGGCGACGGTAGTGGAACTTGACGTTTCGTTCATGGGTCTTCGGCGAGGGTAGTCGTTCACATTGATGTAGTGGTACTCGCGGTCGTCGTGGAACTTGGGTCTTCAACTTGCCGGTCTTGGTTCTTGTCAAACTCGTAGATGGCAGCAAGGAGATGGACGAAAGCAAGGTCGACGGGGCAACCGAGGAGCAAACAAAAGACGCGTAGGCATCATGGCAGCAAGCCATGACCGGCGGGAGCAGCAGCAGTACTTGGCGGTCTCGGAGCAGCGAGGAAGAGGCCCAGCAGAGGAGACGCACGGGGCGTGAAGGCGCAGCGGAAGGAGGCGCACAGGGAGCTGGCTGGAGGGCTCGGCGACGACCAAAGGAGGGGTCGGGCGCAGGAGCTGCTCGAGGGGGCTGCTCCCTCGGCGAGGTGGCGGCTCGGCGCACTGGAGGACGAGGCCGGCCTGGCGCGACACGATGTCGAGAAGGGCCGAGCGCCGGGTTGCAGGGGCTGCACGAGGGGGCTCCTCCCCTTGCGAGGTGGCACAGGGGCCTGGCGGATCGAGGCCACCAAGGAGGCAGGGGCGGCCGACTGCTTCTGGTAGGAGGCGCGGTCGAGGAACTCGGGAGGAGAGGCAGAGGCGAGGCATGCTGGAGCCCTGGAGACGGAGGGCGCGCTGCGGCGCTGGGCTCGGGGCCTGAGGACGGGACCGCTGCGCCTGGCGATGGAGCTCCTGGCGCGGAGGAGAGAGGCCACGGCGCGCGGCGCTCCTGGCCGGACGAAGCAGGGCGGCAGCTCCTGGCCGGACGAAGCAGAGGAAACGGGGCACTCGAGGGGCCTCGACGAGGGAATCGGGCAGAGGGGCGAGGTGGGCCACGAGCGAGAGAGATGGAGGGATCGAGAGGTGAGGCTCGGGGTCGAGGGGAGAGGAAAACGGGTCGGTCGAGAAGCTGGCGGCGGGGAGGGAGAGCGAGGGGAGATGGGTGAGGAGCTGCGGGACTGCTAGGGTTAGGAAGTGGCGGCTGGGTCAGGCCGCTGGGAGGGAGCAGTTTGGGCCTGGCCTGGTGACTGGGCCTCAGCTCCTCTCTCTCTATTAAACTCTTTTCTTAAGCAGAATAAAAAAAATAGAGAGAGTCAAAATTAATAAGAAAAGAGGCAAAGAACAAGAATAAAATGATGGAACATTTTTGTAAGGCTTTAAGGGATATTACCAACCCAACAAAAGTGGTTCCAACAAAATAGGGAAATGCAAACTAAAATAATTAGCTTGCCTTAAGGGGTTTGAAAGGAGTCTAGACTTTAGGAGGAGCCTCGATACAACGGAAAAATTATAGACAAGGTTTGGAGGCAAGGAATAAGAAAGAGAAGGCATGGGGAAAATATGCAAGTGTGTTGGGTTAATTCCAAACAAATGCAATATTTAATATAGCTCCCTAATAATATTGTGAGGCTTTTATATGTTATAAAGAGAAGTCATCCTTCCCTCGATTTAAATGGACCGAAGGTCCACACAATTTATTTAAGTTGAGATAAAAAAATAAATATGACATGATGCAATGCAAAAATAAATAAAGCAAGCACCAAAGAAACACACGGGAGAACCCGGAACCTCTGGAATCTCTGGAATCTTCTGGGACGTCGGTCTTCGGGCGTCACATAGACCCGGGGCCATAGTGTTCTCTAGTGGCTTCTCTCATGATAGCGATATTCTACGACGGGTAAACAAATTACTATCGAGCAATTGATAGAAAAGCGAATAATTATGAGACTATCTAGGCATGATCATTATATATAAGCATCACGTCCGAGACAAGTAGACCGAAACGATTCTGTATCTACTACTATTACTCCACACGTCGACCGCTATCCAGCATGCATCTAGTGTATTGAGTTCATAAGAACATAGTAACACCTTAAGCAAGATGACATGATGTAGAGGGATAAACTCAAGCAATATGATATAAACCCCATCTTTTTATCCTCGGTGGCAACAATACAATACGTGCCTTGCTGCCCCTACTGTCACTGGGAAAGGACACCGCAAGATTGAGCCCAAAGCCAAGCACTTCTCCCATTGCAAGAACTATAGATCTAGTAGGCCAAACCAAACCAATAATTCGAAGAGACTTATAAAGATATTATAATCATACATAAAGAGTTCAGAGAAGAACCAAATATTTCTCATAGATAATCTTGATCATAAATCCACAATTCATCGGATCTCGACAAACACACCGCAAAAAGAGATTACATCGAATAGATCTCCTCGAAGACCGAGGAGAACTTTGTATTGAGATCCAAAGAGAGAGAAGAAGCCATCTAGATACTAGCTATGGACCAGAAGGTCTGTGGTAAACTACTCACAACTCATGGTGAGGCGATGATGATGATGTAGAAGCACTCCGTGGAAGATCCCCCCTCCGACGGAGCTCCGGAACAGGCCCCAAGATGGGATCCCACGGGAACATAATGTTACGGCGGTGGAACTAGGGTTTTCTCTGTTGTTCCGATGGTTTCGGGGTACGTAGGCATATATAGGAGAAAGGAGGGCACCGGGGGCCATACGTGGGACCCACGAGGCTTGGTTGCGTGCCCCCACCCTCGTGGGCACCACGTAAACCCTACTCTATGGTTCTCAAGTCTCCCATGCGTGATTTTCTCCAAAAATATCTCTCCCGAAGGTTTCATTCCGTTTGGACTCCGTTTGATATCCCTTTTCTATAAAACCCTGAAACAGGCAAAAAACAACAATCTGGACTAGGCCTTTGGGTTAGTAGGTTAGTCCGAAAAATAATAAAAAAGTGTATGACAAAGCCCATTAAACCTCCAAAACATCATAAATAATAGCATGGAACAATAAAAAATTATCGATACGTTGGAGACGTATGAGTGGCCCGGCTCTTGGCGGCCGGGTTCATCGTTGAAGTTTTTCATCCTGAGTGGTTGGCTAACCCGGTTTTGGTGCTTAAAAAGAATGACATCTGGGGCATGTGTGTGGACTACACAGATTTAAACAAGGCTTGCCCAGCTGACCCGTTCGCCCTCCCCCGTATTGATCAGGTCATTGATGCTACGGCAGGTTGTGAGTGTTTGAGTTTTTTGGATGTGTATTCCGGTTATCACCAGATCAAGTGGGCAGTTAAATACCAGGAGAAGACAGCTTTCATCACTCCGTTTGGAGCCTTTTGCTATGTATCCATGCCTTTTGGGCTCAAGAGTGCCCAGGCGACTTACCAGCGGTGTGTACAGAATTGCCTGCATGGCCAAATTGTACGCAACGTTCATGCCTATGTGGATGACATTGTGGTCAAATCCAGAAAGAAGGAGACCCTGATTGACCACTTGAAGGAAACATTTGACAATTTCCGGGTGTACAAGATGATGCTTAACCCGGCGCAGTGTGTCTTTGTTGTTCCAGCAGGCAAGCTTTTGGGGGTTTTGGTCTCTGAGCGAGGCGTCGATGCTAACCCGAAAAAAATCAAAGCCATCACCTCCTTGGCAAGGACGAACTGTGTCAATGATGTCTAGCGCGTGGCAGGACGGATAGCAGCATTGAGCCGGTTCATAAGCCGCTTAGGGGAGAAGGCTATCCCTCTATACCAGATGATGAAAAAGACAGATGATTTTTTCTGGAGTGAAGCTGCTGATGAAGCGTTCAAGGCACTCAAGAAACAATTGGCTGAGCCGCCGGTTCTCGTGACCCCCATTGACAAAGAGCCTTTGTTATTATACGTTGCTGTAAATAGCAGGGCCATCAGTGTGGCCATTGTGGTGGAAAGAAAGGAGGCTGGCAAGGAGCACCTGGTTCAAAGGCCGGTTTACTATATCAGCTAGGTGCTCATCGAGTCTAAACAGAGGTATCCACATTGGCAGAAGCTGGTTTACGGGGTCTTTATGGCAAGCCGGAAACTCAA
The DNA here is from genome assembly GCA_902687465.1 of Secale cereale. Taxonomy (NCBI): domain Eukaryota; kingdom Viridiplantae; phylum Streptophyta; class Magnoliopsida; order Poales; family Poaceae; genus Secale; species Secale cereale. Next base: position 91,920,047 of record LR738709.1, read on the forward strand.
GCAATATTACCTGGGTCATCCTATTAAGGTGGTGAGTTATGCTCCCTTGGGGGACATCATTCAAAATAGAGAAGCTACAAGACGAGTGGCCAAGTGGGCCATTGAGCTTGGGCCTCATGGTTTAAAATATATGCCTTGGACAGCCATCAAATCACAAGTGCTCGTGGACTTTATCAATGACTAGACGGAGTTACAGACGCCTGAGGAAAAGCCGGATAACACATATTGGAAAATTCATTTTGACGGATCCAGACAATTAGAAGGGTCAGGGGCTGGATTTGTGTTAACCTCCCCGCGAGGTGATAAATTTTCTTATGTTCTCCGGTTAATGTTTCCACGTATTAATAATGCAGCGGAGTAGGAGGCCTTGATCCATGGTATTTGGATGGCCAAGGAGATGAATTTAAGCCGGGTCAGATGTTTCGGCAATTCAGATCTGGTAGCCCAGCAGGTTTCTGGCACCTGGGATTCCAAGGATCCACTCATGGCGGCTTACCGTCGGGAGGTTGATGCTATTGCGGGTCACTTCAAGGGTTACCAAGTTGAGCATATTGATCGAAGGAAAAACGAGGCAGCTGACGCCTTAAGCCGGTTAGGATCTCAGCGTAAGCCGATGCTCCAATACCATTTTGGATGTTTTGCTTAACACGTCTGTCAAGTTGCCTACTGAGGAGGACCTGGCTATCCCTGACCCAGAGGCACAGTTGGTGGCGGCTCTTCATGTCATACCGGACTGGATGGTTCCATATTTGGCTTATATGACCCGGGGTGAGTTACCTGAGGATGAAACCTTGGCCAGACAAATCACCCGGCGGTCTAAGTCGATGATGATTGTCAACGGAGAGTTGCTCCAGTGCAGTGTCACAGGTGCGTTTGAACGCTGTGTCTCACCTGAGGAAGGCTGTGAGATCCTTGGGAGATTCATGAGGGAGATTGTGGTCATCACGCCAGCTCTAAATCTCTGGTTGCCAAAGCTTTTCATCACGGATTCTATTGGTTGACGGCTCATGCTGATGTTGAACACTTGGTCAGTAGATGTGACGGTTGTCATAAATTTTCATGGCGCGTACATATTCCGGCTCAGGAGTTGAGGATGATTCCGATAATCTGGCCGTTTGCGACTTGGGGGCTTGATATGGTAGGGCCTTTTAAAAGGTCCAAAGATAAGAAAACCCACCTGTTGGTGGCAGTGGATAAATTCACCAAGTGGATCGAGGCAGAGCCAGTCAGGAAGTGTGATGCAAAAACAACGGTGCAATTCATCAAGAAGGTGATTTTCCGGTTTGGTTTTCCCCATAGTATCATAACAGACAATGGCACTAATCTATCTAAGGGTGCTATGAGGGAATTTTGTCAACATGAGCATATCCGACTTTATGTTTCTTCTGTGGCTCACCCCCAGTCTAATGGTCAGGCAGAGCGGGCTAACCAAGAGATTCTATGAGGGATCAAGCCCGGGCTCATGGTTCCTCTTAAGAGAACGCCGGGTTATTGGGTAGAAGAGTTACCTTGTGTGTTATGGAGCATTAATACAACACCCAATAGATCTACAAGTTACACGCCCTTCTTCATGGTCTATGGAGCGGAGGCGGTTCTTCCCAGCGATATCCGTCATGACTCGCCACGAGTCGCAGCGTACGTCGAAGCTGATAATGAGGAGGCACGCCATGATGTGTTGGATTGATTGGATGAAGAGCGGGATCTCGCGGCGGCTCGTTCAGCGATCTATCAACATGATTTACGACGATATCACAGCCGGCGGGTCAAGACCAGAACTTTTCAAGAAGGCGACTTAGTTCTCCGGCTCATCCAAGATCAGACTGACATGCATAAACTTTCGCCGCCTTGGGAAGGACCTTTCGTCGTCAGCAAGAATCTGCACAACGTGTCATACTATTTGATTGACATTCAAGAGCACAACGACTCACGCACATCAGAGGAGGAGACTAATCGGCCGTGGAATATTGCTCACCTTAGGCCTTACTATACTTAACCCTCTGGCTCTCATGATGTAATTCGATGATGTAAATATTAATACAATATAATAAAAGCCGGCATCCCCGCTAATATGGGGCCTCTGCCATTCTTTCTTCAAAGTTGAGTCCTTGTCATCATCATACATGTTTTCTCAAGAGGCTTGCTATCCAAATCACATGAATCACAGCACATCACAGCTCCAGCATAAGCCCTTGATGAGAATACTTTGCAAGTATGTCACTTGGGGGCTTCTTGTTCAAACATAGGAGTATTCGACCAAAGAGAACACAACATTACTACCCATTTGACCAGGTTATGTTCAAACATAGGCGTATTTGACCAAAGAGGACATAACATGTGGGTCATCCTACCTGTACCCAGATGCTTCAACTCCATCTGGTCATCCTGATTGACCCGGCGAACTCATGGCAATCAGTCTTATATGGCGTATTCGACCAAGACCGGAGCTTGCTAAGGTTCAAACGCTGGCTGTCACCTCGAGAGCACGGCTTACATATAGTCAGGATAGATCCAGGCTCAAAATGTCGCCTTCCTTGAAACTTGGATAACTCGACCTATGATGCAAGATGTAACTCTAACCCCGCGTACTCTAGGCAAGTCTATCTTTAAAAACAAAGACCTGCACTTGTCTAGGTTCAAATGTCGTTGGTTACTGTGAGAGCCGGCACATAGCATGCACGTACCTTCCAGGGGCCACGAAGGCTAGTTTCATTGAAGAAGAACCTTTGGCTTGGCGGCCTGCAAAAGCCTCAAATGTTTTTTCGATCTTTTTCTCTGGTTCTCTTGTTTCTTGTGAGTTTTCGTTTTTGATCTGTGTTATTTGCAAGTTCGGCCAAGCTGCCTCCCTTCATGGCTCATATTTGAAGCCTCTCCGGATCTTTGCAACCCAACCTAGTAAATGGCTCTAAGCCGCGGAAAGTAACAATCTTATTTCTGGAATTATACCTTTACATGGTTACGACTGTATGAAGACTGATTAAGCCGGTAGTCCAAACCATCCCTTCAGGGCATTTGCTTTTTGTTTATATGCGGGATACATGTTATATTGCTTTACACAAGCTAATACCGTCACAAACATAAAGTAATGATTTCAACATTCGGCGGATCAATAATATCATCAAAAGACAAGAAGCGTGCACGATGGCACGACAGTTGGCACAATAAGCCGGCAGATTAAAAGTTCCGCTATCCTATTACACGATGCTGTGAGCCAGACAAGATTCAAATGTTTTTCTGACAAGTACATGAGCCGCCCGGCGGTTCATTCTCCTAGGTTTTGCTGCTTTGACGATTCCGGGTCATCCTTCTCTAGTTCTTCGCCCTCCTCTGTCTAAAACTTCTGTGCCGACCAATCCAAGCCAGCCAAAGTTTCAAACTTAGCCTCCTCATCAATAAGTTCAGAGGGATCAATTTCACGGGCAAAAGTATGCTTACTGATTGGAGGAATCAGATCCATCACTTTGTAAGACGGAGTGGACATATTATGGTTCTCCATATTATAAGCCGGCTGGTATTTAGACAAGTCCGTTTCATTCACAATTAAGCTGGCCAGCGGGCGGATGTCCTTGACATAGGCAGCAAAGTCCTTATGGTCAAAAGTTGTGCTGTCTTCTTTTAAGCTTGGATAGCCAGTGGACAAGTTGGACGGGTCCAGCTCTGGAAGCCACGCTTTAGCCCGACTCAAGGTTGTTACAGCACCGGCTCTTGCAGACGACCGCTTTATTTCATCTATTCTGGTAGGTAAAACAGGGAGTCTTCTTAAGATATCCACAAACAACGTTGGTGCCTGGCTGGATGGAGAGACAGCAGCCAGGGCATGCTGCGCTATAGTATACAGTTGTTCCACAAGGGTTTAGATGGCTTTGAGCTTTACAAGTGGGTCTTTGTTAAAGATTGCTGCTCCTCCTACTTATATGACCCATAAATGGGTCAGTAATGGGTTAGATTATCTCAAGATATTATTTAATATTACAACATGACGGCTTACCAAAGATGGCTGAAGTCATTTTTGAGATACGGCGTTTTAACCCGGAGAGTTCAGTTGTCACCTCTTCCAGAGTTATTTCGGCTTTTCAGCTCTTTTTACTGGGGCGGTTTTTTCTTCCATCCATGCAGACTTTTCTCACTTAAGTTTAGCCTTCAATTCATTTGCCTCAGACATGCTAAATTGAAACTTTGATTCAGCCTTTTGGGTCTCCGACTCATGATGTGTAAGCCGATTCTTGGCATCCTCTAACTGCGCTTGCAAGTCACTAGTAGTATCCTGAATAGATGAAGAGAATATAAGGCTAATTGGTTTCCGGTTTACAAAGATTGAAGTCCCAAGCCTTTTGCAAGCAACAACACTTGGCACTTGGGGGCTAATGGATGCTTAAATTTTTTCTTTCTGTGCCGGATTCATATCACTCAAGTCTCAAGCACTTTGCAAGCAAGAGCACTTGACCCTTGGGGGCTAATAGTAGTGGAATTCTTTCTAAAATTAATAGTTCATATCAATAAAGTCCCAAGCACTTTGCAAGCAAGAGTACTTGGCACTTGGGGGCTGATGCATATTGCTTCTATGTTATCAGTTACTTACACTAACCCGGTGGCAAAATAGTTACTACCACCGGTTCATGGAGAGTATGCAGGCAAGTTCTATGCAATAATAATAAGGACCGACTCATTCAAGCTAATTAAGCCGGCCCTTGGGGGCTACACATGCAATGTTCTTCAAGGACATATTTCTTATTAAGAGGTGTGCCGATTTTAAAAGGTGACAATTGTTTCTAAGTCACATCATATTCATTTCTATCATATCCAATAGACTTGGGGGCTGGAAGGATGATTATAGTTTGGTCAAGAATTTTACCTCAAACTTCTGGTGCATCTGTTTCACCATATCAATCTCGAGGTCACGGTTGCTGTGGACCTGATTGAGATATCCAGAAAGGACTTCACTAGTGCTCAGCTGTGCATACTGAGATGTGTCAAACCTCACTTTTCGTTTCTCAATGAGTTCTTGCTTGGCGGTATGTTTGGCTAGCACAGTCAGGTTGCCCGGCTCTCTGAAATCAGTATCAATTACTGTAACATCTTCAGTCCGGTCCTCTACCGGCTTAGATGGAGCTGGCGGGTTAGTGGTTGCAGAATCAGTTTTGGCAGGGTCAATGGAGGTGTCAAGAATCTCAGGAGGAGCATCATGAGTAGCTTCCTCTGTCGGCTTATGAGCATCTGTTACCAAGACCTGCTGCTCCGGTTCAATGACGTTTGGATCAACTATCGGCTTACTCGCCCGAGCCCTTTTGATTGGTTTAGCTTGGCCTCTGCACGAGTTAAAGTAAGTCACTACAAAGTTACAAAGATTTTAAGGAACATGGAAGAAATTACTTACCCAGGGGCAGTCTTGAAAGCCGGGAGTTGACTTTGGGATGAGTCGCCAAATGAAGAGCGGGAGGATTCCTGATAGTTTGAATCAGACGAATTCAGTGGTTGACGTATAAGACCCGCCAGCGGGTAACGAGAGTTTAAGAGTGGAAAGACCTCATTCTGGCGTTTTCGACGAGTTGGGGTATTTGGTAAACCGGAGGACAGTTCATCTTCACTGGCATTCCGAGTCTAACGCCGACTCTCGTGTTGCTATTGCTTCAAAAGAAAGTGAGGATCTAAATGAGCTGAAGGGTGTGAAAATCTTACTTTCCGGATTACCCGTCGGACTTTTTGTCTTGGCAAGCATTCTGAGTCAGAGGAAATAGTAATTACCTCTTCATCAGCGGCCTGGCTGGCCTCCGTGTCATCCTGACAATAATTAGTGTCAATAATATAATTGAAGTAAGAACCAAGAGAGTCAAGGACTACCTCCGACTCAGTGACGTAGTTCATTTCCAACAATTCAGAAGCACCGGTTTTCTTCTTGGTCTTTTTTACGGCTCTCTTGGCGGCTTTCTTGGCAGCTCTGGCCCTCTTGGCAGCTTCATGATCATAAGATTTTCTCCAGAAGTCCGACTTAGCCCATGAGAGGTGGAAAATTCATGATTGACAGGGGAATCAAAATTATAAGATGACAACAGTTAAAATTAAGATTTACCTCTGGTGGCGGGTTAAGCTTGCAAAAGGGCTGCATGCCCACTTTTCTGCAGTCAGCCAGGGACTAATTTAAAATAGTCTCAGTCATATATGCAATTACATCCTCTTCCAGATCCTCAAAGCTATGATGTAATGGGTCATCTTTTTCTCTAGTATAATCGCACATTAAGCGAGTCCTACGGCTCAAAGGAATAATCCGCCAAGCGAGCCAGCACCAGGCTAAATCAATTCCGTTTAACCCGTTTCCCAGTAGGGCTTTCACCTTTGAAAGAGTGGGAGCAATTATTTTGCGCTCTGCAGCAGTGAGTTTCTCAGCAAGAGGATGATTGGTATCTAAACGCTGAATACGGAAACCCGACAATGGATGCTCGTTAGCCGGGGAAGTGTCTTTACAATAAAACCAGGTCTTATTCCAATCTTTTGGATGACTCGGCAGACTGGCATAAGGAAAAATAGAGTCTCTTCTTCTTTAAATTGAGACAGCCCCAAGTTCCAAACTAGGTACATTGGTGAATTCATTTTGGCGGTTTAAATAGAAGAACTCCCTAAAAAGTAAGATGTTGGGCTCCTCTTGAAGATATACTTCACAGAAAACCTGAAAGTTGCAGATCACGGAATTGGGTCCTATGTCTTGGGGATGGAGTTGAGAAAAGTGCAGAATGTCCCTGAAGAATTTAGAGCCGGGCGGTGAAAAACCCCGGTTCATGTGATTAGTGAGGACAATGACTTCACCATCTTTTGGAGCAGGTTTCTCTTCACATGGGTTAGGAGCGCGGTAAGGCATAGCTGGATTATTCAGCAGATATCCGACCTTAACATAATTGGCAAGTGTGGCCTCAGTAACAACTGAAGCGATCCAGTTTCATGTGGTGAGTGTCTTTGGTGGCATTATGAATAAACAAGCCTAACGAAAGAGAAGATTATTGCCGGTTCAGAATCAGTTCATTAAACCAGAAGCAAATCTTATACTGCAAGTTCAGCATGGCGGCTTAAACGGGGCCAAATGGCATAAGAATAATTATAAGTCAGAAAATTAAGCCACCATGACAGGTGCGGATATTTAGAAAAAGCAGATTTCACTAAGTCTGGGAAAAACAGTTTTTACAAGTTGCAGCGGTAACTTTGGATCTACATTTGTTCGAAAATTAAGGTTAAAATGATGAACAAGCAAACCTAAGTTCAGAATGATGCAATTCTTGGGGATGAATCTACTTTACTAGAGATGAGATATTACGATATTTTCTAAGGGGATATTATCAGCATTAGCGCATGAAGGGATATCAAGCTCAGAAGGAAAGTTATAATGGCTGAAGGAAAGGAAGATGAATGCCGATGAACCTCATAGGAACCCTAGCAGATCTAAGATGAAGGAACAAGAAGGACATACCTGGACGGATGAGCGGCGGCGGCGCACGGAAGAGGCCTGGCAGCGACAGGCGGATGTTGTAGCTGTTGATGAAGACGAAGCAAGAAGACAGCGGCGCCGGCAGAGGTCAGATGCAGGAGGGTCGCGAGGAAAAAGATGGAGCGGAAGAAGTGATGGGAGAATGGAAAGGGCTCCTGGCCCTATTTATAAGCAAAGTGGATAAGGGTCACGCGCGAAGATCGAGGAGGCGAATAAACAGGAATGTGACGATACAGGCGCCTCGATTGTCGGGATCCCATTAAATGCGGAAAGATTTGTTTGGATTTGGACAGTTCAAAGGTAAGCAACAAATGACATCATGGCAGGTTACCACCATTTCAAAGACCTGATGTCACGGCGGGTTATAGTTTCTCGTAAGAAGATGAAGGAAGATTGACATGAACAAGTTCAAATCAACCAGGGGCCTAATGTTGGGGATATAAGTATTTGATATGACCCACCCAACAGGGGCCGGATTATCCAATGGCGGTTCTGTTGGGGAACGTAGTATTTTAAAATTTTCCTACGATCACACAAGATCTATCTACCAGATGCATAGCAATGAGAGGGAAGAGTGTGTCTACGTACCCTCGTAGACCGGAAGCGTCAAGTGACGCGGTTGATGTAGTCGAACTTCTTCGCGATTCAACCGATCAAGCACCGAACGTAAAGCACCTCCGCGTTCAGCACACGTTCAGCTTGATGACGTCCCACGAGCTCTTGATCCAGTTGAGCTTCACGGGAGAGTTTCGTCAGCACGACAGCGTGGTGACGGATATGATGTATTTACCGGCGCAGGGCTTCGCCTAAGCACTGCAACGGTATGACCGAGGTGTGTTTCTGTGGAGGGGGGCACCGCACACGGCTGAAACAATTCAACTTGTGTGTCTTTGGGTGCCCCCTGCCCCCGTATATAAAGGAGCAAGAGGGGAGGGCCGGCCGGCCTCCTATGGTGCGGCTAGGGCAATCCTACTAGGAATAGGATTGCAATCCTATTCCTAGTAGGAGTCCACCAAGAAGGAAGAGAGGGAAAGGAAAAGAGGGAGAGGTGGCGCCCCCCCCCCAATCCTAGTCCAACTAGGATCCCTAGGTGGGGCTCCGGCCAGCCTCTATGGGCTGCCTCTCTCCTTTCCTCAAGGCCCACTATGGACCATCCCCCTTCGTAGGGGGTTCCGGTAACCCCCCCTCCGACAATCCAGTTAAATTCGAAATTTTTCCGGAACACTTCCGGTGTCCGAATATAGTCGTCCAATATATCAATCTTTATGTCTCGGACATTCCGAGACTCCTCGTCATGTCCGTGATCTCATCCGGGACTCCGAACTACCTTCGGTACATCAAAACTCATAAACTCATAATACCGATCGTCATCAAACGTTAAGCGTGCAGACCCTACGGGTTCGAGAACTATGTAGACATGACCGAGACTCATCTCCGGTCAATAACCAATAGCGGAACCTGGATGTTCATATTGGCTCCTACATATTCTACGAAGATCTTTATCGGTCAAACCGCATAACAACATACGTTGTTCCTTTTGTCATAGGTATGTTACTTGCCCGAGATTCGATCGTCGGTATCTCCATACCTAGTTCAATCTCGTTACCGGCAAGTCTCTTTACTCGTTCCGTAACACATCATCTCGTGACTAACTCATTAGTCTTTTGCTTGCAAGGCTTATTGTGATGTGTGTTACCGAGAGGGCCCAGTGATACCTCTCCGACATTCGGAGTGACAAATTCTAATCTTGATCTATGCCAACACCACAAATACTTTTGGAGACACCTGTAGAGCATCTTTATGATCACCCAGTTACGTTTTGACGTTTGATGGCACACAAGGTGTTCCTACGGTATTCGGGAGTTGCATAATCTCATAGTCATAGGAACATGTATAAGTCATGAAGAAAACAATAGCAGTAAAACTAAACGATCATAGTGCTATGCTAACGGATGGGTCTTGTCCATCACATCATTCTCCTAATGATGTGATCCCGTTGATCAAATGACAACTCATGTCTATGGCTAGGAAACATAACCATCTTTGATCAATGAGCTAGTCTAGTAGAGGCATACTAGGGACATACTGTTTTGTCTATGTATCCACACATGTACTAAGTTTTCGGTTAATACAATTCTAGCATGAATAAAAGACATTTATCATGATATAAGGAAATACAAATAACATCTTTATTATTGCCTCTAGGGCATATTTCCTTCAGTCTCCCACTTGGACTAGAGTCAATAATCTAGATTACAAAGTGATGATCCTCACACCCATGGAGTCCTGGTGCTGATCATGTTTTGCCCGTGGAAGAGGCTTAGTCAACGGGTCTGCAACATACAGATCTGTATGTATTTTGCAAATCTCTATGTCTCCCTCCTTGACTAGATCACGGATGGAATTGAAGCGTCTTTTGATGTGCTTTGTTCTCTTGTGAAACCTGGATTCCTTCGCCAAGGCTATTGCTCCAGTGTTGTCACAAAAGATTTTCATTGGACCCGATGCACTAGGTATAACACCTAGATCGGATATGAACTCCTTCATCCAGACTCCTTCATTTGCTGCTTCCGAAGCAGCTATGTATTCCGCTTCACACGTAGATCCTGCCACGACGCTCTGCTTGGAACTGCACCAACTGACAGCTCCACCGTTCAATAAAAATACATATCCGGTTTGTGACTTAGAGTCATCCGGATCAGTGTCAAAGCTAGAATCGACGTAACCATTTACGACGAGCTCTTTGTCACCTCCATACACGAGAAACATATCCTTTGTCCTTTTCAGGTACTTCAGGATGTTCTTGACCGCTGTCCAGTGATCCACTCCTAGATTACTTTGGTACCTCCCTGCTAGACTTATAGAAAGGCACACATCAGGTCTGGTACACAGCATTGCATACATGATAGATCCTATGGCTGAGGCATAGGGAATGACTTTCATTTTCTCTCTATCTTCTACAGTGGTCGGGCATTGAGTCTTACTCAACTTCATACCTTGTAATACAGGAAAGAACCCTTTCTTTGACTGATCCATTTTGAACTTCATCAAAATCTTATCAAGGTATGTGCTTTGTGAAAGTCCAATTAAGCGTCTTGATCTATCTCTATAGATCTTGATGCCTAATATATAAGAAGCTTCACCGAGGTCTTTCATTGAAAAACTCTTATTCAAGTATCCTTTTATGCTATCCAGAAATTCTATATAATTTCCAATCAACAATATGTCATCCACATATAATATTAGAAATGCTACAGAGCTCCCACTCACTTTCTTGTAAATACAGGCTTCTCCAAAAGTCTGTATAAAACCATAAGCTTTGATCACCTCATAAAAGCGTATATTCCAACTCCAAGATGCTTGCACCAGTCCATAGATGGATCGCTGGAGCTTGCATACTTTTTTAGCATCTTTTGGATCGACAAAACCTTCTGGTTGCATCATATACAACTCTTATTTGAGATATCCATTCAGGAATGCAGTTTTGACATCCATTTGCCAAATTTCATAATCATAAAATGCGGCAATTGCTAACATGATTCGGACAGACTTAAGCATCGCTACAGGTGAGAAAGTCTCATCGTAGTCAACTCCTTGAACTTGTCGAAACCCTTTTGCAACAAGTCGAGCTTTGTAAACAGTAACATTACTGTCTGCGTCGGTCTTCCTCTTGAAGATCCATTTATTTCGATGGCCTGCCGATCATCGGGCAAGTCAACCAAACTCCACACTTTGTTCTCATACATGGATCCCATCTCAGATTTCATGGTCTCAAGCCATTTTGCGGAATCTGGGCTCATCATCGCTTCCTCATAGTGTCGGGGAAACTGATCGCCCACGAACACCTATGGGACCGGAGCCCCTTTTCGGTACGGCAAGGGAGCGGAGGGAGCACAAAGAGCAGATCGAGGCGCATACGCGAGCAGTTTACCCAGGTTCGGGCCGCACGAATGCGTAAAACCCTACTCCTGCCCTGGTTGTATTGCGTTCTTGGCTCGGGAACAAGAAGATCTACAGTACTAGCTACCCCGAGCGTAGGAGTGATCAAATTTCGGAACCCCCCCTACGTTGTGCATGGGCCTCCTTTTATAGGTCAAGGGGTCACTGACAGGTGTCAACGTAGGTGAGGGTAAAAGTGTAAAATTGGTGGTAGTTGTAACAGTGTATGTACAGTGTTTTGTAACTAACCCAGATGGTGGGGGACAAGGGCATTGAATGCCCGTCGCCGTCGCCCCAAAACAGTGTAAAAAGCGTCCGTCCGGGCGTCTCCGTTCGCCACGACGGAGGCCTTGTCATCGTGGCTTGCCACCGTGTACCCCAGGCTGCACGGCCATCCGCCACGTGCCCCAGGGAAGGGCCCCAGGGCGACGCGTGGCCAGATGAGCTGGAGCGCAGGCACACAGTGAAAGCTTGCCGCGGCCAGCACCTTGCCGCGGTCGCTACCTTGCCGGGCGCGGAAGCTTGTCGCTCTCCGGGTCTTGCCGGGGCGCGCGATGCGCCACGGCATGTCTTCTTCAATGCTATTCTTTGGTCTTCCTGGCAAGCTCCTCTTGCCAGGGTCTTGTGCAGAAGGGATGATCTTGAGCCTGGAGCGGCCTTCCCGGCAAGCTCCTCTTGCCGGGGTCTTGTTTCTTAACTTGAATACTTTGTTCTTGAATGGCTTCAAGGGAACTAGAGTGGGCCTTGGCGGGCGCGTGGTGAGCCTGACCACGGGACGCTGCTACTGCCCGTGCACAAGTCGGGATACTAAGGTACCCCTACTTTAGTACTCCGACAGGAGCCCCCGGGCCTGGGCCACACACGGTGCCGAGCGCTGTTGGGCCAGGCCCAAAACAGTGCACGGGCACACACGGCCCACGGCGTGCCGTTTCCCACTCTGTATTCGCCGCATCCCTCCCTAACGGCACGCGTCGATTGCGGCGTCGTGGGAGAGATCGTGGCCTGTTTCTTTAATGGGAAAATGCGGAACGTCCCCCACTTCCCCCTTAAAAGCAGAGGAAACAAGGGCAGTTTCCCCCCCATTGCTTCATTGCGTCTTCCATCTCCAGGAACCCCCGCCGCTCTCTGCCTCCCCAAAGGTCGAAAGAGAGCCGAGCTCCACCCTTCTTCCGCCGCTGCCAGCCTCCCCAGCGCCGCCGACTCCACTCGCCGTCTCCGCCATGGCCCCGAAGAGCGACAAGGCGAAGAACGCGAAGTCCGACAAGGCGGCGAAGCTAGCAGCAATGCGGAAGAAGATGGTGGTCTTCCCGCCGAGGCTCGGTGCGAGGGAGCTGAGGGACAAGTACTACTTGTTCTGGGCGAGGGAGACGAAGGCTCACCCGCGCACCAGGGTCCTCCCCGCCGAAGCCTGCGACATGTATCCGGGAGGTTACCATTACTTCGCTTTGTTCTTCCATTGCGGTCTCTGCCCTCCGTACTCTGAGTTCTTCTGCGACGTTATGAACACGTATGGATTCCACCTTCTAGATTTCACCCCAAACGCGGTCCTAACCTTGGCCGTTTTCGCACATATGTGCAAAAACTTTGTCGGAGTCACCCCCAACGTAGCTCTCTTCCGCCATTTCTTCACACCTCGAGTAGAGTCTGGGTCCCCTATGTCCGGTGGCATCTCTTGGATTTTTAGGCTCAACAAGAAAGAGGCGTACTTGATTGGAGAGCTCCGCGGCAAGTGGGAGGAGTGGAGGGTCGATTGGTGTTGGATTATGGAAGAGGAACCCGAGCAGTTAACATCCCCTCGCCGGGCCGCAATAGTGCGCGGCAAGGATTGGAGTGATCTGGCTCCGGAGGATGAGAAGCTGAAGATACCCCTCACTAGGATCCTTCGTCTCCGGCGAGCCAATCTTACTGTAGGTGAGGTCGGGGCTGATTTCCTTCGCCGCCGCATTGCTCCCCTGCAGGAGAGGAAGAGGCATGCTTGGGAGTTCGGCAACGCGGCAGACCGCATGAGGCTGCGCCCCGGCCTGAACTACAACTTCACCGTCTTGGAACTCAAGGGAATGATCCGCTCGCTGTTTAAGCATGACCCCAAGCACCCGGAGTGGTTTGCCCCATCGCGGGGGGTAGTTCCATTATGCAACAACTCTTCCCTTAGTGCCATCCGCGCGGCAATGCCTCTGTGCGATTCCCACGGGGTGGATCCCACTTGGCTGGCGCCTTCAGAAGAGACCGTGCAAACTTTCTTCGATAACCTGGTTGAGCTGCCAATCAATCCAGAAGAGAAGAAGGGTCTCACCCGCGAGACCACAGACCGGGATGTGGCGTATATCGCTAGCATAATGGAGGAGGCAGCTGCAACTGAGGCCGTGGGTGAGTTCGGGTACTCCTTGGAAGAGGCAGATGCGGCGGATGCAGTGAGTAGGGCCGAGGAGAAAGAGATCCTCAAGTTGTTGAAGCCTGCCGGGGAGCCTGCCGGGGAGCCTGCCGGGACGAGCGAGGCTGCCGGGCAGGGCACTGAGTCCAGTGAGCCCGCCGAGGAGGACGCCGAATCGGGCGATTCCGACGAAGACTCGGGCGGGTCACTGGACCTCGACGACGCCTCCTCATCCTCGGAGAATTCTCCGCCACCACCGAGTCCTCCGCCACAGCCAAAGAAGCACCTCCGCAAGACCACTGACACGGCGAGGCAGCCGGCGCCCCGACAACAGCCGTAGCGTCGCTCGACGCGTGCCACCACGACGAGCAAGGCCGTCAAGGAGGCGCCCCGCGCCTCAGCGGCAAGCGGAGGGGGATCTTCCCGAACCGGTTCCGGCGTTCCTTCCGCCCCTCGGTCTTCGGCGACGACCGGAGCGGGGTCTTCTCAGCCCACGGCTTCGGAGCCCGCCAAGCGCCCGAGGGAGCCTACCCCTCCAGCTCCTCGCGCCGGGACGCGCGAGGCGGACTTCGACTTCTCCGCCCTTAGTTCCGACGAGGAGGAGGAAGAGTAAGCATTTGCAACTTCTATTTCTTCTGATTTTTGTTGCTCTTGTCTTGAATCCTCTTTGCCTGGCTCTGATCTTGTTTGGCTTCCAGGACCCTGACCCAGAGGATGGCGAAGAGGGCCAAGATCCCGGTGGTTGATCTCGAGGAGGACGAGCCCGTCGCCGCGGCAGGGGATGCGCCCGCGACAGGCTTGCAGGACCAGCCTGCTGCAACGCAGAGCAGCCCCCAGCGTAAGTCTTCTGTTCACTTCTCTGCTTATCGGGCGTGCTTGAGTTTCTTATCCTTGCTAATGCCTTGTTTGCTCGTTGACTTGTGCAGAAGTGGAGCCGCATCCTCCGGAGCGTCACGAGACTGCTCCCGACGAGCCGCTCGTTCCACCCTCCCCTCCAAGGAGGAGCTCCCCGGCGAGGGAGAGTGCTCCGCCAAGGGCGAGTACCCCGCCAAGAGCGAGCACCCCGACAAGGGTGGGCACCCCGCCAAGGGAAGGCGCCAGCGGCCCTCCGCCGGCGGGGGTCACTACCACGCCGCCAAGGGAGAACTCCCCGGCGAGGGACCCCGTTACTGAAGAGGCCCGCGCAGGTAACCCTTGTACTTTCCTTCTCTTGAATTCTTCTTTTTGGATATTTTCTTGACGATTCTTCTTTTTTCTGTTGTCAGATCCGCCCGCCCCGGAGCCGATGGAGACAGAGGCCATCGCCGAGGAGGACGCGCACGGTAATGCTGGCGACGCCGCCACCGCTGAAGGGATGGCCGGCGCTGACGAGCCAGCCACCGACGAGACCACCGCGGCCAGTGATGCCGCAGCTGGGGAGGTGACCGGCGGCTGTACTGACGGCCCTGAGGCCGCAGGAGCGTCGGACGCTACGCCGGCCGCCGACCCCTCCGCCGCCGCGACTGGGCCGGGTATTTATCTGGAGGCCGCCAACGGGGTCTTCATCCAAGTCACGTGGGCGTCCTCATCAAGGGCGCCCGCGGAGGGGGTGAGCTTCGATGGAGAAGTCCTCGCATCCGCCGGGCTGAGGCTTGTCGACGCGCCCGGCAGCAGTAGTGAGCCCGAAGAGGAGCAGCTCTTGCGCCGGCTTCTGGCCTTGTACCAGGCCAGGCAGGCCAAGCTGGAGTCCCGAGAGGCTCTGGCTGCCAAGGCTGGCGTTGACTTGGAGAAGTGCGCCGTGGAGCTCCACGCCGCCAACCAAGCGGCCCTCCGAAACTTGGCGGAGGAGCGGGAGGAGCTCGCCGAGGCGCACCAGGTGTTCATCCTCGAGAAGGCCGAGGTTGAGGAGCAGCAACGACTAGCCGCCAAGGATCTGTCTCGGCGGGAGGGAGAGCTCAGGCAGCGGAAAGTCGACCTCGATAGCCACGAGGACGACCTTACCGCGCGCGAGCAGTCTATTGGCGGGGCTCTGCAGGAGGCGAGGGACGCCACTACTGCCGCAGAGACCGCCAAGAGGGACTTGGAGGCGAGGGTGGCGCAGTTGGAGACGAGCTTGAAGACGAGCGAGGAAAGGGTTGCCGCGCTCAATTTGGCGCGGGAGAAAGACGCCCACACCCACTCGGAGCTGCAAATCCGCCTCTCCGACAAGGGCCAGGAACTCACCGCCACCAAGGACTCCATCGCAGACTTGGAGCTGAAACTGTCCACCCTCACTGAGTCGCTTGACGGGGCCCGGAACAGGGAGACAAAGCTGAAGGAAGATCTCCGGGCTGAAAGGGCACTGCTGGACAGTGCCGCTCTTACGCAGAACAACTTCCAGCGGACGGTGGAGCAGTGGACCGAGGAGCTCGTCGCCTCCGCCGCCAACATCGACAAGGAGATGGTGGCGCTGGGGACGGAGCACCTCATGTACTCCCCCGACGAGAGCCTCCCCCACAGCGCCAAGCTGAGCTTATTCTTCAGAGGAGTGGCGCCGACCCTCGCGCAGCTACGGGAAAGGCTCCCCACACAGCTGGCGAACGAGGTGCGCAGGCTCTGCACGGGTACTATGGAGCGAGTGTTGGCGAAGATCGTCTACCGTAACCCTGGGATTAACCTTGACAACGTCCTCCGGACCCTGCCGCCCGATGCCGACCAAGAAGCGTTGAAGGCTCGCGTCGCCCACATCATGGCCAAGGTGGGCAAGATCAAGAGGGTTGACGGCGACCGTGTAGACTAGGTTGTTTTCTTTCCGCTTCCCTTGCCGCTGCCAATTAAGTCATGGACAGTAGTTTGTTAGAACAGCGGCAAGTCTTCTTGTAATATAACTTTATTTTGGATGGTCAATGCAGAGTCATTTCCTTGTTCAACTCCTCTACTTTGTATGCCTTCACCCTTCGCATTTAGGGAACTTGCCGGCAAAGGGACCCTTGCCGCGAGCACCGAGTGCGGAACTTCAGCAGCCTGCTGGCAATGCCCCTGCCGGCAAGAAACCTTTCCGCAGCTAGTCGCAGCACACTTAGATTGTTGAGCGAACCCGAAAACGAAGTAAGGGCGTGACACTTGTCGCAGCTCACTTAGACCGTTGAGCGTGCTCGAAACAAAGTAAGGGCGCGGCTAGCCACGGGTAGGTTCCTCTGCGCACAGGTTTTCCATACAAAGTGTGGTCGTTCAAGGAAGATAACTAAGAATTTAAAATTTTGAATGCTCAAACTTTGGCAACTTAGCTTTTGTGGGTTGTTTGCTTCCCGGCAAGGCTTTTCTTTCTTGAACAGCACTCGGTCCATACCACTGTCTCCTTCCCCCCGGCAAACTTGTGCGCGAGGAACACTTCTTCTGCTCGAGAGAAAAAAAAGGAAGAAGGGAGAAACACAGATACGGAGCTTTGCGATTTGTTATTGCTTACCGGGGGTGTGTGCTGCACAAAGTGTCAGATAATACATGCCAAAAAAGGAAAAGCATGAAATGACAAGTGGTTCAAAGCACAAAAGTTTTACTGATGCACGGGGTCTGCGCCCGGCTTTGCACAAAGGTTTACTTGCGGCAGCGGCAAGACTTGTACAAAAGGTGGTTGCCGGAGCGGATCACGGCAACCGCGCCTCATGGGTGAAACTTGCGAAGATGCTCAATGTTCCAGGAGTTGCTCACCGGTAAGCCTTCTTCGGTCTCAAGGCGGACAGTGCCGGGCCTTGTGACTTGTCTCAACCGATAAGGGCCTTCCCACTTCGGCGTCAACTTGTTGGAATTCTTGGTGGACTGAACACGCCGAAGAACAAGGTCGCCTTCCTCGAGACTCCTGGCCTTGACTTTGCGGCTGTGATAGCGGCGCAAAGCTTGCTGGTATCGAGCAGCTCGTACAGCAGCCTGGAGACGGTCCTCCTCGAGGAGCAGTGCATCATCTTGCCGCAGCTGCTCTTGCTCGATCTCATCGTAAGCGAGCAATCGAGGAGACCCGTATACGAGTTCCGTGGGGAGAACTGCCTCTGCTCCATAGACAAGAGCAAAGGGAGTCTGTCCGGTGGCTCGATTTGGTGTCGTCCTGATTGACCAAAGAGCCGTCGGCAACTCCTCGATCCAGTTTCTTCCCCACTTGTGCAGCCTGTCGAAAGTTCTTGTCTTGAGTCCGCGCAACACTTCAGCGTTGGCCCTCTCCGCTTGACCATTGCTCCTCGGGTGAGCAACGGAAGCGAAGCAGACCTTAGCGCCAAGGTCTTGGACGTATTGCATGAAGCTGCGACTTGTGAATTGCGTGCCGTTGTCGGTGATGATCCTGTTAGGGATTCCGAAACGGCAAACAATTGACCTGAAGAACTTGACTGCTGACTGTGCGGTCACCTTTCTCACTGGTTCCACTTCCGGCCACTTTGTGAACTTGTCGATGGCAACGTACAAGTATTCAAAGCCCCCGACAGCGCGGGGAAAGGGGCCGAGGATGTCGAGCCCCCAGACCGAAAAGGGCCAGGACAAAGGGATCGTCTGGAGAGCTTGAGCTGGGTGGTGTGTTTGCTTGGCATGGAACTGGCACGCTTCACACTTGGTTACTTGTGCAGTTGCATCTTGGAGGGCTTCTGGCCAAAAGAAACCTTGCCGGAACGCCTTCCCGGCAAGTGCTCTTGCGCCAATGTGGTGGCCACATATGCCTCCATGTATCTCTGCCAACAGCTTCTTGAAAGTGCAACTAATCCCCGGGTGGTTTTGGCTATTAATAACAACATATATATCATTGAACTAATAGCTACTTGAGAATCATTTCAGAGAAGTTCAGTGATATGGGTATGGCAATGACTGAAGAAGTGGACCCCTCAAAATGCTAAGGCAAGCATTGGCAAAAGCTCAAGACTCCATTTTTGGTTTAGTGATCCAAGATCACATTGAGTCCATAGGAAAAGCCAATACTATTAAAAGGGGATGAGGTTATGTTGATGATCTGGTTGCTCAAGTGCTTAGTGATATATCTCCTTTAACTATCAGCAACTTTCACTACAAAACACACTCATAAGTAATCTCGGACCAACCGATTTTCCAAACTCAGTCACACCGAGATGAACCACCTCAGCCATAAGCCAAACCCTAGAAAAATCGGATATTCCGAGTTTGCAATCGGTCTCACCGAAACATGGGCTGCCAAGCTTCTGTAACCGTTTGTCATCAAATCGGTGTCACCGAGTTGATGAAATCGGTCCCACCGAAATTGGCATGTTCCTGTCTTTGCTCAAATCGGAATAACCGAGATGGTATTTTCGGTCCCACCGAAAACCCCAACGTTCACATTATTTGAACTTTCGGTCTGACCGAGTTGTCCACTTCGGTCTCACCGAGATTGCGCAATTATGTGTGTAACGGTTGGATTTTGTGTGGAGGCTATATATACCCCTCCACCCCCTCTTCATTCGTGGAGAGAGCCATCAGAAAGAACTACCACTCCTACCTTACACTTTCTGAGAAGAGAACTACCTACCCTTGTGTTGAAATCAAGTTGCTCCACTCCCACCATATGAAACTTGATTTCTAACCTTCCCAAGTTGCTTTCCACTCAATCCTTTCTTCCACCAAAGCCAAATCGGTGAGGAGAGTTGAGTGTTGGGGAGATTATCATTTGAAGCACAAGAGCAAGGAGTTCATCATCATCTACAACATCTATTACCTTTTGGAGGGTGGTGCCTCCTAGATTGGTTAGGTGTCGCTTGGGAGCCTCCGTCATCGAGATGTGGAGTTGAACCAAGAAGTTTGTAAGGGCAAGGAGATCGCCTACTTCGTGAAGATCTACCCCGAGTAAGGCTAGCCCTCCGTGGGCGTAGGCCATGATGGAATAGACAAGGTTGCTTCTTCGTGGACCCTTCGTGGGTGGAGCCCTCCGTGGACTCGCGCAGCCGTTACCCTCCGTGGGTTGAAGTCTCCATCAACGTGGATGTACGATAGCACCACCTATCGGAACCACGGGAAAAATCACCGCGTCTCCAAATTGTGTTTGCTCTTCTCCACCTCTCTTTACTACATGTGCAATTTACTTTCCGCTGCCTATACTCTAGAATTGCATGTGTAGGGTGATGTTTGACTTGATCATAATTGTGAAACTACCAAAAACTGTTCTTTGTCAAAAGGCAGAATTTTTATATTTACAAGTAGTCTAATCACCTCCCCTCTAGACATACTTTCGATCCTACAAGTGGTATCAGAGCTTTGGTCTCCATTGTTTTGGTTTCCATTACATTGGACTCCATAAGCTTGGTTTCACAACCTAGGAGAGTATGGCGTCTAGTGAGGGTAATTATCGTAGAGGTCCTTACTTTGATGGTACAAATTTTGCTAGTTGGAAGCATAAAATGAAAATGCATATTCTTGGTCATAACCCAGCCGCATGGGGCATTATTTGTGTTGGTATGCAAGGTGAATTCTTCGAGGAAGGAAAAGTTCCGGATCGCGAAGCTACACCGGAAGAGTTGCGGATGTTGCAAAACAATGCTCAAGCTTGTGACATTCTCTTCAATGCTTTGTGTCCCGAGGAGTTCAACAAAATCAGCCATCTTGAGAATGCTAAAGAGATTTGGGATACTTTGGTTGAAATGCACGAAGGTACCGAGTCTGTGAAGGAATCAAAGCTAGATATTCTTCAAGGTCAACTTGACAAGTTCAAGATGAAGGATGGTGAAGGAGTCGCTGAAATGTACTCTAGGCTTGCTCTCATCACAAATGAGATTGCCGGCTTAGGAAGCGAAGAAATGACCGACCGATTCATCATCAAGAAGATTCTCATAGCTTTGGATGGAAAGTACGACACCGTGTGCAATTTGATCCAAATGATGCCAAACTACAAGACTCTCAAGCCAACTGAAGTCATTGGAAGAATTGTTGCTCATGAGATGACCCTTAAGGATAAGGAAGAGCTTCACAACAAGTCGAGTGGTGCTTACAAAGCTACAAGTGATGCTCCCACAACCTCAAGTGACAAGTTAGTTTCCAATGAAGAGATAAGCCTAATGGTTAAAAACTTCAACAAATTCTACAAGTATAGAGGCAAAGAGAGAAGCTCAAAGTCTAGATCATATGATGAAAAGAGATCTTCTAGTCGTGATCGAAACTGCTCAAATGAGTGTACGGCTCCCCACAAGAGAAGAGAAGAATCTCCAATAAGAAGATCAAGAGATGAGTCACCTCGGAAAGAGAGAAGGAGTAGAGATGATCGTTATGAACGAAGACCCTCTCGGAGAAGCAAGGATTCGGAGAGGAAAGACAAGTCAACAAGGAGCTACACAAGAAGAAGACATCAAGCTCATGTAGGTGAATGGGTCTCCGGCTCCGACTCCGACAATCAATCCGATGGAAGCTATCACTCTGACTCCGACTACAGTCAAGATGAAGGTGTTGCCGGTCTTGCTCTCGTATCCTCCAACTCCAACTCCTACGACTTATTTGATTCACCAAATGAGGGAATTGGAAGATGCTTCATGGCTAAAGGCCCCAAGGTATCACACCCTGAATTCATTGACTTCAATAGTGATGAGGATGACTTGCTTGGTGAAGATGAGCTCTTGCATGATAAATCTAGTGAGCTTAGTAACGATGAAAATGCTAGTAGTCTTTATAGTCGAGAAGAGTCGAATGACAATGCTATGAAGGAGATTGAGCGTCTAACTAAAGAACTAAACACTCTTAAGTTAGCTCATGAAACAACTCAAGAAGATCATAGAGAGCTCCTAAGATCTCATGAGAAGCTACGCTTCGAGAAGCTCACACTAGAGCAAGAACATGAGTTTCTAAAAGCAATCAATGACGATCTTCGAAAGAAGAGTTCTTCATATCTTGCCAAACGACTTCTCTTGTCTAATTTCTTGCCACCTATTAAGACTAAGCATGACAAGCATAAGAAAAATTCTTCCTCTAGTAGTAACAATAACCATGTTAAATCTAATGTTGTTGCTTCTAGTAGTTCTCTTGATTCCACTAACAATGTTTCAAGCCAAGTTACACTTGAGCAAGAGAATAGTTTATTGAAAGGGATCATAGAGAAAGGTGTCTACAAGAGTCTTGCCGGAAGCAAGAACTTTGAGGAAATTGTTCGCAAGCAAGGAAGGCACCGGAAGAATCAAGGAATTGGTTTTGAGCGAAAGTTCAACGCCGAAGGTGTTGAGTGGGAAGAAGGTCAATATCCTACTCCACAGTTTGTTTCTCAAAAGGAGAAGTATGATCCTACTTCTTCCAATGTGGAACAAGCTCAAGATGACCTTCCACCACAAGACCACAAGCTAAAAGCCAAGGACAAGCTTCAAGAGGAGATTGATGCATTCATTGAAGCACCTCAAGCCATGGTCAAGTGGGTTCCCAAGGACACGTCAAGTTCTACTTCGTCAAGCTCAACTACAACCCCAAGGATTCCCATCAAGATGATGTGGATCCCGAAGAAGAAGAACTAGAAGGTTCTTGAGGGTGACTCCGCCAACATACTTCACTCACATTCATTTTGGCAACTCGTGCAATCAACTTCCACATCATGCACTAGTTCATGGAGTCACAAACCCTCTTGTTGGTAAGTCAAGGGACAAGGTAATCATTGCTTTCATGGACATCATCTATTGTGAACTTGAATCTATGTCTATGGATATCCTTGTTTGTTCCTTGTGGAACTAAACCATGTAGGTATTGAAAGTGCCCTAATCCAAAGGATAGCTCCCATCTCTTGATGATCTCCATCAACATTGAGCATCCACATCTTCAACATCTACATGAACTCTTCTACGACAATCCAAGGTTAGTTTGACCCTTTAAAAGGGGTTCTCACATCTAGGGGGAGCTTTGCTCTAAAAATTGAGCTAAAGCATCTCCAAATGATGTGAACACATCAATGCTTTATGTAAAAGTGGTAACCCCACTTGTGCTTAAACGATGAGTATGACCTATGATCAAATGTTCTCATTTGGCTCCTAAGTCAAAATACTCATATAAAGATGACCTTGTCATCGACAAATTGTGTGCTAGTAGCTAGAGTTTTGGTTGTGCATGTTTGACACATATTTCATTTGCTATCTTATTGTGTGAGCATGTTGAATGCATGATTTTATCCATTCGAGGACATCCATTTGTTGTTTTGGTTGTTTTGATTTTCTGGCCAAATGGATGGACAAGAATGCCTAAGTACCTCCCCTAGCTATCTATGCTTTCTTGTCTCAAATTCTATTCATGCTTATATCACAAACTTTGAACAAGTCATTTTCGGACCCTCCGAGTGAGGAGCACTCGGAGCCACCGATCTGTCAAGGGCTGACCTCCAAAACCTTCTAAGTGATTTCGGTCAGACCAACTTTCTCCCACTTGGTCAAACCGAAAGCATTTAGACTGATCTAGGTTTCATCTCGGTGAAACCGAGTTGTAAGTTTCGGCGTGACCGAAATGCATAACTGCCTGGCAGTTATCCATCTCGATGACACCGAGTTTTTCAACTCGGTCCCACCGACAGCAAAGGGATATATATACTGAGGGCAGCGCGCGTTGATTATTCCTTCAAACATTTTCGCTCCCACGTCCCCTGCTGCCGTCGCCCTGATCTCCGGATCGTCGCCGTCGTCGCCTGTGCGCCCTCGCCACAGGTCTCCATCGCCGTCAACGGATTTCTCCTCCGCGCCGTTGCCGCCGTAGAGGGACTCCACCAAGTTAGGGTGAGTCTCGATCCCACTCATGCTCCCATCTCCGATTCAATGCACGTTTGGTTTGCCCTACATCTGGCCACGATTGAGATTCTCTTTTACACCAGATCGGTTCGTTTGAACTAGTTTCGAGTAAAATTCTTAGGGTTAGGTTTCCACGGAATACATCTCGGTGAAACCGATTTTAAAATCTCGGAATGACCGATTCGGCCTCTGGCCATTGCACTGCACCTTTCGGTCCAACCGAGTTGTGCAAATCGGTGTGACCGAAATAGAGTGTTAGTGAAACCCTAGTGTTTCGGCAGGACCGAAACCCACTTCGGTCAAACCGAAAGTGGTGTGTAAAGTCTCTGTTTCACACTTCGGATTCACCGAAACTGAAAATCGGTCTGACCGAAATGCCTTCTGTGAAAACTTAAAACTAAAATTTGAACTCATTTTGTTTGCAAAAACTTCTGCAGTTTGTGATAACTCTTCTTCTCTGCCTATACCTTATCTATTCACAGGTTGTCAGCCATGTCAGATGCCAGTGACAGTCAGAACAGGTCAGAGTCTCCTTTTGCGGACATTCCGGAAGCAGACACTAGTCCTGAGGCTAGTAGTCCAGTTGATGATGGTGAGAGGAGTACACCTAGTGGCTTGCCTCCTGCAGCCACCAGAGCTAGAAAAGAGAAGAACTCCGATGATGAGGATTCTGATTTTGTAGCTGAGGAAGAAGTGACATCCAAGCCTAAGAGAAAAGTTGTTGCCAAAGAGCAACAAGGTCAGCAGTCAAAGAAGGGCACCAGCAAGGTCAAGCAATCCACTGTTGCCAAGAAGCTGAACTTGGGAGAGCCAGCCCCAAGCAAAGTGAAGAAAACCTCCAAGAGAAAGAGGGTTGTGTATACTGATCCTCATACAGATGCAGCAGTCGAGGAAGAAGAAGAAGAAGCACCCCAGCCTGCTCCTCAGAAGCAGAAGCTCATGGGTGATGCCATTAGGGCTGGAGCCACTTCAAAGCCCAAGAAGCCTGCTCAAGCCAAGGCAGCTCCAGTAAAGCCTACTGCCAAGCCCAAGAGGACTACCAGAAATATTCCAGCATCTGAGAAGAACAAGGGTGATGTGCCACCAGCTGAGTCTGATGAGGAAGGACAAGTGTTGCTGAAACTCCGTCCAAAACTGCCACTTCACAATGATGCTCATCCTCAAGCTGAGGATATGAAGGCAAGGAAAGATAGAGGTCTCAGGCTATGGAGACAAGCTGACCCATATGCCGTGAGGAGAAGAACTGCTGTAGATCCCAGATTTCACACCAGAGAGCAGCAGGACTTCTATGAGACCGTGCTGATGGACAAGAAGCTCATAGTCGCAGACACCAGATATGTTGACTGGGAATACATTGACAGCGAAGAGCACAGAGATTTCTTTCCACATGTGCATGAAAGCTTCACTGCATGTGGAGTTGCAGAGTTTGTGGGTCAGAAATTGACCAGTTGGAACGATGAGATGATTATGCAATTCTATGCCACAGCTCACTTCTATCCTGATGGAAAGATCACGTGGATGACTGAAGGTCAAAGGTTTTCTTCTTCTGTTGAAGAATGGGCAGAACTTCTGAATGCTCCAGTGCAACGGGAGGATGACATTGATGTCTATGGGATTCCAAAGAAGAACCATGATTCCATGAAGAACATGTACAAGGAGATCCCCGCAGCAGATTTGGAAGTATGGAAGCTCGGCTCAGTCTACTATCTCCAGGCAGGTTTACCTACCACTAACACTATTCTGAGGCATACCTTGATGCCCAAGTCTGGAGACCATCGCATGATCAGAGGGTATTCTATCAACATGCTGCATATACTTGATGAGAAGGCACCTTTCAAGGTGATGGACTTAATGGTAGAGACCATTAAGAGGACTGCAGCTGACCAGAAGAGGTCATGTGGATTTGCCCCATAGATTCAGATGCTTATCAATGCCAAGTTTGGCACGGGCAAATTCCTGTTGGATAGGAAACACTTACCCCTGCAGCCAGAGCATGAAGACAATGTTGTTGTGATGGACGAGGAGGATCCAACATCTGTTGAAGGTCAAGCCAGATTGAAGCTGCTAAGAAAGCCAAAGCTGATAAAGAGGCAGCAGCAGCAGCAGCAGCTAAACCAAAGAGCTCCGGAGAGCAGATTCTTGAAGCTACCCAAAGGATTGAACAACGCCTGGCCAGCATTGAACAATCTCAGGAGAGCTTAGAGAGGATTGTTGACGAGAAGATCCACGCTCTGGACATGAAGCTGACTGAACTTCAAGTGACCGTCAACAAGCTTGAGGCAGACATGGAGGAAGCAAAGCAGGACAAGGCAGAGCTTGTGCAGGATGACTTAGTCCAGGACTCTCATCGCCAGACTGCTCCGGTTCCCAGAGGATCCCGATCAGCTGCTATTCCAGTGACTGACACCAGGACTACCGCTTCAGCACCTCCCACAGCTCCAGCAGTTACTCCAGCTACAGCTCCAGTATCCACTCCTCCAGCACAGACTTCAGCTGAAGTCTTCGCCGATGCCGTCATATCTACTCCGACATCAACCCAGACGGGAGCCGCCAGCAGAGTCCCCAGTGACGTTTAGCTCTATGCTTTTTCGAACTTTTTGGTAACTTGTTGCCAAAGGAGGAGAAATTGTATAGATCATAGGGCTTCAAGAGAGAGAGTGCTGTTATCTTTGCGCTTTTGCTCTTTCGTTCTTTTGCGGTCTCTTTGAGATACTTTTGGTTTTCGAGACTTTCAGTGTGCTTGATACTACGTTTGATGATACCTTAATGAGTGCTTGGTCATACTATGCTTTAATGTGTGCTTAATGCTTATCATATGCTATTCCTATCTTGTATGGCTATTTACTCATGTCTTGGTGATTGGGTGCATGCTGTTCATTCTTATCATTTTGTGCGCTCCACCAAGATGTATGTGACATGGAAGAGTGACCCATGACCCTAATCGATTGTGCATTTGCATTCAAAAGCAAATCTTAAATAATGCACAAATTTAGGGGGAGCTCTTGCTTATCACATACTTCTCAAAGCGACGATATTATTCATTGATTATATCTTTTGTCGAAGCTTTGATCTATATGTTGTCATCAATTACCAAAAAGGGGGAGATTGAAAGTGCAACTAATCCCCGGGTGGTTTTGGCAATTAATAACAACATATATATCATTGAACTAATAGCTACTTGAGAATCATTTCAGAGAAGTTCAGTGATATGGGTATGGCAATGACTGAAGAAGTGGACCCCTCAAAATGCTAAGGCAAGCATTGGCAAAAGCTCAAGACTCCATTTTTGGTTTAGTGATCCAAGATCACATTGAGTCCATAGGAAAAGCCAATACTATTAAAAGGGGATGAGGTTATGTTGATGATCTGGTTGCTCAAGTGCTTAGTGATATATCTCCTTTAACTATCAGCAACTTTCACTACAAAACGCACTCATAAGTAATCTCGGACCAACCAATTTTCCAAACTCAGTCACACCGAGATGAACCACCTCAGCCATAAGCCAAACCCTAGAAAAATCGGATATTCCGAGTTTGCAATCGGTCTCACCGAAACATGGGCTGCCAAGCTTCTGTAACCGTTTGTCATCAAATCGGTGTCACCGAGTTGATGAAATCGGTCCCACCGAAATTGGCATGTTCCTGTCTTTGCTCAAATCGGAATAACCGAGATGGTATTTTCGGTCCCACCGAAAACCCCCAACGTTCACATTATTTGAACTTTCGGTCTGACCGAGTTGTCCACTTCGGTCTCACCGAGATTGCGCAATTATGTGTGTAACGGTTGGATTTTGTGTGGAGGCTATATATACCCCTCCACCCCCTCTTCATTCGTGGAGAGAGCCATCAGAAAGAACTACCACTCCTACCTTACACTTTCTGAGAAGAGAACTACCTACCCTTGTGTTGAAATCAAGTTGCTCCACTCCCACCATATGAAACTTGATTTCTAACCTTCCCAAGTTGCTTTCCACTCAATCCTTTCTTCCACCAAAGCCAAATCGGTGAGGAGAGTTGAGTGTTGGGGAGATTATCATTTGAAGCACAAGAGCAAGGAGTTCATCATCATCTACAACATCTATTACCTTTTGGAGGGTGGTGCCTCCTAGATTGGTTAGGTGTCGCTTGGGAGCCTCCGTCATCGAGATGTGGAGTTGAACCAAGAAGTTTGTAAGGGAAAGGAGATCGCCTACTTCGTGAAGATCTACCCCGAGTAAGGCTAGCCCTCCGTGGGCGTAGGCCATGATGGAATAGACAAGGTTGCTTCTTCGTGGACCCTTCGTGGGTGGAGCCCTCCGTGGACTCGCGGAACCGTTACCCTCCGTGGGTTGAAGTCTCCATCAACGTGGATGTACGATAGCACCACCTATCGGAACCACGGGAAAAATCACCGCGTCTCCAAATTGCGTTTGCTCTTCTCCACCTCTCTTTACTACATGTGCAATTTACTTTCCGCTGCCTATACTCTAGAATTGCATGTGTAGGGTGATGTTTGACTTGATCATAATTGTGAAACTACCAAAAACTGTTCTTTGTAAAAAGGCAGAATTTTTATATTTACAAGTAGTCTAATCACCCCCCTCTAGACATACTTTCGATCCTACACTTCTGTCCATCCTCCCGGGAAATGCACTTCAATCTGACACCATTGAGTCTTCTTCTGTATAGTTCATTGCCGACGAACTGGTACATACTTGAATGCCTGGTTATTCTCTCTATCTCTTCTGGCTCTTCGGGAAGTTCTCTAGTTTGAAGAAAATGGACAATTTGCTGTGCCCATGCTGGAGCTTGAGGCTCAACAACAAGGACTAAAGGCATCATCGCCGCTGCGGGAACATCAGCTTCTACGGCAAGAACCTGTGGCTCTGCCGGAGCTGAACGTTCCCCGGCAAGCTCGCCGGGGCAAGACTTGCCGGGAACGTCTGCTTCAACTGTATGAACCCTAGAGTCCGCAGGAGCAGACTGCTCCTCAACTACTTGGTCGTTGATCTTGGGGACCTTGGCGGCGGCTTCAGGAAGATCCGCCGGCAAGTAGTCGCCGGAGACCAACTTTCTCTTCTTGCTTTGCCCAATTGACGGTTTAACGGATGGTTGAGTTAGCTTGAGCACGAAGGTCCCTGGTTCCACAGGTAGCTTCAATGCAGCACACTTTGACAGGCCGTCTGCGATATCATTTTGAGCTCTTGGAACATGCTCCATCTGCAGGCCTTCAAAGTGTTCTTCAAGCTTCCTCACTTCATCGACATAAGCTTCCATCAAAGGACTCTGGTAGCTCTTGTTTACTTGTAGGACCACCAACTGCGAATCTCCCCGCACAATCAGCTTCTTGATCCCAAGTTTGGCCGCAATTCTGAGGCCGGCAAGCAAACCTTCATACTCAGCAGTATTGTTTGTCGCTTGTTCCTTGGGAAAGTGCATTTGGACAACGTACTTGAGGTGCTCCCCGGTGGGTGCGACAAGTAGTACACCAGCACAGGCGCCTTGCAGCGAGAAGGCACCATCGAAGTACATTATACATTCTTTGCTCGCTTCCTTGACGGGGACGCTTGTCTCTGGGACTTCTTCATTTGGTGTTGGTGTCCATTCTGCTATGAACTCTGCCAAGGCTCTGCTCTGGATAGTTGAAGTACTTTCAAACTTAAGACCAAAGCTTGACAGCTCCAGTGCCCACTCGACGATCCTGCCTGTTGCTTCTGGATTTTGCAATATCCTCTTCAACGGAAAGCGAGTGACCACTGTTATCTCGTGTGCTTGGAAGTAGTGGCGCAGCTTTCTCGAGGCCATGAGGAGACCGAAAAGCAATTTCTGCACCCTAGAGTATCTTGACCTAGCCCCCTGCAAGAGGGAACCGACAAAATAGACTAGGCGCTGCACCATCTTCTTTCGCACTTCTTCTTGCGTCTGCGCAGATTCATCCTTGTCGGGGCCAGAGCTTGTCGGGGGAGCCCCCTGCTTGTCGCTGGATGCGCTTGCCGGGGCTGTGGGCTCCTCCTCTACCTCCCTTTCCGCTACCAACGCAGCACTAACCACTTGATTGGTTGCTGCTAAGTATAGCAGCAACTTCTCTTGCGGCTTAGGTGCGACAAGTATTGGAGTGGAGGACATGTATTCTTTCAAGTCCTGCAGCGTTGTCTCCGCTTCCGGAGTCCATTTCATTGGACCTGCCTTTTTCAAGATTTTGAAAAATGGCAGGGCGCGTTCTGCAGACTTAGAAATGAACCTGCTGAGGGCAGCCACACAACCAGCAAGTCTCCGTACATCTTTGACGCGCTTCGGGGCTCCGATCTGCTCGATGGCTTTGATCTTGTCGGGATTAGCTTCAATCCCCCTGTGGGACACAAAGAACCCGAGAAGCTTGCCGGAGGGGACTCCGAAGACGCACTTCTCGGGGTTCAGCTTGAGTTGTATCTTGCGCAGATTTGCAAAAGTCTCATCCAGGTCTTGGATCAGGGTATCCTTGTCCTTGCTCTTGACCACTATATCATCCATGTAAGCTTCTACATTCCTGTGTATCTATGGCTCAAAAGCAGTGTGGACTAACCTTGCAAACGTTGAACCCGCATTCTTCAATCCAAAGGGCATACGTATGAAACAGTAAGTGCCACATGGAGTAATGAATGCGGTCTTCTCTTCGTCTTCCTCAGCCATAAATATCTGATGGTATCCTGAGTATGCATCAAGAAATGAAAGCAACTCACATCCAGCCGTGGAGTCAACGATCTGGTCAATGCGCGGCAAGGGAAATGGATCCTTGGGACAAGCTTTATTCACATCAGTGAAGTCTATACAAAGTCTCCACTTCCCATTAGCTTTGCGCACGACAACTGGATTGGCCAGCCACGTGGGATGAAGTACACCTCTAACAAGGCCTGCTGCTTCCAACTTCTTGATCTCCTCGGCAATAAACTCTTGGCGCTCCACCGCTTGCTTTCTGACCTTCTGCTTGACGGGCCGCGCGTGAGGACAAACGGCAAGCTTGTGCTCAATCACTTTCCTGGGAACACCGGGGATGTCAGACGGTTGCCATGCAAACACGTCCACATTCGCCCGCAGGAAAGCAACGAGCACGCTTTCCTATTTAGGATCAAGCGTGGCTCTGATGGTGAAAGTACCACCAGTGTCGTCCTCCTTGGCGGACACCTTCTTGGTTGCAGGTGGAGCTGCCATTCCTTTCTTGCACTTGCCGGTGGAGCTCGATGGTGCGTCCTCGACGGCAGCGCAACACTCCGAAGAGGTGCGCTTGCCGGAGTGGGCCCCAGAGCTCTTGCCGGACTTGGTCTTGGTCTTCCCCCGGGAGCTTCAGCGGCAAGTGTCTCGCTGTCTGCCGCGGCTGCTGCGTCCCGGTAGATCTTGTCGGCGTAGATAAGCGCGTCCTTCTTGTCGCCGGGGACAGAGATGACGCTTATTGGCCCTGGCATCTTGAGCATGTTATATCCATAGTGAGAGGCTGCCATGAACTTGGCGAGCGCCGGACGCCTAAGTATCCCATTGTATGGCAACGGGATATCGGCAACGTCGAATGTGATCCTCTCAGTCCTGAAGTTTAGCTCTCCGCCAAAGGTCACTCGCAGTGTTATCTTCCCCTTCGGCTTGCTCCTTCCCGGGTTGATCCCTTGGGAATGTTCCGGTCTCCTCGAGCTCGCTGTCGGGGATCTGCAGCTTCCGGATCACAGCGGAGGATATCAAGTTGAGGCCGGCCCCGCCGTCAACCAACATCTTGGTGACCTTGAGGTTGCGGATGGTTGGGGAAACCAACATCGGCAAGCACCCGACCGCAGTTGTGCGGTCAGGGTGGTCCTCAAGGTCGAAGATGATGGGCGTGCTGGACCACTTCAGTAGTTTGCGCGACTCAACGGGTGGCTCTACTGCATTCACTTCCCGCACCCATTGCTTGAGTTGGCGGTGGGAAGTGTGCAGAGAGGCACCTCCATCGACGCACAGAACTTCTGTGGCCTTCTGGAACTCCTGCTCGCTGTTGTCTCCGTCATCCATGTCCTCGTCGTCGTCTTCGTCCTCGTCCTTGTCGCGGCCGCGGGGAGGTCTATCTCCTTGCCGCTGCTTGGCCTTGCCGCGGCGTCCTCCCCGGCCATTGAATGGCCGCTTCTTGCCGAACTCTCTTCCGCCTCCTTGGGCCTTCTCCTTGTCGCGTCGCTCGTACTCAGCCTTCTGCTCCTCGACGAGATATTCGACCCTCTTGCAGTTCTGGAGATCGTGGCCCTTGGTGCGGTGGATCTTGCAGTACTGCTTGTCGGAGCCGTCCTGCTTATCAGCGGCCGCCACAGGGGTGGCCTCCTTGCCGGAGCCACCAACCTGTGTCTTCTTGGCGGCAGCCTCCTTGCCGGACTGCTCGACAACCAGTACTTCCTTGTTCTTCTTCTTCTTATTATTCCGCCGCCGACCTTTCCTTGCCGGGGCGGCATCCTCGCTGTCTGTTCCCCCTGCTCCAGCATCCTCTCCGGGGAGTCTCCTCCCCTCTTCAGCGCGCGCACACTTGTCGGACAGAGCGTAAAGCTCGCTGACGTCCCGGGTCTTGGTCATCGCCATTTCCTCCCTCATCCGGCGGTTACGCATGTTCTGATGGAACGCGCTAATAACCGCGGCAGGGTGTACGTCCGGGATGTTGTGCTGGACGCGGCTGAACCTCTGGATATACTTCCGCAGGAACTCTCCCTCCTTCCGGGCAAGTATGTGAAGATCACTTTCCTGGCCGTGGGGCTTGTGGCCGCCCGTGAAGGCGCCGACAAATTGGTGGCACAGGTCTGCCCAAGAAGAGATGGAGTTCTCCGGCAAGTGCATGAGCCAAGATCTGACATTGGGCTTGAGCACAAGCGGGAAGTAGTTTGCTAAAATCTTTTCATCCCGTCCCCCGGCAGCCTGCACCGCAATGGTGTAGATGCTGAGGAACTCCGAGGGATGGGTCTAGCCGTCGTACTTCTCGGGTACGTCGGGTTTGAAGTTCTTCATGCTGGGCCACTGGACTTGCCGCAGCTCTCGGGTGAACGCAGGGCAACCTGCCGCATACGGCAAGTCGCCTGGTTCACCGGGCGCGTGCATGTTGACATCGGTCCCGGCGCGCTGGTCGGACTGTCGTCGCGCTTCTCTTCGACGCTCGATGCGAGTCCGAGCGTCTTCTTGTCGCTTGTCCTCGAGGACTTGGCGTTGATCGCGGCGAGCTCGCGGATCCGACGACGCCGTGGAGTCGTCGTCGACGATGATCCGGCGAGTCGGCGACTTCTGCTTCCGCGACGGGGAGTGCACGGTAGTCGCACCCCCGGCGGTCTTGTCTCCATCGACCTTCGCTTGGCTGACTTGCCGCGGCCGTGATGTTGCCGGCTGCTGCGGCGCGTCGTTGTTGGCGAAGGCGATGAGGCTTTGAATGGTAGCCCTCCAGTCTTCGGCCTTGTCTGCCGCTGGAGGGAAATCGAGGAGCAGCTGAGCTCTAGCTAGAGCCTCTGCTGGAGTGGAGGGGAGCGGTGGTGAGCGGTGCGAGGAGCGAGACATGCTCGGACTTCTAACCGCGTTAGAAGGAGCAGGTTCTCGCCCCGGCGACCGCGCTTTGCTCGCGCCGGCGCGTTGGCCTTGAGCGTCCCGCGACCCGCCAGCTTGTCCTTGGCCCAGCAAGCGGATGGTACCCTGAGTATCAGGCCGCCGCTGTTCCGGCACCTCCTGAGAGGGGCGTGGTGCGTGCACGGACACCGAGGTCTTGGAGTGGGCTCGGTCGCCCGTCTTGTCCTTGGACTTGGCGGCGCCGTGAGTGTCCTCGCCGGCGTCCACCCTTCCGCCAGCGTCTACCCCACCAACCATTGGTTCCGGTGGTGGTGGGATCGACGCTGACGGGCCTTCTACTTCCGAAGCTTTCTTCTTCGGCGGCATGCTGATGTAGCCGATGAAGCTGACGAAGTTGGTGAAGTTACTGAAGGTTGCGCCCGCGTGAGCGCCGGATCAGGTTCGCACAACCTCGATGCCCCCTACCTGGCGCGCCAAAGATGTCGGGGAAACTGATCGCCCACGAACACCTATGGGACCGGAGCTCCTTTTCAGTACGGCAAGGGAGCGGAGGGAGCACAAAGAGCAGATCGAGGCGCACACGCGAGCAGTTTACCCCGGTTCGGGCCGCACGAATGCGTAAAACCTTACTCCTGCCCTGGTTGTATTGAGTTCTTGGCTCGGGAACAAGAAGATCTACAGTACTTGCTACCCCGAGCGTAGGAGTGATCAAATTTCGGAACCCCCCCTACATTGTGCATGGGCCTCCTTTTATAGGTCAAGGGGTCACCGACAGGTGTCAACATAGGTGAGGGTAAAAGCGTAAAATTGGTGGTAGTTGTAACAGTGTATGTACAGTATATGCACAATGTTTTTTACCTAACCCAGACGGTGGGGGACAAGGGCATTGAATGCCCGTCGCCGTCGCCCCAAAACAGTGTAAAAAGCGTCCGTCCGGGCGTCTCCGTTCGCCACGACGGAGGCCTTGTCATAGTGGGTTGTCACCGTGTACCCCAGGCTGCACGGCCATCCGCCATGTGCCCCAGGGAAGGGCCCCAGGGCGACGCGTGGCCAGATGAGCTGGAGCGCAGGCACACAGTGAAAGCTTGCCGCAACAAGCACCTTGCCGCGGTCGCTACCTTGCCGGGCCCGGAAGCTTGTCGCTCTCCGGGTCTTGCCGGGGGGCGCGATGCGCCATGGCATGTCTTCTTCAATGCTATTCTTTGGTCTTCCTGGCAAGCTCCTCTTGCCAGGGTCTTGTGCAGAAGGGATGATCTTGAGCCTGGAGCGGCCTTCCCGGCAAGCTCCTCTTGCCGGGGTCTTGTTTCTTAACTTGAATACTTTGTTCTTGAATGGCTTCAAGGGAACTAGAGTAGGCCTTGGCGGGCGCGTGGTGAGCCTGACCACGGGACGCTGCTACTGCCCGTGCACAAGTCGGGATACTAAGGTACCCCTACTTTAGTACTCCGACACATAGTTCGTAGGTTCATCATGGTCTAGTAACATGATTTCCAGAACTGGGTTACCGTACCACTCTGGTGCGGAACGTACTCTGGTTGATCTACGACGTTCAGCAGAAACTTGATCTGAAGTTTCATGATCATCATCATTAACTTCCTCACTGATTGGTGTAGGAATCACTGGAACAATTTTCTGTGATGCACTACTTTCCAATTCGGGAGAAGGTACAATTACCTCATCAAGTTCTACTTTCCTCCCACTCACTTCTTTCGAGAGAAACTCCTTCTCTAGAAAGGATCCATTCTTAGCAATGAATATCTTGCCTTCGGATCTGTGATAGAAGGTGTACCCAACAGTCTCTTTTGGGTATCCTATGAAGACACATTTCTCCGACTTGGGTTCGAGCTTATCAGGTTGAAGCTTTTTCACATAAGCATCGCAGCCCCAAACTTTAAGAAACGACAACTTTGGTTTCTTGCCAAACCATAGTTCATAAGGTGTCATATCAACGGATTTAGATGGTGCCCTATTTAACGTGAATGCAGCTGTCTCTAAAGCATAACCCCAAAACGATAGTGGTAAATCGGTAAGAGACATCATAGATCGCACCATATCCAATAAAGTACGGTTACGACGTTCGGACACACCATTACGCTGTGGTGTTCCTGGTGGCGTGAGTTGTGAAACTATTCCACATTGTTTCAAATGAAGACCAAACTCGTAACTCAAATATTCTCCTCCACGATCAGATCGTAGAAACTTTATTTTCTTGTTACGATGATTCTCTACTTCACTCTGAAATTCTTTGAACTTTTCAAATGTTTCAGACTTGTGCTTCATTAAGTAGATATACCCATATCTGCTCAAATCATCAGTGAAGGTCAGAAAATAACGATACCCGCCGCGAGATTCAACACTCATTGGCCCACATACATCAGTATGTATGATTTCCAATAAATCTGTTGCTCGCTCCATAGTTAAGGAGAACAGAGTTTTAGTCATCTTGCCCATGAGGCATGGTTCGCAAGCACCAAGTGATTCATAATCAAGTGAGTCCAAAAGTCCATCACTATGGAGTTTCTTCATGCGCTTTTACACCAATATGACCTAAACGGCAGTGCCACAAATAAGTTGCACTATCATTATTAACCTTGCATCTTTTGGTTTCAATATTATGAATATGTGTATCACTAAAATCGAGATCCAATAAGAATAGACCACTCTTCAAGGGTGCATGACCATAAAAGATATTATTCATAAAAATAGAACAACCATTATTCTCTGATTTAAATGAATAACCGTCTCGCAATAAACAAGATCCAGATATAATGTTCATGCTCAACGCTGGCACCAAATAACAATTATTTAGGTCTAAAACTAATCCCGCGGGTAGATGTAGAGGTAGCGTGCCGACGGCGATCACATCGACTTTGGAACCATTTCCCACGCGCATCGTCACCTCGTCCTTAGCTAATCTTCGTTTAATCCGTAGTCCCTGTTTCGAGTTACAAATATTAGCAACCGAACCGGTATCAAATACCCAGGTACTACTATGAGCATTAGTAAGGTACATATCAATAACATGTATATCACATATACCTTTGTTCACCTTGCCATCCTTCTTATCCGCCAAATACTTGGGGCAGTTCCGCTTCCAGTGTCCAGTCCCCTTGCAGTAGAAGCACTCAGTTTCAGGCTTGGCTCCAGACTTGGGTTTCTTCGTGGGAGTAGCAACTGTCTTGCTATTCTTCTTGAAGTTCCCCTTCTTTCCTTTGCCCTTTTTTTGAAACTAGTGGTCTTGCTAACCATCAACACTTGATGCTCCTTTTTGATTTCTACCTCCGCAGCCTTAAGCATAGCGAAGAGCTCGGGAATTGTCTTTTGCATCCCTTGCATATTATAGTTCATCACGAAGCCTTTATAGCTTGGTGGCAGTGATTGAAGAACTCTATCAATAACACTATCCTCGTCAACTTTGCAACCAAGTTGAGTCATATGATTGTAGTACCCAGACATTCTGAGCAAGTGTTCATTGATAGAACTATTCTCCTCCATCTTGCAGCTGTAGAACTTATTGGAAATCTCATATTTCTCAATCCGGGCATTTGCTTGAAATATTAACTTCAACTCCTGGAACATCTCATATGGTCCATGACGTTCAGAACGTCGTTGAAGTCCCGGTTCCAAGCCGTAAAGCATGGCACACTGAACTATCGTGTAGTCATCAGACCGCGACTGCCAGACGTTCAAAGTGTCTACATTAGCGGGAGGGGGCTTGTCACCTAGCGGTGCTTCAAGGACATAATTCTTCTGTGCAGCAATGAGGATAATCCTCAGGTTACGGACCCAGTCCGTGTAATTGCTACTATCATCTTTCAACTTAGCTTTCTCTAGGAATGCATTAAAATTCAAAGGAACGGTAGCACGGGCCATTGATCTACAACAACATAGATATGCAAAAACTATCAGGACTAAGTTCATGATAAATTAAAGTTCAATTTAATCATATTAAGGAACTCCCACTTAGATAGACATCCCTCCGGTCATCTAAATGATCACGTGATCCAAATCAACTAAACCATGTCCGATCATCACGTGAGATGGAGTAGTTTCAATGGTGAACATCTTATGTTGATCATATCTACTATATGATTCACGCTCGACCTTTCGGTCTCCAGTGTTCCGAGGCCATATCTGCATATGCTAGGCTCGTCAAGTTTAACCCGAGTATTCTGCGTGCGCAAAACTGGCTTACACCCGTTGTATTTGAACGTAGAGCTTATCACACCCGATCATCACGTGGTGTCTCGGCACGACGAACTTTCGCAACGGTGCATACTCAGGGAGAACACTTATACCTTGAAATTTAGTAAGGGATCATCTTATAATGCTACCGTCGTTCTAAGCAAAATAAGAAGCATAATAAGATAAACATCACATGCAATCAAAATATGTGACATGATATGGCCATCATCATCTTGTGCTTTTGATCTCCATCTCCAAAGCACCGTCATGATCACCTTCGTCACCGGCGCGACACCTTGATCTCCATCGCAGCATCGCTGTCGTCTCGCCAACTATTGCTTCTACGACTATCGCTACCGCTTAGTGATAAAGTGAAGCAATTACATGGCGATTGCATTTCATACAATAAAGCGACAACCATATGGCTCCTGCCAGTTGCCGATAACATTACAAAACATGATCATCTCATACAAAACCGTATAACTCATCATGTCTTGACCATATCACATCACAACATGCCCTGCAAAAACAAGTTAGACGTCCTCTACTTTGTTGTTGCAAGATTTTACGTGGCTGCTACGGGCTTAGCAAGAACCGTTCTTACCAACGCATACAAAACCACAACGATGTTTCGTCAAGTATGTGTTGTTTTAACCTTCACAAGGACCGGGCGTAGCCACACTTGATTCAGCTAAAGTGAGAGAGACAGACACCCGCCAGTCACCTTTAAGCATCGAGTGCTCGTAACGGTGAAACCAGTCTCGTGTAAGCGTACACGTAATGTCGGTCCGGGCCGCTTCATCTCACAATACCGCCGAAGCAAAGTATGACATGCTGGTAAGCAGTATGACTAGTATCGCCCACAACTCATTGTGTTCTACTCGTGCATATCATCTACGCATAGACCTGGCTCATGATGCCACTATTGGGGAACGTAGTATTTTAAAATTTTCCTACGATCACACAAGATCTATCTACTAGATGCATAGCAACGAGAGGGAAGAGTGTGTCTACGTACCCTCGTAGACCGGAAGCGGAAGCGTCAAGTGACGCGGTTGATGTAGTCGAACTTCTTCGTGATTCAACCGATCAAGCACAGAACGTACGGCACCTCCGCGTTCAGCACACGTTCGGGTTGATGACGTCCCACAAGCTCTTGATCCAGTTGAGATTCATGGGGGAGTTTCGTCAGCACGACGGCGTGGTGACGGATATGATGTATTTACCGGCGCAGGGCTTCGCCTAAGCACTGCAACGGTATGACCGAGGTGTGTTTCTGTGGAGGGGGGCACCGCACACGGCTGGAACAATTCAACTTGTGTGTCTTTGGGTGCCCCCCTGCCCCCGTATATAAAGGAGCAAGTGGGGAGGGCCGGCCGGCCTCCTATGGTGCGGCTAGGGCAATCCTACTAGGAATAGGATTGCAATCCTATTCCTAGTAGGAGTCCACCAAGAAGAAAGAGAGGGAAAGGAAAAGAGGAAGAGGTGGCGCCCCCCCAATCCTAGTCCAACTAGGATCCCTAGGTGGGGCGTCGGCCAGCCTCTATGGGCTGCCTCTCTCCTTTCCTCAAGGCCCACTATGGACCATCCCCCTTCGTAGGGGGTTCCGGTAACCCCTTCCGGCAATCCAGTTAAATCCGAAACTTTTTCGGAACACTTCCGGTGTCCGAATATAGTCGTCCAATATATCAATCTTTATGTCTCGGACATTCCGAGACTCCACGTCATGTCCGTGATCTCATCCGGGACTCCGAACTACCTTCGGTACATCAAAACTCATAAACTCATAATATCGATCGTCATCAAACGTTAAGCGTGCGGACCAACGGGTTCGAGAACTATGTAGACATGACCGAGACTCATCTCCGGTCAATAACCAATAGCGGAACCTAGATGTTCATATTGGCTCCTACATATTCTACGAAGATCTTTATCGGTCAAACCGCATAACAACATACGTTGTTCCTTTTGTCATCTGTATGTTACTTGCCCGAGATTCGATCGTCGGTATCTCCATACCTAGTTCAATCTCGTTACCGGCAAGTCTCTTTACTCGTTCCGTAACACATCATCTCGTGACTAACTCATTAGTCTTTTGCTTGCAAGGCTTATTGTGATGTGTGTTACCGAGAGGGCCCAAAGATACCTCTCCGACATTCGGAGTGACAAATTCTAATCTTGATCCATGCTAACACCACGAATACTTTCGGAGACACCTGTAGAGCATCTTTGTGATCACCCAGTTACGTTGTGACGTTTGATGGCACACAAGGTGTTCCTACGGTATTCGGGAGTTGCATAATCTCATAGTCATAGGAACATGTATAAGTCATGAAGAAAGCAATAGCAGTAAAACTAAACGATCATAGTGCTATGCTAACGGATGGGTCTTGTCCATCACATCATTCTCGTAATGATGTGATCCCGTTGATCAAATGACAACTCATGTCTATGGCTAGGAAACATAACCATCTTTGATCAATGAGCTAGTCTAGTAGAGGCATACTAGAGACATACTGTTTTGTCTATGTATCCACACATGTACTAAGTTTCCGGTTAATACAATTCTAGCATGAATAAAAGACATTTATCATGATATAAGGAAATACAAATAACATCTTTATTATTGCCTCTAGGGCATATTTCCTTCTGGTTCATGGGCCAAGCCCAGAAGCATGATGACAATTTTCGATGAGGGCCCAAGGCCTGAGGCGGCTTAAAGCCTGTGAGTATCAACCGACATATATGTGGCTTGTTGTCAGGCCCAAGCTGCGATTCTATCCCGATCACGTGACGCTTACGTGATTGGGGCACAACCGCATTTCGGGCGCTTAGCAAGATGGATATCATTACATCGTACCATTACAATCATACATGGGGGATACAACAATACATACAAGTCACATGAATACAACAACATCAATACAAGGCATCCGACTACGGATGCAAACATGAAAAGCACAACGACATCCATCTGCTATCCCAGGCTGCCGACCAGGAACCTAACCCAAGACTGAAGAAGAAGTAGAAGAAAGAACTCCAACAAAAGGACATCGCTCTCGCGTCAAGTCATCGGAAACCTGCACCTGCAACTGTTGTTGTAGTATCTGTGAGCCACGAGGACTCAGCAATCCCATAACCATGGGTAACAAGACTAGCAAAGCTTAATGGGTAGGAAGAGGTAAAGTGGTGAGGTTGCAGCAGCGACTAAGCAAAAGTATGGTGGCTAACTTATGAGTACAAGAATAAGATGAGCATCTACGCAACCGGTCGCAAACTAGTAATGATCGCTAAAGATCCTGGACTACCTACGAGTCAAACATAACCCCACCATGTTCTCTTCTCAAAATGAAAAGAGACAGTCACGGTTACTCACACAGTTGTGTGTTTTACTTCGGATCCTCTATCAAGTTTTCTACAACCTGACATTAACAAATTCCAATCTCCCACATAACCGCGGGCACGGCTTTCGAAAGATCATAACCCTGCAGGGGTGTCCCAACTTAGCCCATCACAAGCTCTCACGATCAGCAGAAGTAATAATAATATTATCACCCCTTATCTTAGGGACAATCCGATCAGGCTAGGAATCCTGGTGCACAAGACATTTCGACAATGGTAAAACAAGTCCAGCAAGACCTCCCGGTGTGTCGACACCCTGATAGTAGCCGCGTGTATCTCGTCTCAGGCCACGACCGGATAGGTGATCCTACGGGAGCCAGATACACCGAGTTTCCCTGTGGCGGCCCCGCAGCCTCCCCGTTTGGGACCAACACCATCAGCACTGGCCCCCCTGCTATGTACAAAGAATCCTCGGGTAGCGCTAACTCCCTATGCAATTAATTAATTAATTAAGTTTTTATTATATTGCAATTAAAACCAATGTTGGGCCTTGCTGGAGAAGTTTTATTCAAAGACGAACTGTCAAGGGGTCCCCATATACCCAACCGTGTAAGGAACGCAAAATCAAGGAACATAATGCCGGTTTATCGGCTCCTAAGGTGGCATGAGTGGAACAAAACACCGAGCTAAAGGCCAAGCCTTCCACCCATGCCCAGTATATAGGTGTGTTAATAATAATAATAGATATTGTGATATACCAACAACAAGATCCGACATGGATCAATCTTCATCTTCACCTGCAACTAACAACGCTATAAGAGGGGCTCAGCAAGCGGGTAACATAGCCAAACAATGGTTTAATAGGAAGGTGTCAAGGTTAGAGGTTTCATGGCAACAAGGAGAGGGGCTGACAATAATGATGGGTAGCGCGACATATAACGATAGCATCGAGACACTAAGCATGGCAATGATAGTAAAGGTATCCAAGGTATGGTCAGCTTGCCTGAGATCCCGCAAAGAAGAAGAACGAATCCATGAAGAAGATGAAGAAGAAGGCTCGAAGACAAACCACATGAAGACGAACGAATCCTCACGATCGCAACGGAACAAGCACTAACGAGAAGAAGCAAGCAATACAGTAAACAAACCACTCAAGAACATGACAAGATGCTCAACCAAGTATGATGCAAGACAAGTCAATGTATGATGCAATACATGGCAAGGTATGAAGCACACAAGAACAACACCAAACAACAAGGTTAAATGAGGCCGGAAACTACATATAACGAATCTGGTAAGTCCTCATATGCATAGTTTGAAATTGGTCCAGATCTGAACAAATCTTAAGTTAAAGTTGTTAAACAGCAAGTTAACATGCACCGTGATGATCTACACGAAATTCTAGTCAAGTTTCATATAAAGTTTGTTTAGTTCAGAGCTACGGCCTAGAAGATATGAGCAAAACAAGTCAAACATGTCAACGGTGCAAGATGCACCCAAACATCAAGCAAACACACTCCAAATAGGTAAACAACATGATATTATTATTCTATATGCAAAATCACACAAGTTTCATATAGGGCAAACTCAAAGCGCAGCAACGGTTCAACACATACACATGAAACAAGATATAACAACAAGCTGAAGTTAACAGCCACATATCAACTTTGGAGCAAGGTAAATATATGCTACAGCACCCAAACATGTTAATAAGAAGCATGGATGTGAAGTAGACATGTTACTTAACAAGCATGATCTTAGAACACACCCAAAAGCTTGCTGGAACACAATTAAACAAGCATGGCAAGTTGCAATAAATTTATCCAGACTTAGTCAAAATCTGGGAAGGCAAAAACATCATCACGATGCTGCCTTCGGAGGCACAAATCAACCAGCATATCAACTATACTAAGTATATAAAAACCATGGACATATAGTAGACATAGCATACATCAAACAACTCCACTGGATCATCTCCATAGGAGGCATGGATCAATAACAAGAAGCTTCACCAAATTGATCATGCTGATAACAGGCTGACACGTAAATTTATAGCAACTTGAGAACAAGAAATAAATAAGCTACAGCAGTCCATATAGGCAAACCAAGGCATGGATGGATAGAGCATAACATGGACAACAAGACATGATCATTGGGCACTCCAAAACAAGCATGGATTTGAGTGGGGCATCAAGCAAACATGGCATCAGGTTATAACAGTTTCAGACTTGGCAGTTTTTCAACAAGTGCAAAAACAGCAACATTATCTTACCATGTTTGCAAACTTGTTTAACTCAACACAAAACATATCATGGCAAGTGAGTAAAACTAACAGAAAGAAGACATGATGAAGAACATGTTCATGTGCAAAACTACCTCATAGCATACATGGCATTAAATGCACAAAAATGACAAAATGCAATATGCTACAAAAATGACATGATCACCAACTTACTCAAAAGCTAAAACTAATGCCACCACTGGTTTCATTGGATTTTTCTAGTCCAAAAACATATATAATATGCATATGTTACTGTAGAAAAAAAATGCTCACAAGTGCTATAAGTGAAATATTGCCT
Source organism: Secale cereale (assembly GCA_902687465.1). NCBI lineage: Eukaryota > Viridiplantae > Streptophyta > Magnoliopsida > Poales > Poaceae > Secale > Secale cereale. The sequence goes on from LR738709.1 coordinate 91,963,117, forward strand.
AAAAAGGAAATTAACAGAATAGGAAAACTGCCAGATCCGGAACGTCCAGAAATGGACTTGCCCGAAATGGAAAGTGGGCATTTTCCAGAAATGGAAAACTTGCGGGGCAAGAAAAAAAAGGAAGGAGGGCTTAGGGTATGCCAGGTGGGACCTGGGACCCTAGGTGTATGACTAGTGGACCTATGGGTGTGTGAGTATGGCAGGTGGGACCTCGGTGTCAGCGGCACACTAAAAATAAAAGGGCTGCACCAAACTAAGTGGAGCCTGGGACTCGAACCCGGGTCTATTGGGTACTCCCTCCGTCCGGTGAAGAGTGTACATCTAGAAATTTTAGGACAAATTATGGAGTTGAGTAAAACATGCATTGGAAAGGTGCAAGCCACCAACTCTCTCCTCTTTAATTGTCCAACACCCAATGAGCTAAGTGCATGTAGAAATTAAGAAGACCATGTGTAGATTGCTATTGGTCTTGATTACCGTGTGATGAGAGAGAAGTTTTTTTTCCCACTTTAGAGTGCATTGAGAAGATAGAAGTACACTCTTTTGTGGACAAATTTTGAATCTAGATGTACACTCTTTACCGACGGAGGGAGTAGACCACAAGGGCGCTTACCACTGCGCTACACTGATCTGTTTGATAGGAGAAGGGCGCCTGGTACCTTTCGAACCAGTGCCAGAAGATCGAGCCTTCTTCTACACTTCGCACAGGAAGATGGCGACTGTACCGGAAAGCAACGGCGGCGACCATCGGAGCAGTGGAGCACCGGCGGGGGTGCGGAATGATACCAAGAGTAGTGCTGCGTCGGGACATGTCCTTGCATGCGCGCACGTGTGGGTGTGTGCGGGCATGAGCTCGCCGAGCTTGCGGCCATGGCGACGAGCATGCAAGGCAGGGGCTACAACAGCGCTGCGTGAGGCGCGCATACGCGGTGTAGGATGCTTCGCAAGCGATGGCGGGCGTGCAGCTTGGTGCGGGTGCGACAGAGGGGACACACGGGCATGCTACGGCAGCAACAACAACTACAATTAAAAGTTACAGGCTTCGCCGGAGCGCCGAGAACACGAAGAAGGTACGACTCTTGCAACTCCTACGGGGAATGTTCGACGACAGGAAAGTGCAAGGAGGGAGTTTGGTATGCCTATTATACCTTTGACAAGAAGATGAGTCCAGGTACGCAGTAGATCGACGCCGAGGAGGCGAGGAACTCCGGTGGACTTGCTGTGATCCAGTGAGTCATGAAGAAGAGGAAGAAGATGGGTCGAGGAGGTCGGTCCAGGGGCCGTGGCGTCGTGTGCGTCGTGGTAGGAGATGAAGGAGCCCTCGGCGGTCCTCTCCATGGTGGACAAGGGGTCGAAGGCGCCACTGCAAGCTACCCCGAGCTCGATCCCTTGCTTCCTCGGGTCATGATGGATAGGGCGATGGCGCGGTGCATGGAGCTTACCTGAGCGGCGGCGAGGGCAAGAGAGGGGTGGAAGTGGACGAGGGGGGTCTAGGGCTAGGGTTAGGACATGTTTTATAGGCCTCTAGGGCGCCGGACGGCCGTCAAATCAACCGAATGCCGACGTGGCGCGTCTGGATGTTATGCCATACAAAGGTTGGGGACGACCCTGTGCGTGCGAGCTAGTTGGGCCGGCTGGGAGGAAGGAGGCCCAAGGGAAAGCTAGCGCTAGGAGGAAGAGGCCCAAAGGGGCGCGACCTGGCAGCTGGGCTGCACTGCTTCTTCTTTCTTTCTTTTCTTCAGCCAGAAAATAAAGACAGGAAAGCATAGGAATAATGGAGAGGTGTTTGAGAAATATAAAAATATCCTCATGACTATGGATTTATTCCCTATTTAATAAAATTGTCCTGGACATTTTTAGAGGTAGAAAAATAAAACAAGTTTGAATTTAGTTCAAACTTGAGTCATTTTTGAACCCGACCAAAACAACTTCAATTGATACGAATTTTTGCAGAGAGGCTAGGGGCATGTTGCAAGATTTATAGGAAGAATATAAACATTATTGGAGGAGGGTAGAATGGCACTTGCAAAAAAATAGAAGGAAGAAGAAAGGAAGGGAGAAGTGATGATGCATAATACAACATTATGAGCACCTCAAGGCATATGCTGAGCATGTAACTGACAAGAGGAAATACAACAACATAATGACCATGATGCAACAACATAGTATGAATAAAATGCAATATCACAAAGATGACATGACGATGCAATATAATGGCAAGATGCACAATGAAATGTAAACAAAGATGATCATGAAGCAAGAAGCAAAATATGACAAGGCACTCAACATGGTCATGGCATCAACATTGAGGAATGAAATATGCAAAATGATTATGATTATGCAACAAACAAAATACACACACATCAACAACAAAAATAAAAGGAAGGCAACTGGAGCACCGGACTCGGGGTGTCACAACACTCCCCTACTAACAAGAGATCTCGTCCCGAGATCTTAGGAACGAGACAGAAGGAAAAAGTAAGAACACGAGTTCTTCGAGAACAAAAGAGTGAAACCAAAGATCCTTGAGAGCTTTCACAATATGAAAGAAAGGATACAACGGAGATGAACGAAGTTGCAAAGTGTTCGTTAGACAAAGAAGAACAAGGGATACGACGAGAACCAAAAGGTTGAAGGATATAAGGCACGAGTTGGAGGAACAAGAATGAATTCAAAACCACTCCGGTTGATAAGAGATAGAAAGGAATCCGAACCAAAGAATTCGGGTAGCACTCCGGCTGAAACTGGAAGAAATAGCACACCGGTTGAACATGAATGGAATAGGATAAGACCCTGAGAAGATGAAACGAAAACATGACGAAATGAACAAGACATTGCCTCCGGAAGAATTACAAGAGTGAAATGAAAAGAACGGAGAAGAAGACGACAACTTGAACACAAGTGACTTGAACGAGAATTTATAAGATAAAGACTTGAACGGAGTTGTTGAGAAAATCAACAACAAAAGAATAAGCTTGTCGTGGACTTATTTAAACATCTCAAGACTTGAGGTGAATTATGCCGCAACCAAAAGATTGAATAGCCGAGAATGAAGAAATGCAAAACTCCATTTCAAAAGAATGTGGAGAATTATTTGCACTCGAGAGGCAAAAGAATAATGTTTGAGCTGCTCCAGAAGAATTAGATGAATATTTGAAGAATGAATTAAATGATGAAGAACCACCACGAAGAACTCCGGTAACGAAAGGATGATGATCTAGAATGAAGAATTTCAAAAGAATAAGATTAAGCTTGCGATGATTAGTCGGGGGGTCCGACGAGAAGGTTGAGGAACTTAAGAACTCCGGAAAAGAAAAAAAATTAAGGCACTTGGGACTAGAATTTATTCATCAAGAATAAACTCCGAAGGAAAGGAATAAATCAACTTGATGAAAATAATAAGAATTATGTTATGCTTATCCTCCACCAATTAAATTGATGAGAAGCAATGGATTCACATATCACTTATTCTCGATGAAAAGGATTAAAGAGAGGTATATCGCGAACTTGCGAAAATCTTTATGAACCACCGGTAAGATTGGAATAAAATGAATGGATTGATATGATAACACCGGAAAAGGAATTATGAAAGAATCACCGTAAGAATTGAAGCCGAGTGAAGAAAAAGAACGAACCACCGTAAGGAATTAAAATCAAGTGAAGAAAGAGAATGACCACCGTAAGAATTACAATTGAGTGAATACGATGAATCGCCGGGAAGAATAAAGCACTTGAGGAAATTTGAATGACGAGAATGAAGAGATCGCGGACTGATTAAAGAATACTTGAACGAAGCACCGGAAGAATTTGGGACGAACGAAGAGGCATTAATGAAGAATATTTGGAGGACGAGGTTGAAAACCAAGAACGAAGAAATCTTCTGAAATGATGGCCTTTGGAGGAACACAAAGAAAAGAATTCAAGAACTACTCCGGATGAAGAAAGGTTGGACCAACGATGAAAAGAATTGAAAGCGATCTTGGAGAAGGCATATGACTGATGGAATCCATACTTACGTCACACTTGAAAAGAATATAGGAACACTCCGGGAAAACAAAAGAGTCAGATAAGATCCTGGGAAAGACCTGTGGGTTATGAGCCCACCAAAGAGAAAACACCATTGAGAATGATTGTTTGAATAAGAAATGATGCACCGGAACGATTGAAAAAACTCGAATGAGGTGACCACCTTGAATTAATTGGAACACAAACGAATCTCCTGAGATTTCTTCGAAACTCCAGAATAATTACATGGCGAGAGGTAAACGAGCAAGAGTAAACAATTGAGCCGAGGAAAAAGAATATGATGAACACCGTAAATAATTGAATTGGAACCACCGGAGAAGAAAAAGAGATGAATAATGGCCACGAGACGGGAATTCACCAATTGAAATAATTGATGAAAGAAAGCAAAGACTTCACATGAGTAGGATGGATACTCGATTAAGGACTCCGGCTCCGAGAAGAAAAGGGTGGGAGGGTGGGAAAAAGAAAGACAACTTCGGAAGGAGAAACAACATCGGTTGGAAAGAACCGACGATTGAACTTGTAAAGAAGAAGAGGGTTGAATCCACTTGATGAGAGATGGACCAGATGAAAGAACTGACAACGCAACGAACGAAAAACTAACCACGTGATCCTAAAAAAATTTGAAGGGAAGAGGAGTAATTCAAAACACCTACGTCAAGATTCCTCACGAGAGAGACGAAGGGGCTGAGTAGTAAAAAGAATTTGTACTCTCCGATATAACTAGACTCCGAAAAAGTTTTCTGCTAGACTCGACAACGGCCATTCTACGATCAATCAAGGGGCTCTTATGGTCGGTCGAGGCTCTGATACCAACTTGTCAGGCCCAATATGCGATTCTATCCCGATCACGTGACACTTACGTGATTGGGGCACAACCGCATTTCGGGCGCTTAGCAAGATGGATATCATTACATCGTACCATTACATTCATACATGGGGGATACAACAATACATACAAGTCACATGAATACAACAACATCAATACAAGGCATCCGACTACGGACGCAAACATGAAAAGCACAACGACATCCATCTGCTATCCCAGGCTGCCGACCAGGAACCTAACCCAAGACTGAAGAAGAAGAAGAAGAAAGAACTCCAACAAAAGGACATCGCTCTCACATCAAGTCATCGGAAACCTGCGCCTACAACTATTGTTGTACTATCTGTGAGCCACGAGGACTCAGCAATCCCATAACCATGGGTAACAAGACTAGCAAAGCTTAATGGGTAGGAAGAGGTAAAGTGGTGAGGTTGCAGCAGCGACTAAGCAAAAGTACTTACGAGTACAAGAATAAGATGAGCATCTACGCAACCGGTCGCAAACTAGTAATGATCGCTAAAGATCCTGAACTACCTACGAGTCAAACATAACCCCACTGTGTTCTCTTCTCAAAATGGAAAGAGACAGTCATGGTTACTCACACAGTTGTGTGTTTTACTTCGGATCCTCTATCAAGTTTTCTACAACCTGACATTAACAAATTCCAATCTGCCACATAACCGCGGGCACGGCTTTCGAAAGATCATAACCCTGCAGGGGTGTCCCAACTTAGCCCATCACAAGCTCTCACGATCAGCAGAAGTAATAATAATATTATCACCCCTTATCTTAGGGACAATCCGATCAGGCTCGGAATCCCGGTGCACAAGACATTTTGACAATGGTAAAACAAGTCCAGCAAAACCTCCCGGTGTGTCGACACCCTGATAGTAGCCGCGCGTATCTCATCTCAGGCCACGACCGGATAGGTGATCCTACGGGAGCCACCTCGAGTTTCCCCGTGGCGGCCCCGCAGTCTCCCCGTTTGGGACCAACACCATCAGCACTGGCCCCCCTGCTATGTACAAAGAATCCTCGGGTAGCGCTAACTCCCTATGCAATTAATTAATTAATTAAGTTTTTATTATGTTGCAATTAAAACCAATGTTGAGCCTTGCTGGAGAAGTTTTATTCAAAGACGAACAGTCAAGGGGTCCCCATATACCCAACCGTGTAAGGAACGCAAAATCAAGGAGCATAATGCCGGTTTATCGGCTCCTAAGGTGGCATGAGTGGAACAAAACACCGAGCTAAAGGCCAAGCCTTCCACCCATGCCCAGTATATAGGTGTGTTAATAATAATAATAGATAGTGTGATATACCAACAACAAGATCCGACGTGGATCAATCTTCATCTTCACCTGCAACTAACAATGCTATAAGAGGGGCTGAGCAAGCGGGTAACATAGCCAAACAATGGTTTGCTAGGAAGGTGTCAAGGTTAGAGGTTTCATGGCAACAATGAGAGGGGCTGACAATAATGATGGGTAGCGCGACATATAACGATAGCATCGAGACACTAAGCATGGCAATGATAGTAAAGGTATCCAAGGTATGGTCATCTTGCCTGAGATCCCGCAAGGAAGAAGAACGAATCCATGAAGAAGATGAAGAAGAAGCCTCGAAGACGAACCACATGAAGACGAACGAATCCTCACGATCACAACGGAACAAGCACTAACGAGAAGAAGCAAGCAATACGGTAAACAAACCACTCAAGAACATGACAAGATGCTCAACCAAGTATGATGCAAGACAAGTCAATGTATGATGCAATACATGGCAAGGTATGAAGCACACAAGAACAACACCAAACAACAAGGTTAAATGAGGCCGGAAACTACATATAACGAATCTGGTAAGTCCTCATATGCATAGTTTGAAATTGGTCCAGATCTGAACAAACCTTAAGTTAAAGTTGTTAAACAGCAAGTTAACATGCACCATGATGATCTACACGAAATTCTAGTCAAGTTTCATATAAAGTTTTTTTAATTCAGAGCTACGGCCTAGAATTTATGAGCAAAACAAGTCAAACATGTCAACGGTGCAAGATGCACCCAAACATCAAGCAAACACACTCCAAATAGGTAAACAACATGATATTATGATTCTATATGCAAAATCACACAAGTTTCATATAGGGCACACTCAAAACGGAGCAACGGTTCAACACATACACATGAAACAAGATATAACAACAAGCTGAAGTTAACAGCCACATAGCAACTTTGGAGCAAGGTAAATATATGCTACAACACCCAAACATGTTAATAAGAAGCATGGATGTGAAGTAGACATGTTACTTAACAAGCATGATCTTAGAACACACCCAAAAGCTTGCTGGAACACAATTAAACAAGCATGGCAAGTTGCAATAAATTTATCCAGACTTAGTCAAAATCTGGGAAGGCAAAAACGTCATCACGATGCTTCCTTCGGAGGCACAAAACAACCAGCATATCAACTATACTAAGTATATAAAGATCATGCACATGTAGTAGACATAGCATACATCAAGCAACTCCATTGGATCATCTCCATAGGAGGCATGGATCTATAACAACAAGCTTCACCAAATTGATCATGCTGATAACAGGCTGACACGTAAATTTATCGCAACTTGAGAGTAAGAAATAAATAAGCTATAGCAGTCCATACAGGCAAACCAAGGCATGGATGGATAGAGCATAACATGGACAATAAGCGTGATCATTGGGCACTCCAAAACAAGCATGGATTTGAGTGGGGCATCAAGCAAACATGGCATCAGGTTATAACAGTTTCAGACTTGGCAGTTTTTCAACAAGTGCAAAAACAGCAACATTATCTTACCATGCTTGCAAACTTGTTTAACTCAACACAAAACATATCATGGCAAGTGAGTAAAACTAACAAAAAGTAGACATGATGAAGAACATGTTCATGTGCAAAACTACCTCATAGCATACATGGCATTAAATGCACAAAAATGACAAAATGCAATATGCTGCAAAAATGACATGATCACCAACTTACTCAAAAGCTAAAACTAATGCCACCACTGGTTTCATTGGATTTTTCTAGTCCAAAAACATACTCCCTCCGTTCTAAAATAGATGACTCAACTTTGTACTAACTTTAGTACAAAGTTGGGTCATCTATTTTGGAACGGAGGGAGTATATAATATGCATATGTTACTGTAGAAAAAAAATGCTCACAAGTGCTATAAGTGAAATATTGCCTAAAAAGGAAATTAACAGAATAGGAAAACTGCCAGATCTGGAACGTCCAGAAATGGACTTGCTCGAAATGGAAAGTGTGCATTTTCCAAAAATGGAAAACTTGCAGGGCAAGAAAAAAAAGGAAGGAGGGGCTTAGGGTATGCCAGGTGGGACCTGGGACCCTAGGTGTATGACTAGTGGACCTGTGGGTGTGTGAGTATGGCAGGTGGGACCTCGGTGTCACCGGCACACTAAAAATAAAAGGGCTATACCAAACTAAGTGGAGCCTGGGACTCGAACCAGGGTCTGTTGGGTAGACCACAAGGAAGCTTACCACTGCGCTACACTGATCTGTTTGATAGGAGGAGGGCTCCTGGTGCCTTTTGAACCAGTGCCAGAAGATCGAGCCTTCTTCTACACTTCGCACAAGAAGATGGCGACGGTGCCGGAAAGCAACGGCGGCGACCATCGGAGCAGTGGAGCACCGGCGGGGGTGCGGAATGATACCAAGAGTGGTGCTGCGTCGGGACATGTGCTTGCATGCACGCACGTGTGGGTGTGTGCGGGCATGAGCTCGCCGAGCTTGCGGCCATGGCGACGAGCACACAAGGCAGGGGCTACAACAGCGCTGCGTGAGGCGTGCAGACGCGGTGTAGGATGCTGCGCAAGCGATGGCGGGCGTCCATCTTGGTGCAGGTGCGACAGAGGGGACACACGGGCATGCTACGGCAGCAACAACAACTACAATTAAAAGTTACAGGCTTCGCCGGAGCGCCGAGAACACGAAGAAGGTACGACTCTTGCAACTCCTACGGGGAATGTTCGACGACAGGAAAGTGCAAGGAGGGAGTTTGGTATACCTATTATACCTTTGACCAGAAGATGAGTCTAGGTACGCAGTAGATCGACGCCGAGGAGGCGAGAAACTCCGGTGGACTTGCTGTGATCCAGTGAGTCATGAAGAAGAGGAAGAAGATGGGTCGAGGAGGTCGGTCCAGGGGCCGTGGCGTCACGTGCGTCGTGGTAGGAGATGAAGGAGCCCTCGGCGGTCCTCTCCATGGTGGACAAGGGGTCGGAGGCGCCACTGCAAGCTACCCCGAGCTCGAGCCCTTGCTTCCTCGGGTCATGATGGACAGGGCGATGGCGCGGTGCGTGGAGCCTACCTGAGCGACGGCGAGGGCAAGAGAGGGGTGGAAGTGGACGAGGGGGGTCTAGGGCTAGGGTTAGGACATGTTTTATAGGCCTCTAGGGCGCCGGACGGCCGTCAAATCAACCGAATGCCGACGTGGCGCGTCTGGATGTTCTGCCGTACAAAGGTTGGGGACGACCCTGTGCGTGCGAGCTAGTTGGGCCGGCTGGGAGGAAGGAGGCCCAAGGGAAAGCTAGCGCTAGAAGGAAGAGGCCCAGAGGGGCGCGACCTGGCAGCTGGGTTGCACTTCTTCTTCTTTCTTTCTTTTCTTTAGCCAGAAAATAAAGACAGGAAAGCATAGGAATAATGGAGAGGTGTTTGAGAAATATAAAAATATCCTCATGACTCTGGATTTATTCCCTATTTAATAAAATTGTCCTGGACATTTTTAGAGGTAGAAAAATAAAACAAGTTAGAATTTAGTTCAAACTTGAGTCATTTTTGAACCCGACCAAAACAACTTCAATTGATACGAATTTTTGCAGAGAGGCTAGGGGCATGTTGCAAGATTTATAGGAAGAATATGAAAATTATTGGAGGAGGGTAGAATGGCACTTGCAAAAAAATAGAAGGAAGAAGAAAGGAAGGGAGAAGTGATGATGCATAATACAACATTATGAGCACCTCAAGGCATATGCTGAGCATGTAACTGACAAGAGGAAATACAACAACATAATGACCATGATGCAACAACATAGTATGAATAAAATGCAATATGACAAAGATGACATGACAATGCAATATAATGGCAAGATGCACAATGCAATGTAAACATAGATGATCATGAAGCAAGAAGCAAAATATGACAAGGCACTCAACATGGTCATGGCATCAACATAGAGGAATGAAATATGCAAAATGATTATGATTATGCAAGAAACAAAATACACACACATCAACAACAAAAATAAAAGGAAGGCAACTGGAGCACCGGTCTCGGGGTGTCACACTTGTATTGTAAGGCATGTAACAAGAGTCACCGAGCTGGACATGATTGTATGAGCCGGCCGGGACTCCGTAGGCCGCAGGGCATCAACCCGTGTATATATGGGGATGACCCGTCAACGGTTTAGGGCAAGAAACAACAGATCGAAGGCTAGGCAAGCGCATCCGCACCCTAGCAATCGACACCCCAGCAATTCCACCTCAAACTGGATTAGGTTTTACCCTCACCTCAAGGGGCCGAACTAGTATAAACTCTTTGTGTCCTTTGTCTCGTTTTTAACCCCTTTAAGCTAACCACGTCGCTATGGCTCCGCAATCAAGTCCTTACCTTAGGACATCTGCCATGACAAATCCACGACACCATGGGATCGCTTGATCCCTCTCGGTACATCTTCTACGCTTTGTGTGTTGATCAACTTTAAACACTCTCTGTACTTAGTCTTGATCAACCTTGAATCTTTCCAACTATATTCATTTGGATGATGTCTTGAAGGTAAACATGAATGATCACACACTTTTCTTATTCAAGACATGCTTGCAATAAGCTCAACACCCACAAGACCAATCTTTGGATAATTCCTTAATAGCACCTTGGTCATCACAAACTGTCCTTGAAACCAACAAATGGACTCCAAGAAAAGCCTATGGAAAAACCCTTAAAATATAACTCAAGGCAACCATTAGTCCATAGAGATTGTCATCAATTACCAAAACCAAACATGGGGGCACCACATGTTCTTTCAAAAGCGTTCTTGAGGAGACACGGGAATTTCATCCTGTCACTTTCACCATGTTGGTTTGATTTGTGTTTGCTGCTTTCATAATTTGATACATGGGTGGATCGGTGCTTAGGTGATGTTCTTACTTGAACAAACCTCCTACTTATGATTAACCCCCTCGCAAGCATCCGCAACTACGAGAAAAGTATTAAGATAAAATCTAACCATAGCATTAAACAATTGGAACCAAACCGCTCCCTTACGAAGTAGCGCATAAACTAGGGCTTAAGCTTTTGTCACTCTAGGAACCCATCATCTAATAACTACTCCACAATGCATTCCCTTAGGCCCAAATTGTTGGGAAACATAGCATGAAATTTCAAAAAAAAAATATACGCTCATGGAAGATCTATCTAGGAGATGCATACCAATAAGAGGGGGAGAGTGTGTCCATGTGACGCCCCCGATTTGACCGTACACTAATCATGCACGCAAATGTGTACGACCAAGATCAGGGACTCACTGGAGGATATCACAACACAACTCTAGACACAAATTAAAATAATACAAGCTTTATATTACAAGCCAGGGCCCTCGAGGGCTCGAATACATAAGAGTTAGCGGAAGCAACAATATCTGAGTGCAGACAAAAGTTAAACAAGTTTGCCTTAAAAAGGCTAGCACAAAACAACAACGATCAAAAAGGCAAGGCCTCCTGCCTGGGACCTCCTAACTACTCCTGCTCGTTAGCTGTCTCCACATAGTAGTGGGCTCCGTCGGGGTAGTAGCAGTCGTCAAAGGTGGCATCTGGCTCCTGGACTCCACCATCTGGTTGCATCAATCAGAAAGAAGGAAGAAGGGGAGCAAAGCAACTGTGATTACTCATCCAAAGTACTTGCAAGCAAGGATCTACATTACATATGCATCGGTATCAATGAAAAGGATAGTATCTGTGGACTAAGTTGCAGAATGCCAGAATAAGACGGCGAGAAGCTAGTCCTATCGAAGACAAACATCTTCTAGAAACCACCGTCTCGCAGCAACAGGGGGGAGTAGAGTAGTATAACATAAGTCATATTTATGTTATTGTACGCTCTGGGATCCTTTCTCGACTCCCAAAGCAACATATCCAAAACATGCCTCAGCATCCAGTTCTAGTTGTAGCGATCGGGATACAACTCCAAGTGTCCGTTACCATATGACATGATATCGATAGATGTTTTCTTCCCTGTAGGGGTGCACCAACTTACCCACCACGCTCGCTTAACTCCGGCCGGACACACCATCACGTCATGCCCGGCCTCGGCCAAACAATACGCCGCAACCCGACCTAGGCTTAATAGAGAGGTCATGCACGTCGGACTAAACCTATGCCCCCAGGGTTCATGGGCCATCTCCCCGGGAACTCCTGCACGTTGCGTACGTGGCCGGTGAGCTGACCTAGCTACCTCCTTAAAAAGGTAGGTGCATAACCAGTCCAACACGGCGCGCGCCGCTCAGTCGCATGACGTTAGTTAAGCTTCGGCTGATGCATACGACGCAGAACGCCCATACTATGCCCACGTGATGGTTAGCGCTAACAGGCCAGAGGCCCCTTGGATCAAATATCCAAACCGTTTAGTGTCTTGGGAACGCGCGGTAATGAGCAGAGACTCACGATCATGTGACCCCATCGCCCCGTCTCGAGGACTTGCGGCAAGGGCTAAGAATGCCCGGCCACGCCTCGTAATTATCTCGCGGGCACCTTCTAGGGTCGACCCGTCACTACACATCACTCACAATTAAGCTCGCGCGAGTACACCTCAGGGTCGACCCGTCTTTAGTAACAAGGTTTAGTGTAAAGTCATAGTAACCATAGTAACTATGTGTCTAACACCAAAGGGAAACCTGAGGAAATCACCCTCGATGGAATTCCACCTGATGTTTATCGTCAAGGTGAACGAAAGAGAAGTCACCCCCGAGGTGCACTCTTGAGGAGTTGCACGACAGTTCCGTTATCGGGAGTGGAGAAAGAGGAATCACCCTCGATGACCATAAATGATGAACTAACCTACAAGGTTAACATCAGAAGTGCTACTGAGGTGTCACCCTCGGCACTTGATAGTAACCCAGTATTGTCGAGCAACTAAGGGGAAGTGATGTGCGGTGCCGGGGCCTGGTCTTCGATCCCGTTGATCGGGTATTCTGATAATCCAGCGGGGCAGACATGACAAAGTGGGGGGGGGTCTCTGATGGATCTCTAACCAACCTATACTAAGCAGTTTAGTATAAACATGTAAGCTATAAAAGCAGTATCAACAACAGGCTATGCATCAGAATAGGATCATACAAAAAGCAGTAGCAGTTCTAATGCAATCATAAGAGAGAAGGGAATGGGCGATATCGGAATGATCAAAGGGGGTTGGCTTGCCTGGTTGCTCAGACGAGAAGAGGGGTCGTCGTTGATGCAGTCGATCACCGAGGTAGCATCAGTCTTGAGGTCTAACGGACAGAAGAGGGGGAAGAAACAATAAATACAAAGCATACAGATGCAACAACGAAGCACGACAAGTCAACACGCAGTGCTAGGGTACTCTAACGCGGTGCTACACGGTACCGGCGAAGGGGTGTAACATCCAGGAAACTATCCCCGGTGTTTCGTGTTTTCGGATAGATGAATCGGAGGGGGGAATTTGCAGGTTCGCTATGCTAGGGACGTATGGTAGACGAACATACTGCATATACGGGTTTGTCTCGTCGTTCTGAGCAATTTTCATATATAAAACATTTTCATCGTAGTTACAGTTTATTTTATATGAATTTTCAAAGTTTAAACAATTTTCTAAAAATTTCAGCATTTATTTAATCCGAGTTGACCAAGTCAAATTGACTGGTCAAAAGGACAGGTCGTGGCCCACATGTCATAGGAAGCAACTAAACTATTCTATTTAAATAGATTATAAGTAGCCTGGAGGGTCCACTTGTCATAGGTTAGCAACTAACCTAAACAATAACTAATCTATCTAATTGTTGACTGGAGCTAATCTAATAGGGGAGGCTCACATCCAGCGTTGCCATGGCCAACACGCCGTCGCAGCAAACAACAACGTAGCCGCTGGAACTAGTAGAGCAGTAGCAGTAGGCGAGTAGAGCGAGTAGCAGCGGCATGAGCAGCAGCAACGCCGCACAACACGCAAAAGCAGTACGGTGGCAGCGGCAGCTGCAGCGTAAGGCAGCAGCGCAGGAGGCTGTAGCAGCGCGCAGCAACTAGTGGGGCAGCAGCAAGAACGACAGCGGCCAGTAGAGCAGCATCAGCGGCCGCGGGCGGCAGCAGCACACCGGCTAGGCGAGCGGGCGGAGGGCGCAGACGACGACGGTTGTATGGGCGCGCGGCCACGGTGCATACGCGTACACTGAAGCTGTAACGCGGCCATGGAAGGCGATGACCGAGCTCGGGGATGATGGCAAACGGCGGTGAATCAAAGGAAAAAGGGGAAAATTGTCCAAGGAGTTCACCGCGGTGCAGATGACGAGCTCGGGGAGGCCGGAGGTAGACAAGAACTGTGGGAATCGACGATGGACGCCGATGATGTACGTGATGAAGAAGATGGTGATGGCAAGTGTACGAGTCACCCCGGCTTGAGCTGATGCCCGGGACGGACGAAGCCGGCCGGCGCGGACCTACTGGACGTCCTCCCACGCGAAGGCGACGTCGATGGCCGTGATGGTGACGATGGCGCGGCGACGACGGGCTCGGGAGCGGGCGGATCTGAGGAGGCAGAGAGAGGAGTGGGGGAGAGCGAGGTGGAGAGGCGAGTGGGCGTGGCAGGGAAGGCGAGGGGGGCCGAGGGGTCGGCCTTATCCCCTCGAGGCGTTGCCGGCGAGGGGGTCGGGCAGTGATGAGCGTGCGCGGGCGCTCGGTCGGACGCACCTGAGCAACAGGGATGGGGGGCGAGGGGGTTTGAGTGGGCCTTCCTGCCCTGGTGGGCCGAGACCCGGGGGGAAGGGGCTTTGCCCTTTTTCTTTTATTTTCCCTTTGTATTTTCTCTTGTCACTTTTTTCTGTTTATTTAATTTTCCAATTTGTTTTAGTTTTATAAAATATAAAACCAACTCCTAAATTAGTGTTATAGTTTAACCCACTGCCACAAACAGTTTTACTCAACATTAAAATAGTTTGGCAATTCATAAATTATAAAAGGCATCCAAATGATTTTTAAGCCACTACATGAATTGTTTTAGGGTATTTAAACACCTTATAAAGCTGTGGTTTCTTCTCCAACATTACTTATGAATTATTTGCCATAGTTTGCACATTTTATTTTTGACATTTGAAAACTTTTATATTTGAAATTGAACCATTTTCGAATCAACGCGAGTTTAACAATAGTGATCATGGTGACAAGGATTACTGGAGCTTAATTATCTGGGCGTTAAAAATCTCCTCCACTACAAGAAATCTTGTCCCGACATTTAAGAGGTAGAGTTGAGGTGAAGGATTGGTTACGAAATTCTATCGAGTCTTCTCGGTCTTGTTGCTCTTCTCGAAGAGGTCAATCCATTACGTTGTTGTCTCAAGTCCTCTACTTCAGGTCATCATGCTGATGTCGTCATTCTTTCTTCGGGGTCTCCATCCTACTTACGAATAGGAAAGGGGCAGCTTGACAATGATAGGAGGCTACAAGGGGTAATCATCGGGGGTTATCCCACGAAGGAACACATGAGTATCTCTCAAGTTGAACGAATAAAACATGCCGAGAGCAAAGTAATATGGTACAATAAGAAGTTTCAAATGGCTAGACAAATGTTTGATGTCTGAAGCAAGGTGTGAACGGGGTCCAGAGCAACGAGATTAACTATTGCGTCTGATACTAGAATAGATCATTAGGAAGGTGGCTCGTGATTTACCTATGAAGGCAAGTGCAAGGAACAATCTTGGAAAACAAGGGTGTACAGGAGAGTCAGGTTTTGATCCTGAGGAACAGTGGGTTATGGGCCCACCATGTGGGTTGAAAACAGGAAGGGCGCTAACATTTTGCACGGTCATGATAGCAGGGCATGTCATGGGATAACCTGTCAATTATTTTGGCAACAACGTTGGTACCAAGGGCGAGGGACGAAGAGAACCATTTTCCTGCTCGTTGAAATGAGGCGGGCCATTAGGAAAAGTTCTCGTCCATCGATGGTTACTGGAATGTTATCAACAATAGTAACAGGGTCTTATTGATAGAGTTGTACACCAATGTGTTTACATAAGCAGAAAATTATTACTGCTTAGATTATATGTAGATCAAAGAAAGGTTAAACAAACAGATGGAAAGGAAAATGTGTTTAAACACAAAGAATAGGAGTAAATCATCCTCAAGATTAAGTAGGGCATGATATACGTGTCAGGAGATCAAAATCATGACCATATAGATAAAAGGGGTAAGAAGAATTATGATATGTACCCACACAACGATGTTGGATAGTTGACCAAGAAACATTTAGCATTGCGCTTACAAGGTTCTTGTGGATCTTCGGAGTACCACAGACATGATTTGAGACAGTACCGGCATGGTCATTGGGTAAAGATCAGACTTTGAATACACAAAGGATCCATCAGGAACAACTTATAGAATAAGTCTTACATTTTAGCAAGGAAAAGATGAGGATGCGGCCGACGGGCTCAGCAAAAATTCATCGATATTTCCATAAGCATGGATTTCCACACTTAAGTGAACACGATGATAACATTGGACATACCGCACTATGTTAGAGGAGAACGTCCATAAGTAACATTGAATGGAACGTGCACCTGGAAAATGGACTAAGTAGCACGATCAATGTTATAATGGTGATTCAATAACTAGAAGGGTTGGAACGAAACTATCGACCATTCACTTCAAAGAAATATGGTTGCCAAAAGTTTGGAATTCACACATCACAGTCCAATGGTCGGTATTCCCGTTGGAAACACGGAGACCAAGATATGAATGGGATGGCAAAAGGTATTACTATATCAAGATTTAACAGGTGGGGCAATTCTCGTGACACCCTTGACATAAAAGATGGTAATACTCCAATGTAGAATCATAACATGAGTTGGATAGCAAGGAACTCAAGGTACAACACAAAACATGAACAAGTCTGTGTTGGAGGGAAGGCGATAAAGTTGTCAATGATAACACAATTCACTGAGGGGAAATGATGGTATTTCCCATCATGGATTCGACTCACAACATTGGAAGAAGGCAAAACATTGTTGATGATGATCACGACACATTTGTCGAGAGATTTCATCAAGATGTAATCGATCGGCGATGACATCAAGTCAAATGAATGATGGAGCGAAAGGTTATTAAAACCACTAGTACAATACAAACTTGAAATCAAGCTAGTTGTTCAAGGCAAAATGATGTGCCGTGGAAGATCGGCGTAAACTTAGCTCATTGCCGAAATTGTGCTCCGGCAAGAAGGACCAGGTAGCACAGTTAAATAGATGCACGATAATGATATAGCCGATCAGGCTAGATATGACTTGAAGAATTAATAAACTCATAAGCAATGGAGATTACTTAGAGTTATTGAATTGGAGTGCAGAATTGATTCACTTATCGGTGTCCTTAAGTGTCTAACAACTCAGAACCCGGGGAAAATTGGAATCAGTGAGAAGTAATACTTGAAGAACTCATAAGAAGTAATATGGTTCTGTGACATTATTGAGATACCACGGGATAATACCCGAAGGTAGATCATAACAGAGGTTGGACAGGTGCATTGACCTGCAGAGGACAAGTGGTTTAACTTGTCCGAGAAGTGGTATTTAAAGGAGAGCATGGTCGGAACCACGATTGCAAAACGCCAGATCCCAGATATAAGATGAACTTATATCAAGGGGATAATTAATTTTAAGAGAAGCCTTAATGATAAGATCTACATCGTTTCCATGGGCATGGACAGAAAGTTCAAGGTTGACTCCCACTTATTCAATGTATGACCTTTCATTCGCTTCTTGTTTCGAAAATGGCATTAGTGTTGAAAGTTTTACCTGGTGAAATAACAGATGAGTAAGACCCCTGAAATCTTTCGGGTTCACTTGGCTTTATTGGGTATAGGTTCAACCCATCAGGGCATCTTACGAACATATACCACAAAATTTTAGGAGTACTTATCACAAGCTTGATAGTAGAGCATGGTTGACAAAACAGAGGATACAATTTACCAAAGGCATTATGTATCGGAGGAAAGATCCAAAAAGTTATGTAATATGAAGGACAATGTCAGATAATAATCCAACAAAGGATTGAACAGTCCATAATGGAGCTGATGTGAGCATCGGCACACAAAAAAAGAGGAAGAAACAATGCACAGGCATCAGATTCAAGAATCACCTGATTAGTCTGATGCTTAAATAAAAAGAACTTATGGTTTCCAAAATGAAGGATCAGAAGCAGACGCTCTGATCAAGGATGTATAAGTTGAAAACACTTAGTTGGACAATCAATAAAGGTTTCAATTGCCGAGAATCATCTCATGTCCGGAATGACGTCTCAGCCGGAAAGATAATTTAAAAAGGATAACCTGATGACTGTGTGGATACACACACATAGAATCAATAGGCTCGAAATGGCTAAGACAAGGGATGTTAATGAAGACTACTAGTCAGATGGAATTAACCATAATGCAAGCATGCAAGAATTTCAAGAACAATAGGCTGCTCAGGATTTTCGGAAGATCGAATGGTATTTCAAAGACTTTTCTAAAATACATGATCAATGGAGAATGAGCAGATACTCGCTAAGTGCGAAGAATTATCCATAGGGGTATTCAGGTGGCAAGGAACTGCAAGGCAGTAGGTACAAAGTATTCTCGAAACAATAGAGAGAATCTCAGGGTAACATGTAATTAACAAGATCAAGTGGGAATAAAAGTAAGAGCGGCAGGTGTAAGTATTTATCCATAGGGATATTTCGATGCTAGGGAATTGCAAAAGCAATGGGCACAAAGTCCCGAGAGAACATCAGAGAGTATCTTCAGAATCTTCTGGTGCGGCAAGCGATCATCTAGAGTGAGCGGCTCTCCGGGCAAAAGTATTTTCGAGAACCTAAAGTTAAATTTTAGCAAAATCATTTAAGCCAAATAGAAGAGAGATCAGAATCCTAGAGTAAAGACAAGGAATAAAAAGATCCTCATACCACCCAATTGGCGACGTGGGCACGTAAGCCACACAACCAAGTTAGTAAAACCGTTTTTCAAAGACTAGACTCAACTTCGGCCAAGGAGTTGGAAAGGGGGTTCCTACATGAAGTTGGCTCTGATACCAACTTGTGACGCCCACGATTTGACCGTACACTAATCATGCATCCAAATGTGTACGACCAAGATCAAGGACTCACTCGAAGATATCACAACACCACTCTAGACACAAATTAAAATAATACAAGATTTATATTACAAGCCAGGGGCCTCGAGGGCTCGAATACATAAGAGTCAGCGGAAGCAACAATATCTGAGTACAGACATAAGTTAAACAAGTTTGCCTTAAGAAGGCTAGCACAAATCATCAATGATCGAAAAGGCATGGCCTCCTGCCTGGGACCTCCTAACTACTACTGGTCGTCAGCTGTCTCCACGTAGTAGTAGGCTCCGTCGGGGTAGTAGCAGTCGTCAAAGGTGGCATCTGGCTCCTGGACTCTACCATCTGGTTGCATCAATCAGAAAGAAGGAAGAAGGGGGAAAGGGGGAGCAAAGCAACCGTGTGTACTCATCCAAAGTACTTGCAAGCAAGGATCTACATTACATATGCATCGGTATCAATGAAAAGGATAGTATCGGTGGACTAATCTGCAGAATGCCAGAATAAGAGGGGGAGAAGCTAGTCCTATCGAAGACTAGCATCTTCTGGAAACCACCGTCTTGCAGCAATAGGGGGGAGTAGAGTAGTATAACATAAGTCATATTTATGTTGTTGATCCAACGCTCCGGGATCCTTTCTCGACTCCCGAAGCAACATATCCAAAACATGCCTCAGCATCCAGTTCTAGTTGTAGCGATCGGGATACAACTCCAAGTGTCCGTTACCCTAGGATAGGCTATCGACAGATGTTTTCTTCCCTGCAGGGGTGTGCCAACTTACCCACCACGCTCGCTTAACTCCGGCCGGACACACCATCAGGTCATGCCCGGCCTCGGCCAAACAATACGCCGCAACCCGACCTAGGCTTAATAGAGAGGTCATGCACGCTGGACTAAACCTATGCCACCATGGGTCATGGGCCATCTCCCCGGGAACTCCGGCACGTTGCGTACACGGCCGGTGAGCAAACCTAGCTACCTCCTTGAAAAGGTAGGTGCATAACCAGTCCAACCCAGCATGTGCCGCTCAGTCGCATGACGTCAGTTAAGCTTCGGCTGATGCATACGACGCAGAATGCCCATACTATGCCCACGTGATGGTTAGCGCTAACATGCTAGAGGCCCCTTGGATCAAATATCCAAACCGTTTAGTGTCTTGGGAACGCGCGGTAACAAGCAGAGTCTCGCGATCATGTGACCCCATCGCCCCATCTCGAGGACTTGCGGCAAGGGCTAAGAATGCCCGGCCATGCCTCGTAATTATCTCGCGGGCACCTTCCAGGTCAACCCAACTACACATCACTTGCAATTAAGCTCGCACGGATACCCCTCCGGGTCGACCCGTCTTTAGTAACAAGGTTCAGTGTAAAGTCATAGTAACCATAGTAACTGTGTGTGTAACACCAAAGGAAAACCTGAGAAAATCACCCTCGATGGAATTCCACCTGATGTTTATCGTCAAGGTGAACGAAAGAGTAGTCACCTGCGAGGTCCACTCTTGAGGAGTTGCACGACAGTGTCATTATCGGGAGTGGAGAAGAGGAATCACCCTCGATGACCATAATCGATGAACTAACCTACAAGGATAACATCAGAAGTGCTACTGAGGTGTTACCCTCGGCACTCGATAGTAATCCAGTATTGTCGAGCAACTAAGGGGAAGTGATGTGCGGTGCTAATACGTCTCTGTCGTATCTATAATTTTTCATTGTTCCATGCCAATATTCTACAACTTTCATATACTTTTGGCAACTTCTTATACTATTTTTTGGGACTAACATATTGATCTAGTGCCCAGTGCCAGTTCCTGTTTGTTGCATGTTTTATGTTTCGCAGAATATCCATATCAAACGGAGTCCAAATGGAATAAAAATGGATGGAGATTTTTATTGGAATATATGTGAATTTCGGGAAGCGGAACCAACACGAGACGATGCCCGAGTGCGCCACGAGGCAGGGGGCGCGCCCTTGGCAGGGGGGCGCGCCCTGGGCCCTCGTGGCCACACTGTAAGGTGGTTTATGCCCTTCTTTCACTGCAAGAAAGCTAATATCCGGATAAAAATCGTGTCAAACAATCAGCCCAATCGGAGTTACGGATCTCCGGGAATATAAGAAACGGTGAAGGGACGGAATTTGGGAACGCAGAAACAGAGAGAGACAGGGAGACAGATCCAATCTCGGAGGGGCTCTCGCCCCTCCGCCGCCATGGAGGCCATGGACCAGAGGGTAAACCCTTCTCCCACCTAGGGAGAAGGTCAAGGAAGAATAAGAAGGAGGGGGGCTCTCTCCCCCTCGCTTCCGGTGGCACCGGAGTGCCACCGGGGCCATCATCGTGTGACGGCGATCTACACCAACACCTCCGTCATCTTCACCAACATCTCCATCACCTTCCCCCATCTATCTACAGCGGTCCACCCTCCCGCAACCCGCTGTACCCTCTACTTGAACATGGTGCCTTATGCTTCATCTTATTATCCAATGATGTGTTGCCATCCTATGATGTCTGAGTAGATTATCGTTGTCCTATCGGTGATTGGTGAATTGCTATGATTGATTTAATTTTCTTGTGGTTATGTTGTTGTCCTTTGGTGCCCATCATATGAGCGCGCACGTGGATCACACCATAGGGTTAGTTTTATGTTGATAGGACTACGTATTGGAGGGCAAGAGTGACATAAACTTCAACCTAGCATATAAATTGATTCATACGGGATTGAAGGGGGACCAATATATCTTAATGCTATGGTTGGGTTTTACCTTAATGAACATTAGTAGTTGCGGATGCTTGCTAATAGTTCCAATCATAAGTGCATAGAGTTCCAAGTAAGGGATGACATGCTAGCAGTGGCCTCTCCCACATAAAACTTGCTATCGGTCTAGTAATGTAGTCAATTGCTTAGGGGCAATTTCGCGACTCCTACCACCACTTTTCCACACTCGCTATATTAACTGTAGTTGTGTATTTATCTTAACAGCCCCTAGTCTTTATTTACGTGCTCTTTATATTCTTGCAAACCTATCCAAAAACACCTACAAAGTACTTCTAGTTTCATACTTGTTCTAGGTAAAGTAAACGTCAAGCGTGCTTAGAGTTCTATCGCTGTTCGATAGAACTTGAGGGAATATTTGTTCTGCCTTTAGCTCCTCATTAGGTTCGACACTCTTACTTATCGAAAGAGGCTACAACTGATCCCCTACACTTGTGGGTTATCAAGACCTTTTTATGGCGCCGTTGCCGGGGAGCAATAGCGTGGGGTGAATATTCTCGTGTGTGCTTGTTTGCTTTATCACTAAGTAGATTTTATTTGTTGTTCTAAGTTGTTCTCTATCTTTAGTTATGGATATGGAACACGAAATACCAAAAAACTTAGGTGTACTTGCTACTCATGGAGATGGGGAACCTCCTAAAACCCTCGATGCTCAACATGTGAAAGATATTATGTACTACTTTGATAATCCTGAGAAATCCCTTTCAACTACGTAATGGGAGTAACGTTAGATCAACGTGAATACTTCAGGGATTATCGCTTGACACAAAAAGGGAAACTGTTATGGGATCAAATTCATTTGTTGCATTGGTATGCTTGGCAACTATGCTTGAGATATGATTATACTTGTTGCTCTAGGATGAAGGCTCCACACCTTCCCTTTTCATGCAAATTTAATGATAATGAAACCTTAGCTTCTTATGCTAATGGTATATATGATTATTATGATGTGGAACAAATAGAAGAATTCGTTGCTTTTAAGGGTGCTTATGAAATTGAATCTCTGTTTAGAAAGAATGATGCTTTTGATGATGATGTTTCTAGGCCTGAAAATCTTGCTATATTGAAATATTGCTATTTGAATTATGAATATAACTCCAATATTGACGCGTTTATTGAGAAGGTCTCCGGTGTCCAAGAAGAGACTAATATTTTGCAAGAGTCTATGGAAGAAGAAATCAATGACATTGTGAGCTCATTGGATGAAAAAGATGAGGAGGAGAACGAAGAACAAAAGGAGGAAGAGCAGATTAGCTACCCGTGCCCACCTTCTAATGAGAGTAACTCTTCAACTCATACATTGTTTAATTTCCCTTCGTGCTTACCGAAGGATGAATGCTATGATGATTGCTATGATCCCGTTGATTCTTTTGAAATATCCCTTCTTGATGATGCTTGCTATGCTTGTGGCCAAGATGCCAATATGAATTATGCTTATAGAGATGAACTTGCTATAGTTCATTATGTTAAACATGAGATAGTTGCCATTGCACCCACACATGATAGTCCTCTTATCTTTTTGAGTTCTCCAAACTACACTATATCGGAGAAGTTTGCACTTATTAAGGATTATATTGATGGGTTGCCTTTTTCCGTTACACATGATGATTTTTATGAATATAATATGCATGTGCTTGCTGCTCGTACTTGCAATTATTATGAGAGAGGAACTACATCTCTGCCGCTCTATGTTTCCAACATGATAAAATTGCAAGAAATTGCTTATACTATGCATTGGCCTTTACTTGATGTGCATGAATTGTTCTTGTATGACATGCCGGTGCATAGGAAGAGAGTTAGACTTCGTTGTTGCATGATATATATCATTTTGTGCTCACTACTAAATGCCAAATCATTGTTAATTAAAATTGGCTTTGATATACCTTGGGATCTTGGTGGATCCATCACTTGAGCACTATATGTCTAGCTTAATGGCTTTAAAGAAAGCACTGCCAGGGAGACAACCCAGAAGTTTTAGAGAGTCATTTATTTCTGTTGTCTGCTTTTATAAAGTTAAAAAAAACAATAAAGAGGGGAACCCAAAACTTTTCAAAAGGAAAAGTGAAAGTGATATAGACGAGCATTGTGAAAGTGGGGGACGTCCTTGAACTTTGTTCATGCCCATGGAAACTTTGTGAATCTTAATTACAGAAACTTTTGAACAAAAATAATTATCCCCTTGTACAATTCCATTGTATTATAAAAATAATGTGCCAAGGTTTGCCTTTAGGATGTTTACAATGCTTGTTGGTTTGTGCGGTGCAGGACATAAACTTTGCCTGTAGTGCGCGGTTTTACATTTTTTGCTGGAATGTCAAATGGTTCTGAAACTTTTTTCTCTGTCTTTCTTTACAAATTTTTTATTTTTCTTAATTTTGGCAGAATTTTTCATGTATCAGAAGTATCGTGAATGGTCAGATTATTACAGACTGTTCTGTTTTAGACATATTCTGTTTTTGATGCATAGTTTGCTTGTTTTGATGAAACTATCAATTTCTATCAGTGGGTTAAGCCATGGAAAAGTTATATTACAGTAGCTACAATGCAAAAACAAAATATGAATTGGTATGCAACAGTACTTAGAGTAGTGATTTGCTTTATTATACTAACGGATCTTACCGAGTTTTCTCTTGAAGTTTTGTGTGGATGAAGTGTTCGAAGATCGAGGAGGTCTCGATGTGAGGAGAAGAAGGAGAGGCAAGAGCTCAAGCTTGGGGATGCCCAAGGAACCCCAAATAAATATTCAAGGATACCCAAGCGTCTAAGCTTGGGGATGCCCCGGAAGGCATCCCCTCTTTCTTCAACAAGTATCAGTATGTTTTCGGATTCGTTTCATTCATGTGATATGTGCAGATCTTGGAGCGTCTTTTGCATTTAGTTTTTACCTTTTCTTTTATGCACCATGCTGGTATGAGATATTACTTGGTTGATTTATAGAATGCTCTTTGCACTTCACTTATATCTTTTGAGTATGGCTTTATAGAATGCTTCATGTGCCTCACTTATATCATTTGAAGTTTGGATTGCCTGTTTCTCTTCACATAGAAAACCACCATTTGTAGAATGTTGTTTTGCTTCACTTATAATTGTTAGAGCGTGGGCATAACTTTTGTAGAAAGAATTAAAACTCTCTTGCTTCACTTATATCTATTTAGAGAGTTGACAGGAATTGGTCATTCACATGGTTAGTCATAAAATCCTACATAAACTTGTAGATCGCTGAATAAGATATGTTTGATTCCTTGCAATAGTTTTGCCATATAAAGATGGAGATATTAGATTCATGCTAGTGGGTAGTTGTGGATTGTAGAAATACTTGTGTTGAGGTTTATGATTCCCGTAGCATGCACGTATGGTGAACCGTTATGTGACGAAGTTGGAGCATGATTTATTTATCGAGTGTCATCCTTTGTGTGGAGGTCGGGGGCGTGCGATGGTTAACTCCTACCAACCTCCCCCCTAGGAGCATGCGTGTAGTACTTGGCTTCGATGGCTAATAAATTTTTGCAATAAGTATGTGAGTTCCTTATGACTAATGTTGAGTCCATGGATTATATGCACTCTCCCCCTTCCACCCTTGCTAGCCTCTCTTGTACCGTGTAACTTTCGTCGGTACCATACACCCACCATATACCTTCCTCAAAACAACCACCATACCTACCATTTATGCCATTTCCATAGCCATTCCGAGATATATTGCCATGTAACTCCACTATTCCGTTTATTATGACACGCACCATCATTGTCATATTGCCTTGCATGATGTTTCCATGGCTTGTCCGTTTTTTGATGTCATTGCTACACTAGATCATTGCACATACCGGTACACCGCCGGAGGCATTCACATAGAGTCATATTTTGTTCTAGCTTCGAGTTGTAATCTTTGAGTTGTAAGTAAATAAAAGTGTGATGATCATCATTATTAGAGCATTGTCCCATGTGAGGACAGGCCAAATAAAAAAAGATGGCCTAAAAAATATAGAGAGGGGCTAAAAAAGAGAAAGCCCCTCCAAAAAAATAAAACAAAAAAACAAGAAAAATTGAGAGAAAAGAGAGAAGGGACAATGCTACTATCCTTTTCCACACTTGTGCTTCAAAGTAGCACCATGATCTTCATAATAGAGAGTCTCTTGTTTTGTCACTTCCATATACTAATGGGAATTTTTATTATAGAACTTGGCTTGTATATTCCAATGACGGGCTTCCTCAAATGCCCTAGGTCTTCATGAGCAAGCAAGTTGATGCACACCCACTAGTTTTCTTTTTGAGCTCTAGTGCATCCATTAGATGGCAATCCCTACTCACTCACATTGATATCGATTGATGGACATCTCCATAGTCCATTGATTTGCCTAGTCGATGTGAAACTTTCTCCCTCCTTTTGTCTATCACCACCTTCTATTCCAGCCATAGTGCTATGTCCATGGCTCACGCTCATGTATTGCGTGAAAGTTGAAAAAGTTTGAGAATACTAAAGAATTATAAGTACATCTAGTGCCCCTTAGTGATTTTGGTGTATTGAAGACTTATAGGTTAAGTGACTAATATGTTTATGAGTGTACACAGGTCCATAATTCTATGAGGAGTTTGGTATTTATAGGGAAAGTTGAACCCTAAAAATGAAGTTCTTCAATTGAAGACTTTGGATTTCTGAAGACTTTCTGAAGATTTTGAAAGTGAAGAAATTGGTGTGACCTTGAAGACTTGGTATTCATTTGAAGAATATGAAGCATGAAGACTATTGTTTTTATAGTTTCATTTTCTCTTTCTTGAGTCATAGGAAACATCGTACTGTTAAAGGGGGTCGAGGAAATACTAAGGAAAAATTCCCATGTGATGCTCAACTCAAAATCCTACACCTACCAATCCCGTCGAGTGAAGCCATTGGAAATCTCATACAGTTCAGTCATATTCTTCAGTGACAGAGACGAAGTTCTTCTGGTCTCTGAGGAATTTGTTCTGACTGAGGAGTTTGGAATTTACCAGTGTGAATTGCCTACACAGTGAGGAACATGATAGCCCTGAGGAATTTGATACTAAAATTTCCGACCGTTGCTATGCTACGCGCCGGCTGTCCCAAAATATCTACCTACCTAACGGTCATATCATTAAAGGGCATTTATGTCTTATCATGTCGGGATGCTCCCTAGGCTATAAATAGCCGCCCCCTACAACCACTAGCTGGTTGGCTGCTCTAAGAGAAACTGACACTTGTCATAAGAGCAACCCATCCTCCGAGGACTTTGAGCGAAAATCATCAAGTGAGGAAAAACCCAAAACCAAACCCAAAACCTTCAGACCCAAAAGTGATTGAGCATCACTGAAGAGATTGATCCTGCGTGGATCCGACGATTGTTACCTTTGAAGATTGTGCTTCTTCAATACGGTTAGGCGTCATGGTCTAGAGCATCCAAGAGGAATTGTGGATCGCCGAGTGACCAAGTATGTGAAGGTTCGGAAGTCACCTGAAGACTTACCACGAGTGATTGGGCGAGGTCTGTGTGACCTTAGCTCAAGGGGAATACGGTGAGGACTTGGTGTCTTGGACTGGGTGTCCTTGACTGGGTGTCCGGGACTGTGTGTCCTCAGGTTTAAATACCTAGCCGCCCTAACCAGATGTACAACTGAGACATCAGTTGGAACTGGTCTAACAAATTATTGTCTTCACCAAGCTTGCTGGTTCTATTTCCTCAACTCTTTCATTTCCTAATATCTGTGTTGTGTGCTTGTTCATATCTATTTGAAGACTTTGAATGAAGACTTTTTCAATTTCCTCAGTTCAATTTCTTCAGTATGTTGTCTTCATCATGTGCTATCCTGTGTTTACGCTTTCTGTACTCTGTGTCTGTCTTCATTTCTTCACGATGACCATGCTTGTATTCTAGTGTGTTTACTTTTGAGTACTTATTCTGCTGCAAGTAGTTCTTCGCTAAGGAATTTCCTCAACTGCAAATTCCTCAGTGAAGAATTCATAAAAATCGCCTATTCACCCCCCTCTAGTCGATATAACGCACTTTCAATTAGTATCAGAGCAAGGTACTCCCTTGTTTTGTGTGATTTTGGTTTAACCGCCTGGAGTTTTAGTTATGTCAACCGCAGGTATGATCAAGGTCTCAGTTGGGTGTCCTACCTTTGATGGGACGGACTACCCCTACTGGAAGAACAAGATGCGAGGCAATTGATAACGATCTCTGGTATGTTGTGGAAAATGGTGTTCCCTCGGTATCACCTTCTCTGAATGATGCTGATGTGAAGAGATTCAAGCAACTCAATTCTCAAGCGAAGAATATCATTTATGGCCATCTAAGCAAAGGACAGTATGGAAGAGTGAGTGCTTTGGAAACTGCTAAGCTTATCTGGGATAGGCTGTCCAAAGTCAACGAAGGAGTCTCAACACAGCATGACTCTCGAGTTGATGTTCTTCGCAATCTCTTTGTAATGCCCCGGATGTAATACTTTCCCTTTTGGGCTTATAATAAATCTCCGGCTTCATCTATTTCCATTTCGGGTTCTTTGTCTTTCGGGCTTTCATCGTTTTGTTGTGTGAGTGTGTGGCATTCATTCATATCATGTAGACATGTGCATTGCATTTTGTTTGTGTTGTGGGTTGCATCCGGTTCGTGGCGTTTCTTCCCGTTGTCCGTTTCGTGTTCCGGAGCTCCCTCACGTGTCCGTGACGTCCCGTAGGCCTTCTTTGTTGTTCGGGCGTTTTTCGTTACCGGTGTGCCGCGAGGTTGTGTTGTGTGTTGTTGTTTTGTTGTGTGCAACCCGCCTCTCAAATCTCGTCTCGTTTGGACTCCGTTGACTTTTCCCTCCGTTGTCCGTGTGGGTCCGAAGTGCCCTTACTTCGTGTCCCGAAAATACCCCTGCTGCAGTCTCTTTTCTCCGTCTGGACCTTTTAAATCGTCCCCGCGATCGGATCCGTTGGATCCAGATCGGAGGGCTCCTAAACATCCCTAACCTCCAAACCCTAGTCTAAATTGCTATATATAGACCCCTAGGTCTATTTGGGCATCCCTCTTCTTCTTCCCCTTCTCCTTTTTCCTTTTTTTTCCCTTTTTCTCAGATCCACCGCACTGTTCTTTGGGATCCCGAGGATCCTTCGATCCAAAACAACCGCAGCCGCCAGGGGCGAGCTGCCCTCGCCGGGTCAACGCGCGCCAGCCCGACCAGGCGTCTCCACCGCGTCGGTTCGATCGACCGAGCAGCGGGCCCTTCGCTTCCAGCGGCGACCGATCCAGGCCCAGGGACCACATCCCCGGGGGTCTCCAGCGCCACCGGCCCGTTCAGCTTCGCCCTCCGAGCGCGGGTGACCGCCCTCACCCCTCCTTCGCTCGACCGGCTGGGCCGGCCCGAGCGCCCACCGCCGCCTCCCGCCGGCCGGATCGCCCCGGTGGGCCTTCCGCCGCGGCCCACCAGCGCCTCCGCGTCCCTCCGCCAGCTCCGCGCCGGGAGCTGGGCCTCTCACCTCGCCACGGCCCACTCGCCCTCGCCCCCGCGGGCCGTACGCCGCCGGCTGCGCGGGCCGCCGCCTCCGCCTAACGGGCCGCCAGCCGCCGCGCGCCTACCGGGCCGCCGCCCCGTTTCGCCCGCGGGCCTCCCCCCGTTTCGCCGCCGCTACAGTACCAGATCCGCACTGTTCCAGATCTGCTAGGTTGTTTTTTTTTTCCCTAAGCCCCTGTTTTTCCTGTTCTGAGATGCCTACTTTGACCATGCATAACTTTTACTGTGGTGCTCCGTTTTGTGCGTGTGATATGTCCAGATGTTCGTGGAGTTGCCCTCTACGTTTTACCTGTTGTAGTCATGCATGTTAGAGGTCATCTAGGTGCTTGTTTTGCTGTTACAATAGTGTATGATGATATAAACTGATGCTATGTGTTATTTTTGTGCCACCTTTGACATGTGATATCTTTTAGCTCGTTTGTCCAAACGATGCAAATGACATGTCCACGTGTTCGTCTTGCCACGAACTACGTGTTGTGTGTGATAGGTTGCATGGTAGATTTATTGTTTCCTTGTTATCATCGTTGCAAGATGCCATGTTCAAATGTTGTGTTTTTACTTGTTATGAAATGCCATGTTGTTGAGCTCGTTGTAATCGGTGTGTTCACCACATTGATGCATGCTTGTGTGTTTCGGGATCACCGTCATATGTACTTTGATGAGGTGCTTAC
Organism: Secale cereale; assembly: GCA_902687465.1. NCBI lineage: Eukaryota > Viridiplantae > Streptophyta > Magnoliopsida > Poales > Poaceae > Secale > Secale cereale. The sequence goes on from LR738709.1 coordinate 91,993,283, forward strand.
CCTTTGCCATGTTTAGTTTCGAGGTGTCTTAAACATGCTCTTTTTGTTGCTATGATGATGTTGCTGTTTTAGGACTTAGTGAAATTTCACTAAGTCTGAAATCTGTAACGTTCCGATGCCATGTTCGTGTGATGTTGTAGGACAAAGCATGATAGTTTTGGGGTGGATTTTGATTGTTCCATGAAGTATATATTGTTGTCTTTCCATCCATGTCCTCACATGTCCATTTGAGGTGCTGTAGCATGCTTATCTTTTGCTCC
>LR738709.1:91994689-92008558 GCA_902687465.1 Secale cereale
CGATAAACCGCTAAGTGCTAAGTCTTTTCCAGCAAGTCCCAACATTGGTACTATTCGCCTAACACAACTTAAACCTTTCCGAGGGAGTAATTAACCCGAGGCTTAATTAATTCAACCCCCCTGGGCCAGTGCTCGATTTGAGTGTTGGTCCAAACTAGAGTCGTGTGCGGGGCCCCCCTTGGCAACTTGGGTTTCGGCCACTGTACGCTGTGCTCATCCGGTCGTGGCCTGAGACGAGATACGCGCGGCTACTATCAGGGTGTCGGCACACCGGGAGGATTTGCTGGATTAGCCTTACCTTAGTTCGGTTTAACGTGAGCACGGGATTCCGAGGATACTCGGGTCTTCCCACTTTGGAGTTGCGACTCCGCGGATCGTGGGCTTGTAATGGGTCAAGTTGGAACACCCCTGCAGGGTTTGAACTTTCGAAAGCCGTGCCCGCGGTTATGTGGCAGATGGGAGCTTGTTAATTCCGGTTGTAGATAACTTGACACAATGATACTAATACACTACCAGCGTGAGTTCCGTGACTGTCAATTTCCGAATAGGGATTCGGGAGTTGAACACGGAGGGGTTATGCTTGTGAGCTTGTAGCTAGGATCACTTAGTGATCACTTCTCGCGTTGCCTTCTCTTCTCGCTCTCTCTTGCGTAAGTTAGTGCTAGTTGCTGCTGCAGACTCTTTGTTGTTCCCTCACCTCATTTCTTTCTTCAGCCTTTCCTCACCTAAAGGCTTTGATAGTTCTGTTACCCGGGAACGGGATTGCTGAGTCCTCTGTGGCTCACAGTTACTTCACACCAGATGCAGGTCCAGCCGTGAGCTATCCAGGTGATGGCACCGAGCTGGATTGGGAGTACGACGAGGAGCGTAGTCGTTACTACGTGCGCTACCCGGACGATCAGTAGTGGAGACTCTTACTAGGATTCGATCCGCCTGTGGTTGTTTTATTTATCTGAGTTTGGTACTTTGACATTTGGATTTTGCCCTTAGAGGGTTGTAGTGATCTTATTGTATGATGTTTTGAGACTTGTACTGTTATTCTGTGACGTGGCGATTGTAAGCCGACTATTTTTAAGTTTACCATCCCTCTTTTACATGAGTTGTGCAAAGATTACCAAACTTGAGATCATTCTAGGATGGACTTATGCCTTTAAGTCGTGCCTCGACACGTAGGAGGTATAATTCCATCCTGGGCATTACACTCTTCAACCGTTTCAAAATACATGACAATGAAAATGTTCAGCAAACCTTCGATCATCTCACTGACATCTCAAATGAACTTCAAGCACATGGTGCCACTGATATCACCGACCTTGAAGTGGTGAAGAAATTGTTGAGATCGCTTGATTCCTCATTTGATACTCTGGCATTGATGATTCAAGAGCGTGGTGATTACAAGTCACTTGAACCTGCTAATATCCTCGAAAGGCTAAACACTCATGAGTTCCAGCTTGCTGAAAAGAGAGATCTCTATGGTTCGAGCTATGGCAGATCACGTGCCCTGAAGGCCAAGGTCGTCTCTGAATCTGAAGGTGAAGATTCTGGTAGTAGCCTTGGTGATCCTGAAGAACTGAGACAAGAGCTAGCATTGCTCATGAAGAAATTCCAAAGGTTCTCAAGACGTGGTCACTTTGGAAAGTTCTCAAAGAGAAATGATTCCTCATCCAGTGACTACAACAAAAGGCTATGTCACAAATGCAAGAAGCCTGGTCACTACATTCAAGACTGTCCTCAGTGGGAAAAGGAATCCAAAAAGAAGAAATACAAGGATTACAGTTCTGATGATTCAAAGAAGAAGAAGAAATCGACAAAATCTTCATCATCAAAATCCTCAAAATCTTCATTTCACAAGAAGAACAGCTCCAAAAAGGCTCGGGCTTTCATTGGCAAGGAAATGGACTATGAAGCTGAACCTGAGGATCACGAGGAAGAGGAGGAATTTGTGGAATCAGATTCTGGTGTGGCGAATCTAGCTCTCGCTACTGCATTCGTCAGCAAGTCCATCTTCAACACTGAAGAAAATGGCTTCTCCAACAAGGCTGATGAAGACAATGATGACTATGCTCCCACCTATTGCTTCATGGCAAAGGGTGCTAAGGTACTCAAATATACCTCCTCCGAATCTAGTGAGGATGAATATGATGAAAACCTTAAGCCCAGTTATTCTAAACTTGCTAAGATTTCTATGCAACAACAAAAGGATCTTGATAAGGTTCAAAACATGCTAGATAAAAGTGATGATATGTTGGGTGAAGAAATGGATCGATCAAAAATCTTGACTGAAAATCTTCAGAGACTTCAGTCCAAGTATGATAACCTTCAAGGTCATCATAACACTCTCTTATCTGATCATGAGAAACTTTCTTATGAATTTCTTCAAAGAAAGCAAGATCTTGAAAAGCTAAGAGTGAGTTATGAAGATCTCCAGAAGGAGCGCGATTCATTGCTTGCTCAACAAATCAACACTTCTCAGGAAGAATTCATTCCTCCATGATTGAAATGCATTGAACGAGAAACTGCTAATTCTTCACCTGAATGTTCAAATGCTTCTAATGCTACAAATTCTTCTATTGTCTCTGCTATCACTAATTCCTCATCTGAGGACATTGCTAGTATCACTGACAATGCAGGGCTGAAGGAATTGTACATGACAGGCATGTACAAAAGCCTCAAAGGGCATCAGACTCTTTGTGATGTGCTTAAAAAGCAGATCCTCAACAGGAACCCTAGGAAAGAGGGAATTGCCTTTGTGAGGAAACTTAATGCTGATGGTTCATATTGGAAGCCTGGTCAGTACCCCAAAACCTCATGGGTTGCTGCAAAGGGACCCCCAGTTGATCCGTCCAATTTATTTGGATTTACATGTGAATCTCCTCATTCTTCTGATGAGTCATTTGACTCCAACTATAAACTATTCAAAAATCAGAATGGTGAAGTAGTTGCTAGATATGTTGGAACTAACTGCAGGAATGGTCCCCCTATGAAGAAAATCTGGGTCCCTAAGAGGCACCTTGAAAATCTTCAAGTGAATGTCCTCATGACACCTCGTGTGAGGAATAGGAACCCCAGATCCAATTCTTCACATGATCAAATTCCTCAAAAGGATCAAAGTACTCATATGAATATCATCGTGCTAACAACTCTGTTTCACAGGGAAGAGCTAAGGGCTATGAATATGAGCATTATTCTTCTAACCATTATGTTCATAAGTCCTCGAAGAATTACTCTGCTTATTCATATGCTTATCCTAAATCCTCTTATGTGAAATGAAACGGGCTGACGTCTATGCCACCTTTCTCTTATGGAGCTCGGAGAGTGATGAATTCTTTGCCACCCCGTCAGATGTGGGTGGTGAAGAAAAAGAACTAATCTCTTCTGCAGGGTCAGGTCTCCAGACATGCTCAAACGTCTGAAGAATCTGCTAGAGACCTGAAAATGCCTGAAAGGACGCAGGCTAATCACGAAGAAATGAACTCTCGTTTCTCACGTCCTCATACTGCTTTATCTGTTGCATTGCTTGATGAAATTGATCTGATGATTTGATGTCATATTCTTCACTGATGAAGTACATGAGTTTGTAAGCTGCACTAATTTATCTGCAGGATGATCAACCCAAAGGCACTGAGTGGGTCCTCGATAGTGGATGTAAAATCACATGACTGGTGACAAGAATCTCTTGATGGACGCTCCCTTATCACCATCTCATCTGAAGCACATCATCTTCGCTAACAAAGGCAAAAGTCGGGTATTGGGTCTAGGTAAGGTTGCAATCACTAGGGATCGACACATGGACAAAGTCATGCTTGTCGAATCCTTAGGATACAACCTCATGTCTGTCTCAATGCTTTGCGATCTGGATATGGTTGTTGCTTTTGGCAAACATCATTGTGATGTGATCATGGAATCTGACAACTCCATAGTCTTCGAAGGCTTTAGGAAAGGAGACTTGTATATTGTTGATTTCTCCACAGGACCTCAACCAGTTGTGTGTCTACTTGCAAAAGCTTCAGAAGGCTGGCTATGGCATCGACGACTTGGTCATGCAGGCATGAGGAATTTGCACACGCTTGCGAAGAAAAAGCATGTAATTGGCATTGAGAAAGTCAAATTCCTCAAGGATCACTTATGTGGTGCCCGTGAAGCTGGAAAGATGACGAAGGCCAAGCATCCAGCAAAGACTATCATGACTACTACTCGACCATTTGAATTGCTTCACATGGATCTATTTGGTCCTAATCATTATTCTGCAGTTTCAAATGATGCTTCTCAATATGGCTTTGTTATTGTTGGTGATTACTCTCGATATACATGGGTACACATTGTTACTTACAAACATGAAGTGCAGGAAGTCTTCAAACGATTTTCCTTGAGGGCTTCAACCAACTTTGGTGTGAATATCAAGCACATCAGAAGTGACACTGGAATTGAGTTCAAGAACTCTGGTCTCGATGACTATCTTGATGAACTTGGTATTGCTCATGAGCTATCTGCTCCTTATACTCCTCAGCAAAATGGTGTCGTGGAGCGCAAGAACAGGACTCTTGCTGAGATGGCTCGCACTATGCTTGATGAATACAAAACGCCTCGTCGTTTCTGGATTGACACTATTGATACTGCGTGCCACATCATCAACAGAGTATATCTTCACAAATTCTTCAAGAAGACTGCCTATGAACTCCTCACTGACAAGAAACCCAATGTGAGTTATTTCAAAGTCTTCGGTGCTAAATGTTGGATTAGAGATCCTCATCACAACTCAAAATTTGCACCGAAAGCACATGAAGGGTTTATGCTTGGTTACGGAAAGGACTCGCACACCTACAGAGTCTTCAACAACGTTCTTCACAAGGTTGTTGAAACTGTAGATGTGTGGTTCGATGAAACTAACGGCTTGCAAAGAGAGCACCTGCCTACTGTGATAGATGAACCAGCACCTGAGGAAACTATCAAATTCAAGGCTACTAAGGATGTCATTCCTATAGAAGAATCTGCTGAAGAATTCATTCCAGAACCTGAAGATCGTCGAGCTACTGCACCTGAGCAAAATGCTGAAGAAAATGCTGATCAAATTCCACGACGACAACCAGCTCATCCTCGCGTAGCTAAAGAAGTGAAGATTGAGAAAATCATCAGCGACATCGATATACCGGGTCCTCTCACACGCTCAAAAGCATCACATTTATCTAACTTTTGTGGGCACTTTGCTTTTGTCTCTATCACAGAGCCCACTAAGGTAGATGAAGCATTTCTGGAGCCTGAATGGATTCAAGATATGCAAGAAGAATTACATCAGTTTGAACTCAACCACGTCTGGGAACTGGTCAAACGTCTAGATCCTCGCAAGCGTAATATCATCGGCACAAAGTGGATCTACTGCAAAAAGCAAGATGAAAATAGCCTTCTGGTAAGGAATAAGGCACAGCTTGTAGCTCAAGGCTACACACAGGTTGAAGGAATTGATTTCGATGAAACTTTTGCACCTGTTGCTAGACTTGAGGCTATTCGCATATTACTTGCTTATGCTAACTATCATGATATCATTCTCTATCAAATGGACGTGAAAAGTGCATTCCTCAATGGTAAGCTTGAGGAAAAAGTATATGTTGCTCAACCCCCAGGTTTTGAAGATCCAAAGAATCCTGACAAAGTCTTCAAACTCAATAAGGCTCTCTATGGCCTCAAGCAGGCCCCTCGGGCTTGGTATGATACTTTGAAGGAATTCCTCATGAAGAAAGGCTTCAAACCCGGTTCACTCGATCCAACTCTTTTCACTAAATCTTATGATGGTGAATTATTTGTGTGCCAAATATATGTTGATGATATTATCTTTGGATGTACTGACCAACGCTATAGTGATGAATTTGCCTATATGATGAGTGAAGAATATCAAATGTCTATGATGGGAGAGTTGAAATTCTTCCTAGGCCTTCAAATTTGTCAACAACGCAATGGTATATTCATATCTCAGGAGAAATACCTCAAAGATGTGTTGAGGAAATTCGTCATGCACGATTGCAAAGGCGTCAAAATTCCTATGCCCACAAATGGCCATCTATGCACTAATGAAACTGGTATTGACTTCGATCATAAGGTACTCATGTCCGCTGCTGAATCACTAGGTTCTCATCAACTTAACTCATTTGCAGCGTTCCTTGAAGAAAAGTTGCATACTTCCTCAGAGAATTCGATTGTTCAAATTCCTCACTTGAAGAAAATGGCTGATGGAAAGAAGCCACAGAAAGGAGGAAAGAGGCTTGAGGTCAATACTACCTTTGAAATACCCGAAGACATTTATGCTGACTATTGCACTCCTGATGAGGCAAAATTCGGAAAAGAGGACAAGAATCAGCGCAAAGTGTGCATACAAAGAATAGAGAGGAGATGGGCACGTGAGTGGAGGGAGTACAGATATGTCACTCTCAAATACATGAATAAATTCGTAATCAATCCTCCCTGCCCACGACCTCCACTGGCACATGGCCAAGTTGCTGATCCCACTAGCGTTAAACGTGGTGAGGACTTTCCTGAAGAATGAGCTAAGCGCCAGGCCAAGTTGGCCAGACAAGCAAAAGAAGTAGTGAGGAAATTCAATGAAGACTCTGCTGCTGCTGCTGCCTCTGCTGAGGCTTCTGCTTCAAAGCCTAAGAAGGCCATGGCTAAGTAGCCTGCTCACAAGCCAAGTGCTTCTTCCTCAGCAATGCCCTCACGGCAGTTTCTTCAAAGCCCTCACGACAAATTCCTTAGACTGCTCCTGCTCCTCCAAAGTCCTCAGCAGCTTCGCAAAAGTCTTCAGATGCTGCAACAAAGTCATCTGCTCCAGTGCATCTTGCCACATGTCAGAGGACTGCGGGCATATCTATTGCCTCTGGAGCCTCTGCAAGCTCCTTAGCTGCCTCAAGTTCTTCAGCGATACCAAGTTCCTCAGCTGGTCCCTCGCTGCTGAAGAAAAAGACAACTGTTGGACGAGGCTCTCGCACAAGTCCTCATAAGAAACAAGTTGCTTTCCAAGTGCCGTCTGATGACGAAGCTGATGATGAAGAACTAGTTCAAATCATCAGAGATAGGCAAGAAAAGGTCACTAGTTCAAATGTCAGAGTACCGCTGTTGTTGGATCCCAAGGTGATCCTTGATTTCATTGATCTCTGGCATAACGGTCCAAACACTCCTATGCCTGACTTCAACCTGACTCCTGGCCAAAGTCATATGCCGACTGCCTTCATAGGCGAAGAAAAATGCAAGTTTGAACAGGCCAGACAGACCAAGAAAGCGCAATACAAGAAGGAGCGCTTCCTGAAGAAAAATGTTGTCAACATGACAACTGAAGGACTAGTCAAGATTCAGGGTGAAATCAAAACCCTAAGTGATAAATTTGAAGCATATCATGCTAACTGGTCGGGCGCCAAAGTCAGATTTGTAAATCTGACCAAAGATTTTTCTTCAAGTGCTGCTCGTAAGACAAACATTGAAATTCCTCAGGCTGAAGCATCTGCTCAGTCTGCTGAAGGACATGCCAGCACCACTGAAGAACATCAGGCTGCTGAAGAAAATCCCAGGGCTGATGACTCCACTCCAGCCGCTGAAGAAATTGCCAGGGCAACCTCTAGTGTTGCGCCTGAAGAAAATGTCAGGCCAGCTGAAGCTCCAAAAGCTGTGCCTGAAGATCGTGAAGAAGTCAGAACAACTGCATCAGTTGTGTCTGAAGAAAATGAACCAGATTCCTTTGCTGCTCCTGCGCCTACTCCAACTCCAATCCTTCCATCTGCATTAGATGTGAAGAAGACAAATGCTGCAGAGCGTGCAGCTATGAAGAAAAGGAAGGCATCAGCTTCTTCAGATTCTATAGCTCCGAAGAAAATGAAGCCCTTGAAAAGCTCAGCTGGGAATCCAATTGATGCCGTTCCCATTTCATCTTTTCCATCAAAGGACCTTGTTCCTTTTGGTGAAGATTATGTGCTTCCAAGTGAATCGAATGAAGACATTCCCTCTGCTGCTTCCTCAGAGCAGACGAATGAAGAAATTGAAGTGGATGCTATCCCTTCAACCCCAATCATCTCCTCGCCTATGCCTCTGTTTACTGCTGAAGAGGCCGGCGTTGAAGAATTGGAAGAACAAGACTCGAATGTGGACATTGGGAATGCCACTCCATTGATGACCGATGAATTCTGGGATAGTCAGCATCCCAACTCCCCTTTGTTCACACCTCTGCAAAAAACTCCTCATTCATCAGCGCAAACTGTTCCATTGGGCTCTAAGGAAACTCATCCCACACAGTCTGTTCATCATTCTAGCCACTAGTGCTGAAGAAACTGCTGCTGCTGCTGAATCGATGAAGACTGCAACTGAAGAGGAACCAGAAATTCCTCAGACTGAAGAACCTGAGATTGCGAATCCAGAGGTAGTGATGCAATTGACTGAAATTCTTCAACCAAAGCCAAAGGATCCTTTCTCATGGAAGCAATCTTTCAAGAAGGCTGACTTCTTCGGTGAGCATGTGTTCTTCACTTATTTCAATCCCTATGACTCTGCTCGCATAAGGAAGAGGCGTTTTTGGACTACCAGTCAGTAAAGTTTCTATTCCTTAGTGCTTTACAACAAAGACAAAGTCTTCGATCATCAGCATATTCCTCACGTGGATATGGAATCTCTGCCGTGTTTTGTGCCGGTCCTTGGTGTTCTTCACGACGTTGGACTTCTGGGTCTTTGCACTGATATATGCGATTGGAATGAAGAACTGATTCTCCAATTTTATGCAACCCTGCACATCACTGGAAATTCTGAAGATGTGAATTCATGGGTGCTGGACTGGATGTCTGAAAACACTCACTACAAAGCTCCAGCCTCTGAATTGCTTTAGGCTCTGCCTCTCAGTCCTCCAAATGAAGCAGCACGTTGCATGTATGAAGAAACTGAACACACTGATCACTACATGCAAGTGCTTATGAAGCCTTTGAAGCTAGGTCAAGCCCCACGGACCAAATTCCTCGTGAAGGAATTGTTGTTTCTGCCTCGGACTGTCTATCGCATTCTGACGAAGACATTAAGTCCAATCAAGGGCCACGACTCGAATGATGAAGAAGTCGTTGGCATCATGAAGAATCTGCTATTCAACATCATCCATGGCGTTCCCGTCAACTTCCATGATTTCTTGATGAGGACAATTGCAAATGTAGCACTGTCCCCTTTCAACCTGAAGCCTTATGCTCCATGGATTATGAGATTCATCAGGACAAGGTCTTTAGTGAATTACAAAGCTGACACTCTCAATCATTGCAGCTACTTGCCCCCAATTGAAGTCCTCAAACGGACATTTTCCTCAGCTGATGACAAGGGCAAGGCCACGACTCTTTTTGATGAAAGCACTCGTCCATTGGATGGCTAGTTTCGCAAAGCTGCATCTTATTCCACCAAAGATGACTCTACCACTCATGACTCTGCCGCCAACGCTCCCAAGCAAAATCCTCAAGCCACAGCTCCCAGGGTGATGACTGATCGTGAGCTTCTCCTCAATCTTCATCAGAAGGTTGATCGCAACCACAAATGGGTCAAGCATCAGCTTGGTTCAATTCTTCACAACATGACCTCCACACATAATGCAGTGAAGAAAAACCATTACTACCTTCATGAAACCCTCAACCGCACCCGGGCCGTTCTGTCTCATCTGTATGGCGAAGAAAATCTGAAGAAAATGGGTCTCAAGGATGACTTTGACTGGTCTCCTCCTCCTCCGAAGAAATACAAGAAGGTCAAGGTTCATCCCTTGGTGGCCAGCTCTTATTCTTCATCGCGCGAGACCGACGAGTATGAAGACCTGGACAACACTGCGGTAGGCCCTACTTCAACCATCGACCCCAACAACGCTGACGCTCCTTCTTCATCATGATATTCTTCAGGGGCGTTAGTCCTTAGTTTCAATCCTTTTGGTCATTCGATGACAAAGGGGGAGAAATTCGAGTTAGTCTTCAAGCGGGTCTATATATATGGGTGTTTTTGCTAAGTTACAACTCTCGTTCTTCTGATGACTTTGTGGGTCGAGTTGTAAACTTAAACTCTATGGTGACCCGATACTTTTGCTGTGATGTTTCTGCATGCTTATTCCTAATTAATGTTATGCACGCATGCTGAATTACATCAGTCACCATATTTCATCAAGCATTTCAAATTCTTCATATTATATGTCAAATGCGTGTATGGATTACAAGATATAGGAGGAGATCTCCATGATTCTACTCTTCAAGTGTGCGTTGCTTCAAAAGCAAATTCCTCACTATGCACATCTGCAAGGGGAGTTCTTCTATATCTTGCAATCAAATTCCTCAACATCAGTACTTACACTTCATATGTGTATCCCCGTTGAAAACTTAACCTATATTGTCATCAATCAGCAAAAAGGGGGAGATTGTAAGTGAATCTAGTGCCCCTTAGTGATTTTGGTGTATTGAAGACTTATAGGTTAACTGACTAATATGTTTATGAGTGTACACAGGTCCATAAGTCTATGAGGAGTTTGGTATTTACAGGGAAAGTCGACCCCTAAAAATGAAGTTCTTCGACTGAAGACTTTGGATTTCTGAAACTTTCTGAAGATTTTGAAAGTGAAGAAATTGGTGTGACCTTGAAGACTTGGTATTCATTTGAAGAATATGAAGCATTAAGACTTTTGTTTTTATAGTTTCATTTTCTCTTTCTTGAGTCATAGGAAACACCGTAGTGTTAAAGGGGGTCGAGGAAATACTAAGGAAAATTTTCCATGTGATGCTCAACTCAAAATCCTACACCTACCAATCCCTTCGAGTGAAGCCATTGGAAATATCATACAGTTCAGTCATATTCTTCAGTGACAGAGACGAAGTTCTTCTGGTCTCTGAGGAATTTGTTCTGACTGAGGAGTTAGGAATTCGCCACTACAAATTGTCGACACAGTGAGGAACATGATAGCCCTGAGGAATTTGATACTCAAATTTCCGACCGTTGCTGTGCTACGCGCTAGCTTTCCCAAAATATCTACCTACCTAACGGTCATATCATTAAAGGGCATTTATGTCTTATCATGTCGGGATGCTCCCGAGGCTATAAATAGCCGCCCCCTACAACCACTAGCTGGTTGGCTGCTCTGAGAGAAACTGACACTTGTCATAAGAGCAACCCATCCTCTGAGGACTTTGAGCGAAAATCATCAAGTGAGGAAAAACCAAAAACTAAACCCAAAACCTTCAAACCCAAAAGTGATTGAGCATCACTGAAGAGATAGATCCTGCATGGATCCGACACTTGTTACCTTTGAAGACTGTGCTTCTTCCAGTTGGTTAGGCGTCATGGTCTAGAGCATCCAAGAGGAATTGTGGATCGCCGAGTGACCAAGTCTGTGAAGGTTCGGAAGTCACCTGAAGACTTACCACGAGTGATTGGGCAAGGTCTGTGTGACCTTAGCTCAAGGGGAATAAGGTGAGGACTTGGTGTCTTGGACTGTGTGTTGTTGACTTGATGTCCGGGACTGTGTGTCCTCAGGTTTAAATACCTAGCCGCCCTAACCAGATGTACAACTGAGACAACCGTTGGAACTGGTCTAACAAATCATTGTCTTCACCAAGCTTACTGGTTCTATTTCCTCAATTCTTTCATTTCCTCATGTCTGTGTTGTGTGCTTGTTCATATCTGTTTGAAGACTTTGACTGAAGACTTTCTCAATTTCCTCAGTTCAATTTCTTCAGTCTGTTTGTCTTCATCCTGTGATATCCTGTGTTTACGCTTTCTGTACTCTGTGTCTGTCTTCATTTCTTCATGATGACCATGCATGTATTCTACTGTGTTTACTTCTGAGTACTTATTCCGCTGCAAGTAGTTCTTCGCTAAGGAATTTCCTCAACAGCAAATTCCTCAGTGAAGAATTCATAAAAATCGCCTATTCACCCCCCTCTAGTCGATATAACGCACTTTCAAGTAAGAAACAATTGCTTGGCTAAAACTGGGGTTGTGCATGATTTAAATACTTTGTGTGGTGAAGATGGAGCATAGCCAGACCATATGATTTTGTAGGGATAAGTTCCTTTGGCCATGTTATTTTGAAGAGACATGATTGCTTTATTAGTATGCTTGAAGTATTATTGTCCTAATGTCAAATGATGGACTATTGCTTTGAATCACTCGTGTCTTAATATTCATGCCATGATTAGATTACATGATCAAGATTATGCTAGGTAGCATTCCACATCAAAAATTATTTTTTTATCATTTACCTACTCGAGGACGAGCAGGAATTAAGCTTGGGGATGCTGATACGTCTCCTTCGTATCTATAATTTTTTATTGTTCCATGCCAATATTCTACAACTTTCATATACCTTTGGCAACTTTTTATACTATTTTTTGGGACTAACATATTGATCCAGGGCCCAGTACCAGTTCCTGTTTGTTGCATGTTTTTTGTTTCGCAGAATATTCATATCAAACGGAGTCCAAATGGAATAAAAACGGACTGAGATTTTTTTGGAATATATGTGAATTTTGGGAAGCGGAACCAACACGAGACGATGCCCGAGTGGGCCACGAGGCAGGGGGCGCGCCCTGGGCCCTCGTGGCCACACCGTAAGGCAGTGGATGCCCTTCTTTCCCCGCAAGAAAGCAAATATCCGGATAAAAATCGTGTCAAAAAATCAGCCCAATCGGAGTTACGGATCTCCGGGAATATAAGAAACGGTGAAGGGACGGAATCTGGGAACGCAGAAACAGAGAGAGACAGAGAGACAGATCCAATCTCGAAGGGGCTCTCGCCCCTCCGCCGCCATGGAGGCCATGGACCAGAGGGGAAACCCTTCTCCCACTTAGGGAGAAGGTCAAGGAAGAAGAAGAAGGAGGGGGGCTCTCTCCCCCTCGCTTCCGGTGGCATTGGAGTGCCACCGGGGCCATCATCGTGTGACGGCGATCTACACCAACACCTCCATCATCTTCACCAACATCTCCATCACCTTCCCCCATCTATCTATAGTGGTCCACTCTCCCGCAACCCGCTGTACCCTTTACTTGAACATGGTGCTTTATGCTTCATATTATTATCCAATAATGTGTTGCCATCCTATGATGTCTGAGTAGATTATCGTTGTCCTATCGGTGATTGGTGAATTTCTATGATTGATTTAATTTGCTTGTGGTTATGTTGCTGTCCTTTGGTGCCCATCATATGAGTGCACGCGTGGATCACACCATAGGCTTAGTTGTATGTTGATAGGACTACGTATTGGAGGGCAAGAGTGACAGAAACTTCAACCTAGCGTAGAAATTGATGCATACGGGATTGAAGGGGGGCCAATATATCTTAATGCTATGGTTGGGTTTCACCTTAATGAACGTTAGTAGTTGCAGATGCTTGCTAATAGTTCCAATCATAAGTGCATAGAATTCCAAGTAAGGGATGACATGCTAGCAGTGGCCTCTCCCACATAAAACTTGCTATCGGTCTAGTAATGTAGTCAATTGCTTAGGGGCAATTTCGCAACTCCTACCACCACTTTTGCACACTTGCTATATTAACTTTAGTTGTGTCTTTATCTTAATAGCCCCTAGTCTTTATTTACGTGCTCTTTATATTCTTGCAAACCTATCCAAAAACACCTACAAAGTACTTCTAGTTCCATACTTGTTCTAGGTAAAGTAAACGTCAAGCGTGCGTAGAGTTGTATCTGTGGTCGATATAACTTGAGGGAATATTTGTTCTGCCTTTAGCTCCTCGTTGGGTTCGACACTCTTACTTATCGAAAGAGGCTAGAACTGATCCCCTACACTTGTGGGTTATCAGGTGCCGGGGCCTGGTCTTCGATCCCGTTGATCGGGTCTTTTGATAATCCAGTGGGGCAGACATGACAAAGTGGGGGGGGGG
>LR738709.1:92008630-92038374 GCA_902687465.1 Secale cereale
GGGGGGGTCTCTGATAGATCTCTAACCAACCTATACTAAGCAGTTTAGTATAAACATGTAAGGTATGAAAGCAGGTATCAACAACAGGCTATGCATCAGAATAGGATCATACAAAAAGCAGTAGCAATTCTATGCAAGCATAAGAGAGAAGGGAATGGGCGATATCGGAATGATCAAAGGGGGTTGACTTGCCTGGTTGCTCAAACGAGAAGGAGGGGTCATCTTTGATGCAGTCGATCATCGAGGTAGCATCAATATCGAGGTCTAACAGAGAAAAGAGGGGGGAGAAACAATAAATACAAAGCATACAGATGCAACAACGAAGCACGACAAGTCAACACGCAGTGCTAGGGTACTCTAACGCGGTGCTACACGGTACCGGCGAAGGGTTATAACATCCGGGAAAGTATCCCCGGTATTTCGTGTTTTCGGACAGATGAATCGGAGGGGGGAAGTTGCATGTTCGCTATGCTTGGGACGTGTGGTAGACGAACGGACTGCATATTCGGGTTTGTCTCATCATTTTGAGCAATTTTCATATATAAAACATTTTCATCGTAGTTACGGTTTATTTTTTATGAATTTTCAAAGTTTAAACAATTTTCTAAAAGTTTCAGCATTTATTTAATCCGAATTGACCAAGTCAAATTGACTGGTCAAAAGGGCAGGTCGTGGCCCACATGTCATAGGAAGCAACTAAACTATTCTATTTAAATAGATTAAGTAGCCTGGAGGATCCACTTGTCATAGGTTAGCAACTAACCTAAACAATAACTAATCTATCTAATTGTTGACTAGAGCTAATCTAATAGGGGAGGCTCACATCCAGCGTTGCCATGGCCAACACGCCGTCGTAGCCAACAACAATGTAGCCGCGGGAACTAGTAGAGCAGTAGCAGTAGGCGAGTAGAGAGAGTAGCAGCGGCATGAGCAGCAGCAACGCCACACAGCAAGCAAAAGCAGTACAGTGGCAGCGGCAGCTACAGCGTAAGGCAGCAGCGCAGGAGGCTGTAGCAGCGCGCAGAACCTAGCGGGGCAGTAGCGAGAATGGCATCGGCCAGTAGAGGAGCATAAGCGGCCGCGGGCGGCAGTAGCACACGGGCTTGGCGAGCAGGCACAGGGCACGGACAACGACAGGCGTATGGGCGGGCGACCATGGACATGGGCGCGGCCACGGCGCATACGCGTACACTGAAGCTGTAACACGGCCATGGAAGACGATGACCGAGCTCGGGGATGACGGCAAACGGTCGTGAATCAAAGGGGAAAGGGGGGAATTGTCCAAGGAGCTCACCGCAGTGCAGATGACGAGCTCGGGGAGGCCGGAGTTGGACAAGAACGGTGGGAATCGACGATGGACGCCAACGATGTACGTGATGAAGAAGACGGCGATGGAAAGCGTATGAGCCGCCCCTGCTTGAGCTGATGCCTAGGGCGGACGAAGCTGGCCGGCGCGGACCTCCTGGACGTCCTCCCACGTGAAGGCGACGACAGTGGCTGTGATGGTGACGATGGCACGACGATGACGGGCTCGGGAGCGGGTGGACCTGAGGAGGCAGAGAGAGGAGTGGGGGAGAGCAAGGTGGAGAGGCGAGTGGGCGTGGCACGGGAGGCGAGGGGGGCCGAGGGGTCGGCCTTATCCCCTCGGGGCGTCGCCGGCGAGGGGGTCGGGCGGCGACGAGCGTGCGCGGGCGCTCGGTCGGGCGCACCCGAGCAATAGGGAAGGGGGGGCGAGGGGGTTTGAGTGGGCCATCCTGCCCTGGTGGGCCGAGACCCGGGGGGCTGGGGCTTTGCCCTTTTTCTTTTATTTTCCCTTTGTATTTTCTCTTGTAACTTTTTTCTGTTTATTTACTTTCCAATTTGTTTTAGTTTTATAAAATATAAAACCAACTCCTAAATTAGTGTTATAGTTTAACCGAGTGCCACAAACAGTTTTACTCACCATTAAAATAGTTTGGCAATTTATAAATTATAAAAGGCATCCAAATGATTTTTAAGCCACTGCTTGAATTGTTTTAGGGTATTTAAACACCTTATAGGTTTCTTCTCCAACATTACTTATGAATTATTTGCCACAGTTTGCACATTTTATTTTTGACATTTGAAAACTTTTATATTTGACATTATTTTATATTTGAAATTGAACCATTTTCGAATCAACGAGAGTTTAACAATAGTAATCATGGTGACGTGGCATCATTAGCATAGGATTACTGTAGCTTAATTATCTGGGCGTTACAGTCCATGTACCCTCGTAGACTGAAAGCGGAAGCGTTAGTTCAACGCGGTTGATATAGTAGAACGTCTTCCTGATTCAACCTATCAAGTACCGAACGTACAACACCTCCGAGTTCAGCACACGTTCAGCTCAATGACGTCCCTCGAACTCTTGATCTAGCAAAGTGTCGAGGGAGAGTTTCGTCACCACGACGGCATGGTGACAGCGATGGTTAAGTGATCCGCACAGGGCCTCGCCTAAGCACTACGACAATATGACCGGAGGAGCAAACTGTGGAGGGGTACGCCGCACATGGCTAGGAATAATTGATGTGTGTTCCAGGCGCCCCCTCCCCACGTATATAAAGGAGGGAGGGGGAGGGAGCCAGCCCTAGGCACGCCCCAAGTGGGGGAGTCCTACTGGGACTCCTAGTCCTAGTAGGATTCGCCCCCCTCTTCCTTCTATTGGAGGGGAAAGAAGAGGGAGTAGGAGAAGGAAAGGGGGCGCCACCCCCTTCCCCTAGTCCAATTCAGACTCCCCATGGGGGGGCGCCACCCCTTGTGGTCTGCCTTGCCTCCCTCCTATGGCCCATGTGGCCCATATCTTTCCCCCGGGGGGTTCCGGTAACCCCATGGTACTCTGATATGTACCCGGTACCCCTCGGAACTCTTCCGGTGTCTGAATACCATCATCCAATTTATCAATATTTACGTCTCGACCATTTCGAGACTCCTCATCATGTCTGTGATCTCATCCGGGACTTCGAACAATCTTCGGTCACCAAAAACACATAAATCATAATACAAATCATCATTGGACGTTAAGCGTGCGGACCCTACGGGTTCGAGAACTATGTAGACATGGCTGAGACACATCTTCGGTTAATAACCAATAGCGGAACCTAGATGCTCATATAGGTTCCTACATATTCTACGAAGATCTTTATCGGTCAAATCGTAATGACAGCATACGTTATTCCCTTTGTCATCGGTATGTTACTTGCCCGAGATTCGATCGTTGGTATCTTCATACCTAGTTCAATCTCGCACCGGCAAGTCTCTTTACTCGTTCTGTAATGCATCATCCTGCAACTAACTCATTAGTCACATTGCTTGCAAGGCTTCTTTATGATGTGCATTACCGAGAGGGCCCAGAGATACCTCTCCGATACTCGGAGTGACAAATCCTAATCTCGATCTATGCCAACCCAACAAACACCTTCGGAGATACCTGTAGAGCATCTTTATAATCACCCAGTTACGTTGTGACGTTTGATAGCACACAAGGCATTCCTCCGGTATTTAGGAGTTGCATAATCTCATAGTCGGAGGAATATGTATTTGACATGAAGAAAGCAGTAGCAATAAAACTAAACGATCAATATGCTAAGCTAACGGATGGGTCATGTCCATCACATCTTTCTCCTAATGATGTGATCGCGTTAATCAAATGACAACACATGTCTATGGTTAGGAAACTCAACCATCTTTGATTAACGAGCTAGTCAAGTAGAGGGACACTATGTTTTGTCTATGTATCCACACATGTATTAAGTTTCCGATTAATACAATTCTAGCATGAATAATAGACATTCATCCTGATATAAGGAAATATAAATAACAAATTTATTATTGCCTCTAGGGCATATTTCCTTCAGTCTCCCACTTGCACTGGAGTCAATAATCTAGATTACATAGTAATGATTCTAACACCCATGGAGTCTTGGTGCTGATCATGTTTTGCTCGTGGAAGAGGCTTAGTCAATGGGTCTGCTACATTTAGATCTGTATGTATTTTGCAAATCTCTATGTCTCCTTGCTTGACTTGATCGCGGATGGAGTTGAAGCATCTCTTAATGTGTTTGGTTCTCTTGTGAAACCTGGATTCCTTTGCCAAGGCAATCGCTCCAATGTTGTCACAAAATATTTTCATTGGACCCGATGCACTAGGTATTACACCTAGATTGGATATGAACTCCTTCAGACTCTTTTGTTTGCTACTTCTGAAGCAGCTATGTACTCCGCATCACACGTAGATCCCGCCACGACGCTCTGCTTGGAACTGCACCAACTGATAGCTCCACCATTCAACAAAAATACGTATCCGGTTTGTGACTTAGAGTCATCTGGATCAGTGTCAAAGCTAGCATTGACGTAACCATTTATGACGAGCTCTTTGTTACCTCCATAAATGAGAAACATATCCTTTGCCCTTTTCAGGTACTTCAGGATGTTCTTGACCGTTGTCCAGTAATCCACTCCTGGATTACTTTGGTACCTCCCTGCTAGACTTATAGCAAGGCACACATCAGGTCTGGTACACAACATTGCATACATGATAGAACCTATGGCTGAGGCATAGGGAATGACTTTCATTTTCTCTCGATCTTCTGTAGTGGTCGGGCATTGAGTCTGACTCAACTTCACACCTTGTAACATAGGCAAGAACCCTTTCTTTGACTGATCCATTTTGAACTTCTTCAAAACTTTATCAAGGTATGTGCTTTGTGAAAGTCCTATCAAGTGTATTGATCTATCTCCATAGATCTTTATGCCCAATATATAAGCAGCTTCACCGAGGTCTTTCATTGAAAAACTTTTATTCAAGTATCCTTTTATGCCATCCAGAAATTCTATATCATTTCCAATCAATAATATGTCATCTACATATAATATCAGAAATGCTACAGAGCTCCCACTCACTTTCTTGTAAATACAGGCTTCTCCAAAAGTCTGTATAAAACCATATGCTTTGATCACCTCATCAAAGTGTATATTCCAACTCCGAGAAGCATGCACCCGTCCATAGATGGATCACTGGAGTTTGCACAGTTTGGTAGCAGCTTAAGGATCGAAAAAACCTTCTGGTTCCATCATATACAATTCTTCTTTAAGAAATCCATTAAGGAATGCAGTCTTGACGTCCATTTGCCAGATTTCATAATCATAAAATGCGGCAATTGCTAACATGATTTAGACAGACTTAAGCATCGCTACGAGTGAGAAGGTCTCATCGTAGTGAACTCCTTGAACTTGTCAAAAACCTTTCACAACAAGTCGAGCTATGTAGATAGTAACATTACCATCAACGTCAGTCTTCTTCTTGAAGATCCATTTATTCTCTACTTGCCGATCGTCGGGCAAGTCAACCAAAGTCCACACTTTGTTCTCATACATGGATCCCATCTCAGGTTTCATGGCCTTAAGCCATTTCGCGGAATCAGGGTTCATCATTACTTCCTCATAGGTCATAGGTTCGTCATGGTCTAGTAACATGACTTCCAGAACAGGATTCCGTACCACTCTGGTGCGTAACATGCTCTATTTGACCTACGAGGTTCGGTAGTAACTTGATCCGAAGTTTCATGATCATTATCATTAGCTTCCTCACTAGTTGGTGTAGGCATCACGAGAATGGTTTTCTGTGATGAGCTAATTTTCAATTCGAGAGAAGGTACAATTACCTCATCAAGTTCTACTTTCCTCCCACTCACTTCTTTCGAGAGAAACTTCTTCTCTAGAAAGGATCAATTTTTAGAAATAAAGATCTTGCCTTCGGATCTCTGATAGAAGGTGTACCCAACAGTTTCTTTTGGGTATCCTATGAAGACGCACTTCTCCAATTTGGGTTCGAGCTTATCAGGCTGAAGCATTTTCACATAAGCATCGCAACCCCAAACTTTAAGAAATGACAGCTTAGGTTTCTTGCCAAACCATAGTTCATACGGTGTCGTCTCAACAGATTTAGACGGTGCCCTATTTAACGTGAATGCAGCTGTCTCTAATAGATTACCCCAAAACGATATTGGTAAATCGGTAAGAGATATCATAGATCACGCCATATCTAATAAAGTACGGTTATGACGTTCGGACACAGCATTACGTTGTGGTGTTCCAGGTGGCGTGAGTTGCAAAACTATTCCACATTGTTTTAAATGAAGACCAAACTCGTAACTTAAATATTCGCCTCCACGATTAGATCGTAGAAACTTTATTTTCTTGACGATGATTCTCTACTTCACTCTGAAATTATTCGAACTTTTCAAATGTTTCACATTTGTGTTTCATTAAGTAGATCTACCCATATCTGCTCAAATCATATGTGAAGGTTAGAAAATAACGATACCCGCCGCGAGCCTCAACACTCATCGGATCGCATACATCGATATGTATTATTTCCAATAAGTCAATGGCTCACTCCATTGTTTTGGAGAACGGAGTCTTAGTCATCTTGCCCATGAGGCATGGTTCGCAAGTATGAAATGATTCTTAATCAAGTGATTCCAAAAGCCCATTTGCATGGAGTTTCTTCATGCTCTTTACACCAATATGACCTAAATGGCAGTGCCACAAATATGTTGCACTATCATTATCAACTCTGCATCGTTTGGCATCAATATTATGAATATGTGTATCACATCTATCGAGATTCAACAAAAATAGATCACTCTTTAAGGGTGCAGGACCATAAAAGATATTATTCATAAAAATAGAACAACCATTATTCTATGATTTAAATGAATAACCATCTCGCATTAAGCAGGATCCAGATATAATGTTCATGCTCAACCCTGGCACTAAATAACAATTATCCAAGTCTAAAACTAATCTCGGAGGTAGATGTAGAGGTAGCGTGCTGACGGCGATCACATCGACTTTGGAACCATTTCCCACCCGCATCCTCACCTCGTCCTTAGCCAATCTTCGTTTAATCCGTAGCCCCTGTTTCGAGTTACAAATATGAGCAACCGAACCATTATCAAGTACCCAGGCGCTACTACGAGCATTAGTAAGGTACACATCAATAACATGTATATCAAATATACCTTTGTTCACTTTGCCATCCTTCTTATCCGCCAAATACTTGGGGCAGTTCCGCTTCCAATGACCAGTCCTTTTGCAGTAGAAGCACTCAGTTTCAGGCTTAGCTCCAGACTTGGGTTTCTTCCCAGGAGTAGCAACTTGCTTGCTATTCTTCTTGAAGTTTCCCTTCTTTCCCTTGCCCTTTTTCTTGAAACTAGTGGTCTTGTTAACCATCAACACTTGATGCTCCTTTTTTATTTCTACCTCCGCAGCTTTGAGAATTGCGAAAAGCTCGGGAATTGTCTTCTCCACCCCTTGCATATTATAGTTCATCACGAAGCCTTTGTAGCTTGGTGGCAGTGATTCAAGAACTCTGTTAATGACACTATCATCTGGAAGATTAACTCCTAGCTAAGTCAAGTAATTATGATATCCAGACATTCTGAGTATGTGTTCATTGACAGAACTATTCTCCTCCATCTTGCAACTATAGAACTTGTTGGAGACTTCATATCTCTCAAATCGGGCATTAGCTTGAAATATTAACTTCAACTCTTGGAACATCTCATATGCTCCATGACGTTCAAAACGACATTGAAGTCCCGATTCTAAGTCGTAAAGCATGGCACACTGAACTATCGAGTAGTCATCAGATTGAGCTTGCCAGACGTTCATAACATCAGCAGTTGCTCCTGTAGGAGGCCTTTCACCTAGCGGTGCATCAAGGACATAATTCTTCTCTACAGCAATGAGGATAACCCTCAAGTTATGGACCCAGTCCATGTAGTCGCTACCATCATCTTTCAACTTAGCTTTATCTAGGAACGCATTAAAATTAAAGGGAACGGTAGCACGGGCCATTGATCTACAGCGTAGATATGCAAAAACTATTAGGACTAAGTTCATGATAAATTAAGTTCAATTAATCATGTTACTAAAGAACTCCCATTTAGATAGACATCCCTCAAGTCATCTAAATGATCACGTGATCCAAATCAACTAAACCATGTTCGATCATCACGTGAGATGGAGTAGTTTTCAATGTTGAACATTTTTATGTTGATCATATCTACTATATGATTCACGCTCGACCTTTCGGTCTCCACTGTTCCGAGGCCATGTATGTACATGCTAGGCTCGTCAAGTTTAACCCGAGTATTCCGCATGTGCAAACCTGTCTTGCACCCGTTTTATGTGAACGTAGAGCTTATCACACCCGATCATCACGTGGTGTCTCAGCACGATGAACTATCGCAACGGTGCGTACTCAGGGAGAACACTTGTACCTTAAAATTTTAGTAAGGGGTCATCTTATAATGCTACCGCCGTTCTAAACAAAATAAGATGCATAAAAATATAAACATCACATGAAATCAAAATATGTGACATGATATGGCCATCATCATCTTGTGCCTTTGATCTCCATCCAAAGCACCGTCATGATCTCCATCATCACCGGCTTGACACCTTGATCTTCATCGTAGCGTCGTGGTCGTCTCGCCAACTATTGCTTCTACTACTATCGCTAACTCATAGTGATAAAGTAAAGCAATTACATGGTGTTCGTATTTCATACAATAAAGAGACAACCATAAGGCTCCTGCCGGTTGCCGATAATTTACAAAACATGATCATCTCATACAATAATGTATAACTCATCACGTTTTGACTATATCACATCACAACATGCCCTACAAGAACAAGTTAGACGTCCTCTAATTTGTTGTTGCAAGTTTTACATTGCTGCTACGGGCTTCTAGCAAGAACCGTTCTTACCTACACATCAAAACCACAACGGTGTTTTGTCAAGTTTACTGTTTTAACCTTCAACAAGGACCGGCAGCAGTCAAATTCGATTCAACTAAAGTAGGAGAAACAGACACCCGCCAGCCACCTTTATGCAAAACTAGGTTCATGTCTGCCGGTGGAACCGGTCTCATGAACGTGGTCATGTAAGGTTGGTCCGGGCCGCTTCATCCAACAATACCACCGAATAAAAATAAGACGTCGGTGCTAAGCAGTATGACTATCACCGCCCACAACTCTTAGTGTTCTATGCATAGACCTGGCTCATGATGCCACTGTTGGGAAACATAGCATTCAATTTCAAAAAAAAAATCTATGGTCATGCAAGATCTATCTAGGAGATGCATAGCAACGAGAGGGGGAGAGTGTGTCCACGTACCCTCATAGACCGAAAGCGGAAGCGTTAGTTCAACACGGTTGATGTAGTCGAACGTCTTCGCAATTCAACCGAACAAATACCGAACATACGTCACCTCCGAGTTTAGCACACGTTCATCTCGATGAAGTCCCTCGAACTCTTGATCCAACAAAGTGTCGAGAGAGAGTTTCGTCAGCACGATGGCATGATGACGGAGATGGCGAAGTGATCCGCGCAGGGCTTCACCTAAGCACTACGACAATATGACCGGAGGAGCAAACTCGCCTCCACGACTAGGAACAATTGATGTGTGTTCTAGGCACCCCCCTCTCCGCGTATATAAAGGAGGGAGGGGGAGGGAGCCAGCCCTAGGTGCGCCCCAAGTGGGGGGGAGTCCTACTTGGACTCCTAGTCCTAGTAGGATTCAGACCCCTCCCCCCTCTTCCTTCTATTGGAGGGGAGAAGGGGGGAGGAGAGGGAGTAGGAGAAGGAAAGGGGGCGCCGCCCCCTTCCGCTAGTCCAATTCGGACTCCCCATGGGGAGGCGTGCGCCACCCCTTGTGGGCTGCCTTGCCTCCCTCCTATGGCCCATGTGGCCAATATCTTTCCGCGGGGGGTTCCGGTAACCCCCCCAGTACTTCGAAACTCTTTCGGTGTCTGAATACCATCATCCAATATATCAACCTTTACCTCTTGACAATTTTGACACTCCTCGTCATGTCTGTGATATGATCCGGGACTCCGAACAGTCTTCGGTCACCAAAAACACATAACTCATAATACAAATCGTCACCGAACGTTAAGCGTGCGGACCCTACGGGTTCGAGAACTATGTAGACATGACCGAGACACATCTCCGGTCAATAACCAACAGCGGAACCTGGATACTCATATTGGTTCCTACATATTCTACGAAGATCTTTATCGGTCAAACTGTAATGACAACATACGTTATTCCCTTTGTCATCGGTATGTTACTTGCTCGAGATTCGATAATCGGTATCTTCATACCTAGTTCAATCTCATTACCTGCAAGTCTCTTTACTCGTTCCGTAATGCATCATCCCGCAACTAACTCATTATTCACATTGCTTGCAAGGCTTCTTTATGATGTGCATTACCAAGAGGGCCCAGAGATACCTGATACTCAGAGTGACAAATCCTAATCTCGATCTACGCCAACCCAACAAACACCTTCGGAGATACCTGTAGAGCATCTTTATAATTACACAGTTACGTTGTGACGTCTGATAGCACACAAGGAATTCCTCCGGTATTCGGGAGTTGCATAGTCTCATAGTCGGAGGAATATGTATTTGACATGAAGAAAGCAGCAGTAATAAAAATGAACGATCAATATGCTAAGCTAACGGATGGATCATGTCCATCACATCTTTCTCCTAATGATGTGATCCTGCTACTTCTCGAGCTTGCGTTGTATTCCCTCAAAGAGGAAAGGGTGATGCAGCATAGTAGCGTAAGTATTTCTCATAGTTTTTGAGAACCAAGGTATCAATCCAGTAGGAGACCACGCGCGAGTCCCTCGCACTTGCACAAATAAATAAGAACTTCGCAGCCAACGCGATAAGGGGTTGTCAATCCCTTTACGGTCACTTACGAAAGTGAGATCTGATAGAGATGATAGTTTGATATTTTTTGTATTTTTGGATATAAGAACAGAAAGTAAAAGCGGAAAAGTAAAGTAGATTGTAGATTGATATGTTGAGAATAGACCCCGGGGCCATAGTTTTCTCTAGTGGCTTCTCTCATGATAGCGATATTCTACGGCGAGTAAACAAGTTACTGTCGAGCAATTGATAGAAAAGCGAATAATTATGAGACTATCTAGGCATGATCATTATATATAGGCATCACGTCCGAGACAACTAGACCGAAACGATTCTGCATCTACTACTATTACTCCACACATCGACCGCTATCCAGCATGCATCTAGAGTATTAAGTTCATAAGAACAGAGTAACGCCTTATGCAAGATGACATGATGTAGAGGGATAAACTCAAACATAGTGATATAAACCCCATCTTTTTATCCTCGATGGCAACAATACAATACATGCCTTGCTGCCCCTACTGTCACTGGGAAAGGACACTACAAGATTGAACCCAAAGCCAAGCACTTTTCCCATTGCAAGAACTATAGATCTAGTAGGCCAAACCAAACCAATAATTCGAAGAGACTTGCAAGGATATTATAATCATGTATAAAGAGTTCAGAGAAGAACCAAATATTTCTCATAGATAATCTTGATCATAAACCCACAATTCATCGGATCTAGACAAACACACCGCAAAAAGAGATTACATCGAATAGAACTCC
The DNA here is from genome assembly GCA_902687465.1 of Secale cereale. Classification (NCBI taxonomy): domain Eukaryota; kingdom Viridiplantae; phylum Streptophyta; class Magnoliopsida; order Poales; family Poaceae; genus Secale; species Secale cereale. The sequence continues at coordinate 92,020,153 of LR738709.1, forward strand.
TAGAAGACCGAGGAGAACTTGGTATTGAGATCCAAATAGAGAGAAGAAGCCATCTAGATACTAGCTATGGACCTGAAGGTTTGTGGTAAACTACTCACAACTCATGGTGAGGCGATGATGATGATGTAGAAGCACTCTGTGGTAGATCCCCCCTCCGGCGGAGCTCCGGAACAGGCCCCAAGATGGGATCTCACGAGAACAGAAGGTTGCGGCGGTGGAACCAGGGTTTTCTCAGTTGTTCTGATGGTTTCGGGGTACGTATGTATATATAGGAGGAAGGAGGGCACCGGGGGCCAGACGGGGTGCCCACGAGGCAGGGGGCGCCCTATAGGGGGGCGTGCCCCCCACCCTCGTGGACGCCACGTCACCCCTACTCCGTGGTTCTCAAGTCTCCCGTGCGTATTTTGCTCCAAAAATATCTCTCCAGAAGTTTCATTCCGTTTGGACTTTGTTTGATATTCCTTTTCTGTAAAACCCTGAAATAGGCAAAAAACAGCAATCTGGACTGGGCCTTTGGGTTAGTAGGTTAGTCCCAAAAATAATAAAAAAGTGTATAACAAAGCCCATTAAACATCCAAAACATCATAAATAATAGCATGGAACAATCAAAAATTATAGATATGTTGGAGACGTATCAAGCATCCCCAAGCTTTATTCATGCTCGTCCTCGAGTAGGTAAATGTTAAAAACAGAATTTTAGATGTGGAATGCTAACCAACATAGTTTTTCAATGTAATTCTCTTAATTGTGGCATGAATGTTCAGATCTGAAAGATTCAAGACAAAAGTCTATATTGACATAAGAACTAATAATACTTCAAGCATACTAGCAAAGCAATCATGTCTTCTCAAAATACTATGGCTAAAGAAAGTTATCCCTACAAAATCATATAGTCTGGCTATGCTCCCTCTTCATCACACAAAATATTCATATCATGCACAACCCCGGTTTCAGCCAAGCACTTGTTTTCATACTCTATTCTTTCAAACCTTTCAACTTTCACGCAATACATGAGCATGAGCCATGGACATAGCACTATGTGGAATAGAGAGGTGGTTGTGGAGAAGACAAAAAGGAGGGAGATAGTCTCACATCAACTAGGCGTATCAACGGGCTATGGAGATGCCCAGCAATAGATCTCAATGTGGGTGAGTAGGGATTGCCATGCAACGGATGCACTAGAGCTTAAAAAATGTATGAAAGCTCAACAAAAGAAACTAAGTGGGTGTGCATCCAACTTGCTTGCTCACGAAGAGCTAGGGCATTTGAGGAAGCCCATCGTTGGAATATACAAGCCAAGTTCTATAATGAAAATTCCCATGAGTATATGAAAGTGACTAAACATGAGACTCTCTATCATGAAGAACATGGTGCTACTTTGAAGCACAAGTGTGGAAAAAGATAGTAGCAATTGTCCCTTTTTCTTTTCTTTTTTTTCTTTTTTTCTTTTTTTGGTCCTTTCTTTTTTCTTTGGTCTTTCTTTTCTTTTCTTTTCTTTTTTTCTTTTTTTGGTCCTTTCTTTTTTCTTTGGTCTTTCTTTTCTTTTATTTTTTTTTCTTTTTTTTCTTTTTTTGGTCCTTTCTTTTTTCTTTGGTCTTTCTTTTCTTTTCTTTTCTTTTTCTTTTTTCGGAGGGGCTTTCGTGATTTAGCCTTTCCTCACATGGGACAATGCTCTAATAATGATGATCATCACACTTTCATTGAATTACAACTCGATAATAGAACAAGTATGACCTATATGAATGCCTTCGGCGGTGTACCGGGATGTGCAATGAATCAAGAGTGACATGTATGAAAAATTATGCATGGTGGCCTAGCCACAAATACGATGTCAACTACATGATCATGCATGTCAATATGACAATATGAAGCGTGTCATATGAACGGAACGGTGGAAAGTTGCATGGAAATATATCTCGGAATGGCTATAGAAATGCCATGATAGGTAGGTATGGTGGCTGTTTTGAGGAAAATATATGGTGGCTGTTTTGAGGAAGGATATATAGTGGGTGTATGGTACCGGCGAAAGTTGCGTGGTACAAGAGAGGCTAGCAATGGTGGAAGGCTGAGAGTGCGTAATATCCATGGACTCAACATTAGTCATAAGAACTCATATACTTATTGCAAAAAATTACGAGTCATCAAAACAAAGCAATCAACGCATGCTCCTAGGGGTGGGGGGTTGGTAGGAGTTAACCATCGTGCGCCCCCGACCTCCACACAAAGGATGACACTTTACAAATACCTCATGCTCTAACTTCGTCACATAGCGGTTCACCATACGTGCATGCTACGGGAATCACTAACCTTAACACAAGAATTTCTAAATTTCATAATAACTCCACTAGCATGACTCTAATATCACTATCCTCATATCTCAAAACAATTATCAAGCATCCAACTTCTCATCATATACAATGCACTTAGTGTGAAAGTTTTTACTACATTGATCTTGGATGTCTATCATGTGAAGGCTAGTTTTATATCCAAAGCACATTACCAGGCTGTTTTAATAGACTCTCAAAATTATATAAGTGAAGCATGAGAGATCAACAATTTCTACAAAATATAATTATCACCGTGCTCTAAAAGATATAAGTGAAGCACAAGAGCAAAAACTATTCGACTCAAAAGATATGAGTGAAGCACATAGAGTGTTCTAACAATTCCTAGGCCATATTTATCTCTCTCAAAAAGGTGTGTCCAGCAAGGATAATTGTGGCAAACTAACAAGAAAGGACTCAAATTATACAAGACGCTCCAAGTTAAACACATATCATGTGGTGAATAAAAATATAGCTCTGAGTATAGTTACCGATAGATGAAGACAAAAGAGGGGATGCCTTCCCGGGGCATCCCCAAGCTTAGGCTCTTGGTTGTCCTTGAATTTTACCTTGGGGTGCCTTGGGCATCCCCAAGCTTAGGCTCTTGCCACTCTTTGTTCCATAGTCCATCAAAGCAATACTCAAAACTGAAGGAAATATGCCCTAGAGGCAATAATAAAGTTGTTATTTATATTTCCTTATATCATGATAAATGTCTTTTATTCATGCTAGAATTGTATTAACCGGAAACTTGATACATGTGTGAATACATAGACAAAATAGAATGTCCCTAGTATGCCTCTACTAGACTAGCTCATTGATCAAAGATGGTTATGTTTCCTAGCCATAGACATGAGTTGTCATTTGATCAACGGGATCACATCATTAGGAGAATGATGTGATGGACAAGACCCATCCGTTAGCATAGCACCATGATCGTTTAGTTTTACTACTATTGCTTTCTTCATGACTTATACATGTTCCTATGACTATGAGATTATGCAACTCCCGAATACCATAGGAACGCCTTGTGTGCTATCAAACGTCACAACGTAACTGGGTGATCATAAAGATGCTCTACAGGTGTCTCCGAAAGTATTCATGGTGTTGGCATAGATCAAGATTAGGATTTGTCACTCCGAGTGTCGGAGAGGTATCTCTGGGCCCTCTCGGTAACACACATCACAATAAGCCTTGCAAGCAAAAGACTAATGAGTTAGTCACGAGATGATGTGTTACGGAACGAGTAAAGAGACTTTCCGGTAACGAGATTGAACTAGGTATGGAGATACCGACGATCGAATCTCGGACAAGTAACATACCGATGACAAAAGGAACAACGTATGTTGTTATGCGGTTCTGACCGATAAAAGATCTTCGTAGAATATGTAGGAGCCAATATGAACATCCAGGTTCCGCTATTGGTTATTGACCGGAGATGAGTCTCGGTCATGTCTACATAGTTCTCGAACCCGTAGGGTCCGCACGCTTAACGTTTGATGACGATCGGTATTATGAGTTTATGAGTTTTGATGTACCGAAGGTAGTTCGGAGTCCCGGATGAGATCACGGACATGACGAGGAGTCTCGGAATGTCCGAGACATAAAGATTAATATATTGGACGACTATATTCGGACTCCAGAAGTGTTCCGGAAAAGTTTCGGATTTAACGGGATTGCCGGAGGGGGTTACCGGAACCCCCTACGAAGGGGGATGGTCCATAGTGGGCCTTATGGAAAAGAGAGAGGCAGCCCATAGGGCTGGCCGGCGCCCCACCTAGGGTTCCTAGTTGGACTAGGATTGGGGGGGGGCGCCACCTCTCCCTCTTTTCCTTTCCCTCTCTTCCTTCTTTGGTGGTTCCTACTAGGAATAGGATTGCAATCCTATTCCTAGTAGGATTGCACCCCTAGCCGCACCAAACAAGGGCCGGCCGGCCTCCCCCCTTGCTCCTTTATATACGGGGGCAGGGGGGCACCCAAAGACACACAAGTTGAATTGTTCCAGCCATGTGCGGTGCCCCCCTCCACAGAAACACACCTCGGTCATACCGTCGTGGTGCTTAGGCGAAGGCCTGCGCCGGTGAATACATCATATCCGTCACCACGCCGTCGTGCTGACGAAACTCTCGCGTGAAGCTCAACTGGATCAAGAGCTCGTGGGACGTCATCAAGCTGAACGTGTGCTGAACGCGGAGGTGCCGTACGTTCGGTGCTTGATCGGTTGAATCGCGAAGAAGTTCGACTACATCAACCGCGTCACTTGACGCTTCCGCTTCCAGTCTACGAGGGTACGTAGACACACTCTTCCCTCTCGTTGCTATGCATCTGGTAGATAGATCTTGCGTGATCGTAGGAAAATTTTAAAATACTACGTTCCCAAACAGTGGTATCAGAGCCAGGTCTATGCGTAGATGATATGCACGAGTAGAACACAATGAGTTGTGGGCGATACTAGTCATACTGCTTACCAGCATGTCATACTTTGCTTCGGCGGTATTGTGAGATGAAGCGGCCCGGACCGACATTACGCGTACGCTTACGCGAGACTGGTTTCACCGTTACGAGCACTCGTTGCTTAAAGGTGACTGGCGGGTGTTTGTCTCTCTCACTTTAGCTGAATCAAGTGTGGCTACGCCCGATCCTTGTGAAGGTTAAAACAGCACATACTTGACGAAACATCGTTGTGGTTTTGTATGCGTAGGTAAGAACGGTTCTTGCTAAGCCCATAGCAGCCACGTAAAACTTGCAACAACAAAGTAGAGGACGTCTAACTTGTTTTTGCAGGGCATGTTGTGATGTGATATGGTCAAGACATGATGAGTTATACGGTTTTTGTATGAGATGATCATGTTTTGTAATGTTATCGGCAACTGGCAGGAGCCATATGGTTGTCGCTTTATTGTATGAAATGCAATCGCCATGTAATTGCTTTACTTTATCACTAAGCGGTAGCGATAGTCGTAGAAGCAATAGTTGGCGAGACGACAACGATGCTACGATGGAGATCAAGGTGTCGCGCCGGTGACGAAGGTGATCATGACGGTGCTTTGGAGATGGAGATCAAAAGCACAAGATGATGATGGCCATATCATGTCACATTTTTTGATTGCATGTGATGTTTATCTTATTATGCTTCTTATTTTGCTTAGAACGACGGTAGCATTATAAGATGATCCCTTACTAAATTTCAAGGTATAAGTGTTCTCCCTGAGTATGCACCGTTGCGAAAGTTCGTCGTGCCGAGACACCACGTGATGATCGGGTGTGATAAGCTCTACGTTCAAATACAACGGGTGTAAGCCAGTTTTACACACGCAGAATACTTGGGTTAAACTTGACGAGCCTAGCATATGCAGATATGGCCTCGGAACACTGGAGACCGAAAGGTCGAGCGTGAATCATATAGTAGATATGATCAACATAAGATGTTCACCATTGAAACTACTCCATCTCACGTGATGATCGGACCTGGTTTAGTTGATTTGGATCACGTGATCATTTAGATGACTAGAGGGATGTCTATCTAAGTGGGAGTTCTTAAGTAATATGATTAAATTGAACTTTAATTTATCATGAACTTAGTCCTGGTAGTATTAGCATATCTATGTTGTAGATCAATAGCTCGCGATGTTGCTCCCCGTTTATTTTATTTTTTTATATGTTCCTAGAGAAAACCAAGTTGAAAGATGTTAGTAGCAATGATGCGGAATTGTTCCATGATCTGAGGATTATCCTCATTGCTGCACAGAAAAATTATGTCCTTGATGCATCGCTAGGTGACAGACCTATTGCAGGAGCAAATGTAGACGTTATGAACGTTTTGACAAAAGCTCGATATGATGACTACTTGATAGTTTAGTGCACCACACTTTACGGCTTATAACCGTGACTTCAAAAACGTTTTGAAATGCCACGGAGCATATGAGATGTTCCAAGAGTTGAAATTAGTATTTCATACTCATGCCCGTGTCGAGAGGTATAAGACCTCTGACAGTACTTTGCCTACAAGATGGAGGAGAATAGCTCAACCAGTGAGCATGTGCTCAGATTGTCTGGGTAGTACAATTGCTTGAATCAAGTGGGAGTTAATCTTCCAGATAAGATAGTAATTGACAAAGTTCTCTAGACACTATCACCAAGTTAGTAGAACTTCGTGATGAACTATAATATGCAAGGGATGACGAAAGTAATTCCCGAGCTCTTCACGATGCTGAAATCGGTGAAGGTAGAAATCAAGAAAGAGCATCAAGTGTTGATGGTTAACCAGACCACTTGTTTGAAGTAAAGGGCAAAGGGATAGAAGGGGAACTTCAAGAAGAATGACAAGCAAGTTGTCACTCCCGTGAAGAAACCCAAAGCTAAACTCAAGCCTGAAACTAAGTGCTTCTACTGCAAAGGAAATGGTCACTAGAAGTGGAACTGCCCTAGATATTTGGCGGATAAGAAGGATGGCAAAGTGAACAAAGGTATATTTGATATACAGATTATTGATATGTATTTTACTAGTGTTTATAGCAACCCCTCGGTATTTGATATAGGTTCAGTTGCTAAAGAGTAGTAACTCGAAATGGGAGTTGCATAATGAACAGAAACTAGTTAAAGGATGAAGTGACGATGTGTATTGGAAGTAGTTCCAAGATTGATATGATCATCATCGCACACTCCCTATACTATCGGGATTAGTATTGAACCTAAATAAGTGTTATTTGGTGTTTGTGTTGAGCATGAATATGATTTGATCATGTTTATTGCAATACGGTTATTCATGTAAGTTAGAGAATAATTGTTGTTCTGTTTACATGAATAAAATCTTCTATGGTCATACACCCAATGAAAATGGTTTGTTGGATCTCGATCGTGTGATACACATATTCATAATATTGAAGCCAAAAGATGCAAGGTTAATAATGATAGTGCAACTTATTTGTGGCACTGCCGTTTAGGTCATATTGGTGTAAAGCGCATGAAGAAACTCCATAGTGATGGACTTTTTGAATCACTTGATTATGAATCACTTGGTGCTTGCGAACCATGCCTCATGGGCAAGATGACTAAAACTCCGTTCTCCGGAATCGTGGAGCGAGCAACAGAGTTGTTGGAAATCATACATACTGATGTATGCGGACCAATGAGTGTTGAAGCTCGCGGCAGGTATCGTTATTTTCTGACCTTCACTGATGATTTGAGCAGATATGGGTATATCTACTTAATGAAGCAGAAGTCTGAAACATTTGAAAAGTTCAAAGAATTTCAGAGTGAAGTGGAGAATCGTCGTAACAAGAAAATAATAGTTTCTACGATATGATCGTAGAGGTAAAATATTTGAGTTAGCGAGTTTGGCCTTCAATAAAAACAATGTGAAATAGTTTCACTACTCACGCCACCTGGAACACCACAGTGTAATGGTGTGTTCGAACGTCATAACCGTACTTTATTAGATATGGTGCGATCGATGATGTCTCTTACCGATCTACCACTATCGCTTTTGGGGTTATGCATTAGAGACAACTACATTCACGTTAAATAGGGCACCATCTAAATCCGTGGAGATGACACCGTATGAACTGTGGTTTGACGAGAAACCTAAGCTGTCATTTCTTAAAGTTTGGGGCTGCGATGCTTATGTGAAAAAGCTTCAACCTGATAAGCTCGAACCCAAGTCGGAGAAATGTGTCTTCATAGGATACCCAAAAGAGACTGTTGGGTACACCTTCTATCACAGATCCGAAGGCAAGATATTCGTTGCTAAGAATGGATCCTTTCTAGAGAAGGAGTTTCTCTCGAAAGAAGTGAGTGGGAGGAAAGTAGAACTTGATGAGGTAAATGTACCTTCTCCTGAATTGAAAAGTAGTACTTCACAGAAAATTGTTCCAGTGATTCCTACACCAATCAGTGAGGAAGTTAATGATGATGATCATGAAACTTCGGATCAAGTTTCTGCTGAACTTCGTAGATCAACCAGAGTTCGTTCCGCATCAGAGTGGTACAGCAACCCGGTTCTGGAAGTCATGTTACTGGACCATGATGAACCTACGAACTATGAGGAAGCAATGATGAGCTCAGATTCCGCAAAATGGCTTGAGGCCATGAAATCTGAGATGGGATCCATGTATGAGAACAAAGTATGGACTTTGGTTGACTTGCCCGATGATCGGCAAGCCATCGAAAATAAATGGATCTTCAAGAGGAAGACCGACGCAGACGGTAATGTTACTGTTTACAAAGCTCGACTTGTTGCGAATGGGTTTCGACAAGTTCAAGGAGTTGACTACGATGAGACTTTCTCACCTGTAGCGATGCTTAAGTCTGTCCGAATCATGTTAGCAATTGCCGCATTTTATGATTATGAAATCTGGCAAATGGATGTCAAAACTGCATTCCTGAATGGATATCTCAAAGAAGAGTTGTATATGATGCAACCAGAAGATTTTGTCGATCCAAAAGGTGCTAACAAAATGTGCAAGCTCCAGCGATCCATCTATGGACTGGTGCAAGCATCTCGGAGTTGGAATATACGCTTTGATAAGTTGATCAAAGCATATAGATTTATACAGACTTGCGGTGAAGCCTGTATTTACAAGAAGTGAGTGGGAGCACTACAACCTTTCTGATAAGTATATGTGAATGACATATTGTCGATCGGAAATGATGTAGAATTTTCTGGAAAGCATAAAGGAGTGTTTGAAAGGAGTTTTTCAAAGAAAGACCTTGGTGAAGCTGCTTACATATTGGGCATCAAGATCTATAGAGATAGATCAAGACGCTTGATAAGACTTTCGATGAGTACATACCTTGATAAGATTTTGAAGTAGTTCAAAATGGATCAGTCAAAGAAGGAGTTCTTGCCTAACTTGTAAGGTGTGAAGTTGAGTAAGACTCAAAGCCAGACCACGGCAGAAAAATATAGAGAGAATGAAAGTCATTCCCTATGCCTCAGCCATAGGTTCTATAAAGTATGTCATGCTGTGTACCAAACATGTTGTGTACCTTGCCATGAGTTTGTCAAGAGGGTACAATAGTGATCCAGGAGTAGATCACTGTACAGCGGTCAAAATTATCCTTAGTAACTGGATGACTAAGGAAATATTTCTCGATTATGGAGGTGATAAAGAGTTCGTCGTAAAGGGTTACATCGATGCAAGCTTTGACACTAAATCCAGATGACTCTAAGTATCAATCTGGATGCGTATTGAAAGTGGGAGCAATTAGCTAGAGTAGCTCTATGCAGAGCATTGTAGACATAGAAATTTGCGAAATACATACGGATCTGAATGTAACAGACCCGTTGACTAAACTTCTCTCACAAGCAAAACATGATCACACCTTATTACTCTTGGGTATTAATCACATTGTGATGTGAACTAGATTATTGACTCTAGTAAACCCTTTGGGTGTTGGTCACAAGGCGATGTGAACTATGGGTGTTATTCACATAACGATGTGAACTATCGGTATTAAATCACATGGCGATGTGAGCTAGATTATTGACTCTAGTGCAAGTGGGAGACTGAAGGAAAGATGCCCTAGAGGGAATAATAAAGTTGTTATTTATATTTCCTTATATCATGATAAATGTCTTTTATTCATGCTAAAATTGTATTAACCGGAAACTTGATACATGTGTGAATACATAGACAAAATAGAATGTCCCTGGTATGCCTCTACTAGACTAGCTCATTGATCAAAGATGGTTATGTTTCCTAGCCATAGACATGAGTTGTCATTTGATCAACGGGATCACATCATTAGGAGAATGATGTGATGGACAAGACCCATCCGTTAGCATAGCACCATGATCGTTTAGTTTTACTGCTATTGCTTTCTTCATGACTTATACATGTTCCTATGACTATGAGATTATGCAACTCCCGAATACCATAGGAACGCCTTGTGTGCTATCAAACGTCACAATGTAACTGGGTGATCATAAAGATGCTCTACAGGTGTCTCCGAAAGTATTCATGGTGTTGGCATTGATCAAGATTAGGATTTGTCACTCCGAGTGTCGGAGAGGTATCTCTGGGCCCTCTCGGTAACACACATCACAATAAGCCTTGCAAGCAAAAGACTAATGAGTTAGTCACGAGATGATGTGTTACGGAACGAGTAAAGAGACTTGCCGGTAACGAGATTGAACTAGGTATGGAGATACCGACGATCGAATCTCGGACAAGTAACATACCGATGACAAAAGGAACAACGTATGTTGTTATGCGGTTCTGACCGATAAAAGATCTTCGTAGAATATGTAGGAGCCAATATGAACATCCAGGTTCCGCTATTGGTTATTGACCGGAGTTGAGTCTCGGTCATGTCTACATAGTTCTCGAACCCGTAGGGTCCGCACACTTAACGTTTGATGACGATCGATATTATGAGTTTATGAGTTTTGATGTACCGAAGGTAGTTCGGAGTCCCGGATGAGATCACGGACATGACGAGGAGTCTCGGAATGTCCGAGACATAAAGATTGATATATTGGACGACTATATTCGGACACCGGAAGTGTTCCGGAAAAGTTTCGGATTTAACGGGATTGCCGGAGGGGGTTACCGGAACACCCTACGAAGGGGGATGGTCCATAGTGGGCCTTATGGAAAAGAGAGAGGCAGCCCATAGGGCTGGCCGGCGCCCCACCTAGGGTTCCTAGTTGGACTAGGATTGGGGGGGCGCCACCTCTCCCTCTTTTCCTTTCCCTCTCTTCCTTCTTTGGTGGTTCCTACTAGGAATAGGATTGCAATCCTATTCCTAGTAGGATTGCACCCCTAGCCGCACCAAACAAGGGCCGGCCGGCCTCCCCCCTTGCTCCTTTATATACGGGGGCAGGGGGGCACCCAAAGACACACAAGTTGAATTGTTCCAGCCGTGTGCGGTGCCCCCCTCCACAGAAACACACCTCGGTCATACCGTCGCGGTGCTTAGGCGAAGCCCTGCGCCGGTGAATACATCATATCCGTCACCACGCCGTCGTGCTGAAGAAACTCTCCCGTGAAGCTCAACTGGATCAAGAGCTCGTGGGACGTCATCAAGCTGAACGTGTGCTGAACGCGGAGGTGCCGTACGTTCGGTGCTTGATCGGTTGAATCGCGAAGAAGTTCGACTACATCAACCGCGTCACTTGACGCTTCCGCTTCCGGTCTACGAGGGTACGTAGACACACTCTTCCCTCTCGTTGCTATGCATCTGGTAGATAGATCTTGCGTGATCGTAGGAAAATTTTAAAATACTACGTTCCCCAAACAAAAACTTGAAAACTTCACAACACAAAACTTAGACAAAAATCTCGTGAGCTCCGTTAGAATAAGAAAACAAACCACTACTCAAAGGTACTGCAATGAATTCATTCTTTGTTTATATTGGTGTTAAACCTACTGTATTCCAACTTCTCTATGATTCATACTTCCCAATACTACTCATAGATGCATTGAAATAAGCAAACAACACACGAAAAACAGAATCTGTCAAAAACAGAACAGTCTGTAGTAATCTATAACTTTCGCATACTTCTGTAACTCCAAAAAATTGAAATAAATTGGTAAACGTGAGGAATTTGTCTACTAATCATCTGCAACAAGAATCAACTAAATAGCACACTCTTGTAAAATCTGGTGACCATTCTAGCAAGCGCTAACGATTCTGTTTTTCACAGCAAGATCATATAAACTTCACACAAGTCTTCCCAAAGGTTCTACTTGGCACAAACACTAATTAAAACACAAAACCACATCTAAACAGAAGCTAGATGCAATATTTATTCCTAAACAGAAGCAAAAAACAAAAAATATAAAATTGGGTTGCCTCCCAACAAGCACTATCGTTTTACGCCCCTAGCTAGGCACGATACATGGATAGATCTAGGTATTGCCATCTTTGGAAGACAATCCATAAGTGGCTCTCATAAGAGATTCATATGGCAATTTAATTTTCTTCCTAGGAAAGTGTTCCATGCCTTTGCTTAATGGAAATTGGAATCTAATATTTCCTTCCTTCATATCAATAATTGCACCAATCGTTCTAAGGAAAGGTCTACCAAGAATAATAGGACATGAAGGATTGCAATCTATATCAAGAACAATGAAATCTACGGGCACATAATTCCTATTGGCAACAATAAGAACATCATTAATCCTTCCTATAGGTTTCTTAATAGTGGAATCCGCAAGATGCAAATTTAAAGAACAATCGTCAAGCTCATGGAACCCTAGCAAATCACACAAAGTTTTTGGGATAGTGGAAACGCTTGCACCCAAATCACACAAAGCAAAGCATTCATGATCTTTAATTTTTATTTTAATAGTAGGTTCCCACTCATCATAAAGCTTTCTAGGGATAGGAACTTCTAATTCAAGTTTTTCTTCATAAGATTGCATCTAAGCATCAACTATGTGTTTGGTAAAAGCTTTATTTTGACTATAAGCATGCGGAGAGTTTAGTACGGATTGCAACAAGGAAATACAATCAGTAAAAGAGAAATTATTATAATTGGATCCCTTGAAATCCAAAGTAGTGGGTTCATCACTATGCAAAGTTTTAATCTCTTCACTCCCACTTTTAACAATTTTAGCATCAAGATCTAAAAACTCCGAATCATTGGGACACCTTAAAGTAGATTCATCTCCAATCCTATCTTTATCAAGATTCATACTAGAAAAGAAGGATCTAATAGGAGACACATCAATAACTTTTAGATCTTCATCTTTATTTTCATGATAACTAGAAGAACATGCTTTTATATAATTCTCTCTTTTAGCACGCATCCTAGCGGTTCTTTCTTTGCATTCATCAATGGAAATTCTCATGGCTTTGAGAGACTCATTGATATAATACTTAGGTGCGATAGATCTAAGTTTCAAAGAATCAACATCAAGAGTAATTCTATCCACACTTCTAGCCAATTCATCAATCTTAAGCAATTTTTCTTCAAGCATAGCATTGAAATTCTTTTGTGAAATCATAAACTCCTTAACACTACTTTCAAATTGCGAAGGCATCTTTCCATAAGAGTTGTTGTAGGTATTACCATAATTGTTAGAGGAATTACTAGGAAAAGTCCTAGGATTAAAGTTCTCACTATAAGCATTGTTACCAAAATTATTCCTTCCAACAAAGTTCACAAGCAAAGGTTCATTATTATTTTCAATCGAAGCGGACAAAGGCATATCATTAGGATCAGACACAAATCTCTTCAATAGCATACACTTTTTTACTAGTAGAACTTTCGATGTGCCATTGAGAATAATTAACCATAATATTATCTAGGAGTTTAGTAGCTTCTCCTAAGGTAGTTTCCATGAAAGTGCCTCCCGCGGCCAAATCTAAAAGATTTCTAGAAGCAAAATTCAAGCCAGCATAAAAGTTTTGAATAATCATCCATAAGTTCAAACCATGTGTAGGGCAATTGCGTATCATTAACTTCATTCTCTCCCAAGCTTGTGCAACATGCTCATGATCTAGTTGCTTAAAATTCATAATATCGTTTCTAAGAGAGATGATCTTAGCAGGAGGGAAATACTTAGAGATAAAAGCATCTTTGCACTTATTCCATGAATCAATACTATTTCTAGGCAAAGAGGAAAACCAAGTTTTAGCATGATCTCTAAGTGAAAACAGAAATAACTTCAATTAAACAATATCGTTATCCGTATCCCTTTTCTTTTGCATATCACACAAATCGACAAATTTGTTTAGATGGGTAGTGGCATCTTCACTAGGAAGGCCGGAAAATTGATCTTTCATAACAAGATTCAACATAGCAGCATTGATCTCACAAGATTCAGCATCGGTAATAGGAGCAATCGGAGTGTTAATAAAATCATTATTGTTGGTATTGGAGAAGTCACACAATTTGGTATTGTTTTGAGCCATAGTGACAAGCAAGCAATCGAACACACAAGCAAACAAGAAGCAAGCGAACGATAAACACACGGCAGAAGAAGGGCGAATATAACGGCAAGGGTGAAGTGGGGGAGAGGAAAACGAGAGGCAAATAAATGTAATGCGAAGTATAAGGGTTTGTGATAGGTACTTGGTATATGACTTTTGCGTAAGCCTCCCCGGCAACGGTGCCACAAATTCTTCTTGCTACTTCTCGAGCTTGTGTTGTATTCCCTCGAAGAGGAAAGGGTGATGCAGCACAGTAGCATAAGTATTTCCCTCAGTTTTTGACCCTCGCACCTGCACAAACAAATAAGAACTTCGCAGCCAACGCGATAAGGGGTTGTCAATCCCTTTACGATCACATACGAAAGTGAGATCTGATAGAGATGATAGTTTGATATTTTTTGTATTTTTGGATATAAGAACAGAAAGTAAAAGCGGAAAAGTAAAGTAGATTGTAGATTGATATGTTGAGAATAGACCCGGGGGCCATAGTTTTCTCTAGTGGCTTCTCTCATGATAGAGATATTCTACGGCGGGTGTCGGGGAAACTGACCGCCCACGAACACATATGGGACCGAAGCCCCTTCTACGTTGCGTTAAGGGAGCGGAGGGAGCACGAAGAGCGGATCGAGGAGCACACGCGGGCAGTTTTACCCAGGTTCGGGCCGCGCGGACGCGTAAAACCCTACTCCTGCCTTGGTTGTATTGAGTCCTTGGGCTCGGGAGCTTGAAGATCTACAGTACTAGCTACACCGAGCGAGAGAGTGATCGAGTTTCTGGGATAGAACCCCCTCTACGTTGTGGATGGGCCTCCTTTTATAGTTCAAAGGGGTCACCGACAGGTGTCAACGTAGAGGAGGGTAAAAGTGTAAATTTGGTGGTAGTTGTAATAGTGCATGAACAGTACATGAACAGTGGTCTTCACCTAACTCTGACGGTGGGGGACAAGAGCATTGAATGCCCATCGCCGTCGCCCCAAAAGCGTCCGTCCATGCGTCTCCATTCGCCACGGCGATGGCTTCGTCACCGCGGCTCGCCAGCGTGTCCCTCAGGCTGCACAGCTATCTGCCACGTGCCTCTGGAAGGGCCCCAGGGCGACGCGTGGCCAGATGAGCTGGAGCGCAGGCACACAACGTAAGCCTCCCCCGGCAAGTACCTTGCCGGGGGCGCAATCTTGCCGGGCCCGGGAGCTTGTCGCTCTCCGGGTCCTGCTGGGGCGCACGATGCGCCACGATGTATCTTCTGGGGTGTGGTTTTCTGGTCTTCCTGGCAAGCTCCTCTTGCCAGGGTCTTGTGAGGATAGAATGGTCTTGTGCTTGGAACAGCCTTCCCGGTAAGCTCCTCTTGCCGGGGCCTTGATCCTCTGACTTGTATACTTTGTTCTTGAATGGCTTCGAAGGGGTCCAGAATGGGCTTTGGCGGGCACGTGGTGAGCCAGGCCACGGGATGCCGCTACTTCCCGTGCACAAGTCGGGATACTAGGGTACCACTACTCTAGTACACCGACAGGAGCCCCCGGGCCTGGGCCACACACGGTGCCGAGCGCTGTTGGGCCAGGCCCTGAACAGTGCACGGGCACACGCGGCCCACGGCGCGCCGTTTCCCACTCCGCATCTGCCGCACCTCTCCCTAACGGCACGCGTCGATTGCGGCGTCATGGGAGAGATCGTGGCCTGCTTCTTTAATGAAAAATGCGAAACGTCCCCCACTTCCCCCTTTAAAAGCAGAGGAAGCAGGGGCAGTTTCCCTCCATTGCCTTCATTGTGTCTTCAATCTCCAGAAATCCCCCGTCGCCCTCTGCTTCCGCAAAGGCCGACAGAGAGTTGAGCTCCACCCTCTCCTTCGCCGTCTCCGACACCCGTAGCGCCGTCGACCTCCTCGCCTCTCTCCTCGCCGCCCCCGCCATGGCTCCGAAAAGCGACAAGGCGAAGAGCGACAAGGCGAAGAAGGAGAAGTCCGAGCAGGCGGCAAAGCTGGCAGCTATGCGGAGAAGGAGGGTGGTCTTCCCGCCGAGGCTCGATGCGAGGGAGCTGCGGGACAAGTATTACTTGTTCTGGGCGAGGGAGACGAAAGCTCATCCCCGCACCAGAGTCCTCCCCGCCGTCGCCGTCGACATGTTCCCGGGAGGTTACTTCTATTTTGCTGCATTCTTCCATTGCGGTCTCTGTCCTCCGTATTCGGAGTTCTTCTGTGATGTGATGAACACGTACGGACTCCACCTCTTAGATTTCACCCAAATGCCGACTATGTCGGGGTCCACCCAAATGTAGCCCTCTTCCGCCACTTCTTCATGCCTAGAGTAGAGTCTGGATCCCCACTCTCCGGCGGCATCTCCTGGATCTTTAGGTTGAACAAGAAAGAGGCGTACTTGAAAGGAGAGCTTCGCGGCAAGTGGGAGGAGTGGAGAGCCGATTGGTGCTGGGTTCTGGAAGATGCGCCCGAGCCGTTTACCTCGCCGCGCAAGACTGCAATAGTGCGCGGCAAGGATTGGAGCGATTTGGCCCCCGAGGACGACAAGTTGGAGATTGCCCTCACTAGGATCCTTCGTCTCCGGGCCGCCAATCTGACTGTGGGCGAAGTTGGGGCTGATTTCCTCCGCCGCCGCATTGCGCCTCTGCAGGAAAGAAAGAGACCTGCTTGGGAGTTCGGCAACGCGGCAGACCGCATGAGGCTGCGCCCCGGGTTGAACTATAATTTCACCGTCTTGGAGCTGAAGGTGATGGTCCGGGAACTGTTTAAGCATGACCCCAAGCACCCGGAGTGGTTCAGACCATCGGTAGGAGTAGTTCCTCTGTGTAACAATACTGCCCTCAGTGCCATCCGCGCGGCAATGCCTGAGTGCGACTCCCATGGGGTCGTCCCCACCTGGCTGGTGCCCTCGGCGGAGACCGTGCAGGCCTTCTTCGACAATCTGGTCGAAAAGCCACGCAACGCCGAGGAAAAGAAGGGCCTCACCCGGGAGACCACCGACCGGGATGTAGCATACATTGCCTCCAGAATGGAGGAGGCCGCCGCAGCTGCAGCTGCGGGCGAATTTGGATGTACTGTGGACGAAGCAGAGGCAGCGGACGCAGTGAGCCAAGCCAAGGAGGCGGAAATCCTCAAGCTGCTGAAGATTGCGCCCGAGGAGTTTGCCGGGGAGCCTGCCGGGAAGCCTGCCGGGACGAGCGGGGCTGCCGGGCAAGGCTCTGAGTCCAGAGAGCCCGCCGAGGAGGACGCCGAATTGGGCGATTCCGACGAAGACTCGGGCGGGTCACTGAACCTCGACGACGACGCTTCCTCATCCTCGGAGAACTCTCCGCCACCACCAAGCCCTCCGCAACAACAGAAGAAGCGCCCCCGCAAGACCGCTGAGACGACGAGGCCACAGGCGCCTCGACAGTAGCCGAAGCGCCGTGCGACGCGTGCCACCACGACGAGCGAGGTCGTCAAGGAGGCCCCCCATGCCCGAGCGACAAGTGGAGGGGGATCTTCCCGGAGTGGCCCTGGTGCCCCTTCTGCCCCTCGGTCCTCGGCGATGACCGGTGCTGGGTCTTCACAGCCCACAGCCCCGGAGCCCGCTAAGCGCCCGAGGGAGCCTTCTCCTCCAGCTCCTCGCGTCGGAGCGCGCCAGGTGGAGTTTGACTTCTCCGCCCTCAGCTCCGATGAAGAGGAGGAAGAGTAAGTACTTGCAATTTCTATTACCCTTGGTTTTGTCTTGACTTCTCTTGCTTGGTTCTAATTCTGATCTTGTTTGGCTTCCAGGACCTTGACCCAGAGGATGGCGAAGAGGGCCAAGATCCCTGTGGTTGACATTGAGGACGACGAGCCCGTCGCGGCGACGGGTGATGTGCCAGCGACAAGCCTGCCGGACCAGCCTGCTGCTCCGGAGAGCAGCCCCCAGCGTAAGCCTGGTATTCACTTTTCTGTTTAACAGGCGCGCTTGAGGTTGTTATCCTTGTTAATGTCTTGATGTCTTGTGCAGAAGTGGAGCCGCAGCCGCAGGAGCACCAGGAGGTCGCCCCCGACGAGCCGCTTG
>LR738709.1:92038443-92080740 GCA_902687465.1 Secale cereale
CCCCCCCCCCCCCCCCCCCCCGCCAAGGATGAGCTCCCCGGCGAGGGACAGTGCTCCGCCAAGGGCGGGCACTCCGCCAAGGGCGAGTACCCCGCCAAGGGCGAGCAGTCCGACAAGGGTGAGCACCCCGCCAAGGGAAGGCGCAAGCGGCCCTCCGCCAGCGGGAGCCACCACTATGCCGCCAAGGGAAAATTCCCCGGCGAGGGACTCAGTCGTTGAAGAGGCCCGCGAAGGTAACCCTTGTAATTTCTTCTTCTTGAATTCTTCTTTTTTGGATATTTGCTTGACAAATCTTTCTTTTCTTTTTCTTCTATTGCCAGACCCGCCCGCCCCGGAGCCGATGGAGACGGAAACCATCGCCGAGGAGGAGGTGTGCGGCGAAACTGGCGACGGCACCGCCGCGGAAGGAATGACCGGCGCCGACGAGCCAGCCGCCGAGGAGACTGCCCCAACCGCCGACGCCGCGGCTGGGAAAGGGACCGGCGACCATACCGCGGGCCCGGAGGCCGCGGGAGCGCCGGACGCTGCACCGGCCGCCGACCCCTCCGCCTCCGCACCTGGGTCGGGCATCTATCTGGAGGACGCCAACGGGGTCTTCATCCAAGTCCCTTGGGCGTCTTCATCAAGGGCACCAGCGGAGGGGGAGATCTTCGACGGAGAAGTTCTCGCCTCCGCCGGGTTGAAGGTTGTCGACGCGCCCGGCAGTGCTGACGAGCCCGAAGAGGAGAAGCTCCTACGTCGACTCCTGGGTTTGTACAGGGCCAGGCAAGCCAAGCTGGAGTCCCGAGAGGCTCTGGCTGCCAAGGCCAGTGCTGATATGGAGAAGTGTGCCGCGGAGCTCCGTGCCGCCAACCAGGCGGCCCTCCGAAACTTGGCGGAGGAGCGCGAAGAGCTTGCCGGGGCACATCAAGCATTCCTCCTCGAGAAGGCCGAGGTGGAGGAGCAGCAGCGACTGGCCGCCGAGGAGCTGTCCCGGCGGGAGGGAGTGCTCAACCAGCGGAAGGTCGACCTCGACAGTCACGAGGACGACCTCACCGCTCGAGAGGAGGCCATTGGCGGGGCTCTGCAGGAGGCGAGGGATGCTGCCACTGCCGCAGAAACCGCCAAGAGGGACCTGGAGGCTCGGGTGGCGCAGATGGAGCTGAACTTGAAGGCGAGTGAAGACAGGGTCATCGCGCTCAACGTGGCGCGGGAGAAGGACGCTCATACAAACTCGGAGCTGCAGGTCCGCCTCTCCGAGAAAGGTAAAGAGCTCACTGACACCAGGGACTCCATCGCTGACTTAGAGCTGAAGGTTTCCACCCTCACCGACTCGCTTGACGCCGCCCGAGACCGCGAGACAAAGCTGAAGGACGATCTCCGCAGTGAGAGGCGCTTGCTGGAGAGCGCCGCCGTCTCGCAAAACAACTTCCAGCGGACGGTGGAGCAATGGACCGAGGAGCTCGTCGCCTCCGCCGCCAACATCGACATGGAGATGGCGGCGCTGAGGGCGGAGCACCTCGTGTACTCCCCCGACGAGAGCCTCCCCCATAGCGCCAAACTGAGTCTGTTCTTCAGGGGAGTGGCGCCGGCGCTGGCGAGGCTACGGGAGAAGATCCCCGCGCAGCTGGCTGACGAGGCGCGCCGGCTTTGCATGGGCACCATGGAGCGGGTCTTGTCGAAGATCGTCTACCGCAACCCAGGGATCAACCTCGTCAACGTCCTCCGGACCCTGCCGCCCGAAGCTGACCAGGAGGCGTTGAAGGCGCAAGTTGCCCACATCGTGGCCAAGGCGGGCAAGATCCAGAGGGTCGACAGAGACCGTAGGGACTAGGTTTCCTTCTTTCCGCTTCCTTTGCCGCTGTATATTAAGTCATGGGTAGTAGTTGGTTAGAACAGCGGCAAGTTATCTCTGTAATATATACTTTTATTTTGGGTAATCGATGCAGTGTTATCTCCCTTGCTTTTAGCCCTTCACTTTGTATGCTTTCCACCCTACGCTTTTAGGGAACCTGCCGGCAAAGGGACCCTTGCCGCGAGCGCTGAGTACTGGACCCTTAGCAGCCTGCTACCAGTGCCCTCGCCGGCAAGAAACCTCGCCGCAGCTAGTCGCAGCACACTTAAGTTGTTGGGCGAACTCGAAAACGAAATAAGGGCGCGACACTTGTCGCAGCTCACTTAAGCCGTTAAGCGTGCTCGAAACAAAGCAAGGGTGCGGCTAGCCACGGGTAGGTTCCTCCGCGCACAGGTTTTCCATACAAAGTGTGGTTGTTCAAGGAAGACAACTGAAATTTTAAAAATTTGAATTGCTCAAATTCTGGCAACTTAGCTTTCACGGATTGTTTGCTTCCCAGCAAGGCTTCCCTTTCTTGAACAGCACTTGGTCCATACTCCTATCTCCTTCCCCCCCGGCAAACTTGTGCGCGAGGAACACTCCTTCTGTTTCAGAGAGAAAGGCAGAAGAGGAGGAAATACAAGTACGGGGCCTTGCGGCTTGTTACTGCTTACCGGGGATGTGTGCTGCACAAAATGTTAGATGATACATGCAAGTAAAAGGAAAAGCATGAAATGACAAACGGTGCGTAGCACAAAAGTTTTACTGATGCACGGGGGTCTGCGCCCGGCTTTGTACAAAGGTTTACATGCAATAGCGGCAAGACTTGTACAAAAGGTGGTTGCCAGAGCGGATCACGGCAACCGCGCCTTATGGGTGAAACTTGCGAAGATGCTCTATGTTCCAGGAGTTGCTCACCGGTAAGCCTTCTTCGGTCTCAAGGCGGACAACGCCGGGCCTTGTTACTTGTCTCACCCGATAAGGGCCTTCCCACTTCGGCGTCAACTTGTTGGATCCCTTGGCGGACTGAACGCGCCGAAGAACAAGGTCGCCTTCCTCGAGACTCCTGGCCTTGACTTTGCGGCTATGATAGCGGCGCAAAGCTTGCTGGTATCGAGCAGCTCGTACAGCAGCCTGGAGACGGTTCTCCTCGAGGAGCAATGCATCATCTTGCCGCAGTTGCTCTTGCTCGAGCTCATCGTAAGCGAGCACTCGAGGAGACCATATACGAGTTCCGTGGGGAGAACTGCCTCTGCTCCATAGACAAGAGCAAAGGGTGTCTGTCCGGTGGCTCGATTCGGTGTCGTTCTGATTGACCAAAGAGCCGCCGGCAACTCCTCTATCCAGTTTCTTCCGCACTTGTGCAGCCTGTCGAAGGTTCTTGTCTTGAGTCCGCGCAACACTTCAGCATTTGCCCTCTCTGCTTGACCATTGCTCCTTGGGTGAGCAACAGAAGAAAAGCAGACCTTGGCGCCAAGGTCTTGGACGTACTGCATGAAGGTGCGGCTTGTGAACTGTGTGCCGTTGTCGGTGATGATCCTGTTAGGGATTCCGAAACGGCAAACAATTGACCTGAAGAACCTGACTGCTGACTGTGTTGTCACCTTTCTCACTGGTTCCACTTCTGGCCACTTTGTGAACTTGTCGATCGCAACGTACAAGTACTCAAAGCCCCCAACGGCGCGGGGAAAGGGGCCGAGAATGTCGAGCCCCCAGACCGAGAAGGGCCAGGACAAAGGGATCGTCTGGAGAGCTTGAGCTGGCTGATGAATTTGCTTGGCATGGAACTGGCACGCTTCACACTTGGTTACTTATGCAGTTGCATCTTGGAGGGCTTTTGGCCAAAAGAACCCTTGCCGGAACGCTTTCCCGGCAAGTGCTCTTGCGCCGATGTGGTGGCCACATATGCCTCCATGTATCTCTGCCAACAGCTTCTGTCCATCTTCCCGGGAAATGCACTTCAACCTGACACCGTTGAGTCTTCTTCTGTACTGTTCGTTGCCTACGAATTGGTACATACTTGACTGTCTGGTTATCCTCTCTATCTCTTCTGGTTCTTCGAGAAGTTCTCCAGTTTGAAGAAAACGAACGATTTGTTGCGCCCATGCTGGAGCCTGAGGCTCAACAACAAGGACTAAAGGCATCAGTGCTGCTGCGGGAACCTCAGCTTCTACGGCAAGAACCTGCGGCCTTGCCGGAGCTGAAGGTTCCCTGGCAAGCCTGCCGGGGCAAGGCTTGTCGGGAAAACCTGCTTCAACTGTACAGACCCTTGGGTCTGCAGGAGCAGACTGTTCCTCAGCATCTTGGTTGTTGTTCTTGGGGATCTTGGCGGCGGCTTCGGGAAGATCCGCCGGCAAGTAGTCGCCAGAGATCAACTTCCTCTTCTTGCTTGGCCCAACTGATGGTGTAACGGATGGTTGAGTTAGCTTGAGCACGAAGGTCCCTGGTTCCACAGGTAACTTCATTGCAGCACATTTTGAGAGGCCATCTGCGATATCATTTTGAGCTCTTGGAACGTGCTCCATCTGCAGGCCTTCAAAGTGCTCTTCAAGCTTCCTCACTTCATCGACATAAGCTTCCATCAGAGGGCTCTGGTTACTCTTGTTTACTTGTCGGACCACCAATTGTGAATCTCCCCGCACAATCAACTTCTTGATCCCAAGTTCGGCTGCAATTCTGAGACCGGCGAGCAAACCTTCATATTCAGCAGTATTGTTCGTCGCTTGCTCCTTGGGAAAGTGCATCTGAACAACGTACTTGAGGTGCTCCCCGGTGGGCGCTATGAGTAACACGCCAGCACCGGCGCCTTGCAGCGAGAAGGCACCATCGAAGTACATTATCCACTCTTTGCTTGCTTCTTGGACGGGGATGCTTGTCTCTGGAACTTCTTCATCTGGTGTTGGCGTCCACTCTGCTATGAACTCTGCCAAAGCTCTGCTCTGTATAGTTGAAGTACTCTCAAACTTGAGACCAAAGCTTGACAGCTCCAGTGCCCACTCGACGATCCTACCTGTTGCTTCTGGATTTTGCAATATCCTCTTCAACGGAAAGCGAGTGACCACCGTTATCTCATGTGCTTGGAAGTAATGGCGCAGCTTCCTTGAGGCCATGAGGAGGCCAAAAAGCAATTTCTGCACCCCAGAATATCTTGATCTAGCCCCCTGCAAGAGGGAACTTACAAAATAAACTGGGCGCTGCACCATCTTCTTTCCCACTTCTCCTTGTTCCTACGCAAACTTGTCCTTGTCGGGGCCAGAGCTTGTCGGGGAAGCCCCCTGCTTGTCGCTGGATGCGCTTGCCGGGGATGTGGGCTCCCTCTCCGCTACTAACGCAGCACTAACCACTTGATTGGTTGCCGCTAGGTACAGCAGCAACTTCTCTTGTGGACTAGGTGCGACAAGTATTGGAGTGGAGGATAGGTATCCTTTCAAGTCTTGCAGCGCTGCCTCCGCTTTTGGAGTCCATTTCATAGGACCTGCCTTTTTCAAGATTTTGAAGAAAGGTAGGGCGCGTTCTGCAGACTTTGAAATGAACCTGCTGAGGGCAGCCACACAACCAGCAAGTCTCCTTACATCCTTGACGCGCTTCGGGGCTTCAATCTACTCGATGGCTTTTATCTTGTCGGGGTTGGCTTCAATCCCCCTCTGGGACACAAAGAACCCGAGAAGCTTGCCGGAGGGGACTCCGAAGACGCACTTCTCGGGGTTCAGCTTGAGTTGTATCTTGCGCAGATTCTCAAAGGTTTCTTCTAAGTCTTGGATCAGGGTGTACTTGCTCTTGCTCTTGACCACTATATCATCCATGTAGGCTTCTACATTCCTGTGTATCTGTGGCTCAAAAGCAGTGTGTACCACCCTTGCAAATGTTGAGCCTGCATTCTTCAATCCAAAGGGCATGCGTATGAAGCAGTATGTGCCACATGGGGTAATGAATGCAGTCTTCTCTTCATCTTCCTCAGCCATGAATATCTGGTGGTAACCTGAGTATGCATCGAGAAATGAAAGCAACTCACATCCAGCCGTGGAGTCAACAATCTGGTCGATGTGCGGCAAGGGAAAAGGATCCTTGGGACAAGCTTTATTCACATCAGTGAAGTCTATACAAAGTCTCCATTTCCCATTAGCCTTTCGCACGACAACTGGATTGGCCAACCATGTAGGATGGAGTACACCTCTAACCAGGCCGGCTGCTTCCAACTTCCTTATCTCCTCGGCAATGAACTCTTGGCGCTCCACAGCTTGCTTTCTGACCTTCTGCTTGACGGGCCGCGCGTGAGGACAAACAGCAAGCTTGTGCTCAATTACCTTCCTGGGAACACCGGGGATGTCAAACGGTTGCCATGAGAACATGTCGACATTCGCCCGCAGGAAGGCAACGAGCGCGCTTTCCTATTTGGGGTCGAGTGTAGCACTGATGGTGAAGGTACCACCAGTGTCGTCCTCCTTGGCGGAAAACTTCTTGGTTGCGGGTGGAGCTGCCATTCCTTCCTTGGACTTGCCGGTGGAGCTCGATGGTGCGTCCTCGACGGCAGCGCAGCACTCCGAAGAGGTGCGTTTGCCGGAGTGGGCCCCAGAGCTCTTGCCGGACTTGGTCTTGGTCTTCCCCCCGGGAGCTTCAGCGGCAAGTGTCTTGCTGTCTGCCGCGGCTGCTGCATCCCGGTAGATCTTGTCGGCGCAGATAAGCGCGTCCTTCTTGTCGCCGGGGACAGAGATGACGCTTATCGGCCCCGGCATCTTGAGCATGTTGTACGCATAGTGGGAAGCTGCCATGAACTTGGCGAGCGCAGGACGGCCAAGTATCCCATTATATGGCAATAGGATATCGGCAACGTCGAACATGATCCTCTCAGTCCTGAAGTTGAGCTCTCCGCCAAAGGTCACCGGCAGCGTGATCTTCCCCTCCGGCTTGCTCCTTCCCGGGTTGATTCCTTGGAACGTCCCGGTTTCCTCGAGCTCGCTGTCAGGGATCTGCAGTTTCTTGATCACAGCGGAGGAGATCAAGTTGAGGCCGGCCCCGCCGTCAACCAACATCTTGGTGACCTTGAGGTTGCGGATAGTTGGTGAAACCAACATCGGCAAACACCCGACCGCAGTTGTGCGGTCAGGGTGGTCCTCAAGGTCGAAGATGATGGGCGTGCCGGACCATTTCAGCAGCTTGCGTGACTCGACGGGTGGCTCTGCTGCATTCACTTCCCGCACCCATTGCTTGAGTTGGCAGTGGGAAGTGTGCAGAGAGGCACCTCCGTCGACACACAGAACCTCTGTGGCCTTCTGGAACTCCTGCTCGCTGTTGTCTCCTTCTTCCATGTCTTCATCGTCGTCTTCGTTTTTATCCTTGTCGCGGCCCCGGGGAGGTCTGTCTCCTTGCCGCTGCTTAGCCTTGCCGCGGCGTCCCCCCCGGCCATTGAACGGCCGCTTCTTGCTGGGCTCTCCCCCGCCTCCTTGGGCCTTCTCCTTGTCGCGACGCTCGTATTCAGCCTTCTGCTGTTCTACGAGGTACTCTACCCTCTTACAGTTCTGGAGATCGTGGCCCTTGGTGCGGCGGATCTTGCAGTACTGCTTGTTGGAGCCGTCCTGCTTGTCGGCTGCCGCTACAGGGGCGGGCTCCTTGCCGGAACCACCAGCCTGTGTCTTCTTAGCGGGAGCCTCCTTGCCGGATTGCTCGACAACCAGTATCTCCTTGTTCTTCTTCTTTCTATTGTTCCGCCGCCAGTTTTTTCTTGCCGGGGCGGCATCCTCAATATCTGTTCCTCCTGCTCCAGCATCCTCTCCGGGGAGTCTCCTCCCCTCTTCAGCACGTGCACATTTGTCAGCCAGAGCATAAAGCTCGCTGACGTCCCGGATCTTGGTCATCGCCATCTCCTCCCTCATCCGGCGGTTACGCACGTTCTGGTGGAACGCGCTGATAACCGCGGCAGGGTGGACATCGGGGATGTTGTGCTGAACGCGGCTGAACCTTTGGATATACTTTCGCAGGGATTCTCCCTCCTTCTGGGCAAGGATGTGGAGATCGCTCTCCTGGCCGTGGGGTTTGTGGCCGCCCGTGAAGGCGCCAACAAACTGGTGGCACAAATCCGCCCAAGAAGATATGGAGTTCTCCGGCAAGTGCATAAGCCAAGACCTGACGTTTGGCTTAAGCACGAGCGGGAAGTAGTTGGCTAGGATCTTCTCGTCGCGTCCCCCGGTAGCCTGCACCGCAATGGTGTAGATGCTGAGGAACTCCGAGGGGTGTGTCTTGCCGTCGTACTTCTCGGGCACGTCGGGCTTGAAGTTCTTCATGCTGGGCCACTGGACTTGCCGCAGCTCTCGGGTGAACGCAAGACAACCTGCCGCATACGGTAAGTCGCCTGGTTCACCGGGCGCGTGCATGTCGACAGCAGTCCCAGCGCACTGATCAGACTGTCTTTGGGCTTCTCGTCGACGCTCGATACGAGTCCGAGCGTCCTCTTGTCGCCTGTCGTCGAGGACTTGGCGCTGATCGCGGCGAGCCCACGGATCCGACGACGCCGTGGAGTCGTCATCGACGTTGATCCGGCGGGGTGGCGATTTCTGCTTCTGCGGCGGGGAGTGCACGGTAGTTGCACCCCCGGCGGTCTTGTCTCCATCGGCCCTCGTTTGGTCGACTTGCCGCGGCCGCGATGTTGCCGGCTGCTGCGGCGTGTCGTTGTTGGCGAAGGCGATGAGGCTCTGGATCGTCGCCCTCCAGTCTTCGGCCTTGTCTGCCGCTGGAGGGAAGTCAAGGAGCAGCTGGGCTCTAGCAAGAGCTTCTGCTGGAGAGGAGGGAAGCGGTGGCGAGCGGTGCGAGGAGCGAGATATGCTCGGACTTCTAACATGGTTAGAAGGAGCATGGCCTCGCCCCGGCGACCGCGCCTTGCTCGTACCAGCGCACTGGCCTTGAGCATCCCGCGATCCACCGACTTGTCCCCGTCCCAGCAAGCCTATGGTACCCCCGGTACCACGTCGCTGCTGGTCCGGCACCTCCTGAGAGGGACGTGGTGCGTGCACGGACGCCGAGGTATTGGAGTTCACATCCAAAGGTTCATTATTATTTTCAATCGAAGTGGACAAAGGCATATCATTAGGATCAGACACAAATCTCTTCAATAGCATACACTTTTTTACTAGTAGAACTTTCGATGTGCCATTGAGAATAATTAACCATAATATTATCTAGGAGTTTAGTAGCTTCTCCTAAGGTAGTTTCCATGAAAGTGCCTCCCGTGGTCGAATCTAAAAGATTTCTAGAAGCAAAATTCAAGCCAGCATAAAAGTTTTGAATAATCATCCATAAATTCAAACCATGTGTAGGGCAATTGCGTATCATTAACTTCATTCTCTCCCAAGCTTGTGCAACATGCTCATGATCTAGTTGCTTAAAATTCATAATATCGTTTCTAAGAGAGATGATCTTAGCAGGAGGGAAATACTTAGAGATAAAAGCATATTTGCACTTATTCCATGAATCAATACTATTTCTAGGCAAAGAGGAAAACCAAGTTTTAGCACGATCTCTAAGTGAAAACAAAAATAACTTCAATTAAACAATATCGTTATCCGTATCC
Source organism: Secale cereale (assembly GCA_902687465.1). Lineage (NCBI taxonomy): Eukaryota > Viridiplantae > Streptophyta > Magnoliopsida > Poales > Poaceae > Secale > Secale cereale. The sequence goes on from LR738709.1 coordinate 92,047,818, forward strand.
CTTTTCTTTTGCATATCACACAAATCGACAAATTTGTTTAGATGGGTAGTGGCATCTTCACTAGGAAGGCCGGAAAATTGATCTTTCATAACAAGATTCAACAGAGCAGCATTGATCTCACAAGATTCAGCATCGGTAATAGGAGCAATCGGAGTGCTAATAAAATCATTATTGTTGGTATTGGAGAAGTCACACAATTTGGTATTGTTCTGAGCCATAGTGACAAGCAAGCAATCCAACACACAAGCAAACAAGAAGCAAGCGAACGATAAACACACGGCAGAAGAAGGGCGAATATAACGGCAAGGGTGAAGTGGGGGAGAGGAAAACGAGAGGCAAATAAATGTAATGCGAAGTATAAGGGTTTGTGATAGGTACTTGGTATATGACTTTTGCGTAAGCCTCCCCGGCAACGGTGCCACAAATTCTTCTTGCTACTTCTCGAGCTTGTGTTGTATTCCCTCGAAGAGGAAAGGGTGATGCAGCACAGTAGCGTAAGTATTTCCCTCAGTTTTTGAGAACCAAGGTATCAATCCAGTAGGAGACCACGCGCGAGTCCCTCGCACCTGCACAAACAAATAAGAACTTCGCAGCCAACGCGATAAGGGGTTGTCAATCCCTTTACGGTCACATACGAAAGTGAGATCTGATAGAGATGATAGTTTGATATTTTTTGTATTTTTGGATATAAGAACAGAAAGTAAAAGCGGAAAAGTAAAGTAGATTGTAGATTGATATGTTGAGAATAGACCAGGGGGCCATAGTTTTCTCTAGTGGCTTCTCTCATGATAGAGATATTCTACGGCGGGTGTCGGGGAAACTGACCGCCCACGAACACCTATGGGACCGGAGCCCCTTCTACATTGCGGTAAGGGAGCGGAGGGAGCACGAAGAGCGGATCGAGGAGCACACGCGGGCAGTTTTACCCAGGTTCGGGCCGCGCGGACGCGTAAAACCCTACTCCTGCCTTGGTTGTATTGAGTCATTGGGCTCGGGAGCTTGAAGATCTACAGTACTAGCTACACCGAGCGAGAGAGTGATCGAGTTTCTGGGATCGAACCCCCTCTACGTTGTGGATGGGCCTCCTTTTATAGTTCAAAGGGGTAACGGACAGGTGTCAACGTAGAGGAGGGTAAAAGTGTAAATTTGGTGGTAGTTGTAATAGTGCATGAACAGTATATGAACAGTGGTCTTCACCTAACTCTGACGGTGGGGGACAAGAGCATTGAATGCCCGTCGCCGTCGCCCCAAAAGCGTCCGTCCATGCGTCTCCGTTCGCCACAGTGATGGCTTCGTCACCGCGGCTCGCCAGCGTGTCCCTCAGGCTGCACAGCTATCTGCCACGTGCCTCTGGAAGGGCCCCAGGGCGACGCGTGGCCAGATGAGCTGGAGCGCAGGCACACAGCGTAAGCCTCCCCCGGCAAGCACCTTGCCGGGGGCGCAATCTTGCCGGGCCCGGGAGCTTGTCGCTCTCCGGGTCCTGCTGGGGTGCACGATGCGCCACGATGTATCTTTTGGGGTGTGGTTTTCTGGTCTTCCTGGCAAGCTCCTCTTGCCAGGGTCTTGTGAGGATAGAATGGTCTTGTGCTTGGAGCAGCCTTCCCGGCAAGCTCCTCTTGCCGGGGCCTTGATCCTCTGACTTGTATACTTTGTTCTTGAATGGCTTTGAAGGGGTCCAGAATGGGCTTTGGCGGGCACGTGGTGAGCCAGGCCACGGGATGCTGCTACTGCCCGTGCACAAGTCGGGATACTAGGGTACCCCTACTCTAGTACACCGACAGCGGGTAAACAAATTCCTGTCGAGCAATTAATAGAAAAGCGAATAATTATGAGACTATCTAGGCATGATCATTATATATAAGCATCACGTCCGAGACAAGTAGACCGAAACGATTCTGCATCTACTACTATTACTCCACACATCGACCGCTATCCAGCATGCATCTAGAGTATTAAGTTCATAAGGACAGAGTAACGCCTTAAGCAAGATGACATGATGTAGAGGGATAACCTCAAACATAGTGATATAAACCCCATCTTTTTATCCTCGATGGCAACAATACAATGCGTGCCTTGCTGCCCCTACTGTCACTTGGAAAGGACACCGCAAGATTGAACCCAAAGCCAAGCACTTCTCCCATTGCAAGAACTATAGATATAGTAGGCCAAACCAAACCAATAATTCGAAGAGACTTGCAAGGATATTATAATCATACATAAAGAGTTCAGAAAAGAACCAAATATTTCTCATAGATAATCTTGATCATAAACCCACAATTCATCGGATCTCGACAAACACACCGCAAAAAGAGATTACATCGAATAGATATCCTCAAAGACTGAGGAGAACTTGGTATCGAGATCCAAAGAGAGAGAAGAAGCCATCTAGATACTAGCTATGGACCTGAAGGTCTGTGGTAAACTACTCACAACTCATGGTGAGGCGATGATGATGATGTAGAAGCACTCAGTGGTAGATCCCCCCTCCGGCGGAGCTCCAGAATAGGCCCCAAGATGGGATCTCACGGGAAAAGAAGGTTGCGGTGGTGGAACTAGGGTTTTCTCTGTTGTTCTGATGGTTTCGGGGTACGTAGGTATATATAGGAGGAAGGAGGGCACCGGAGGCCAGACGGGGTGCCCACGAGGCAGGGGGCGCGCCCTATTGGGAGGGCGCCCCCCACCCTCGTGGACACCACGTCAGCCATACTCCGTGGTTCTCAAGTCTCCCGTGCGTATTTTTCTCCAAAAATATCTCTCCAGAAGTTTCATTCCGTTTGGACTTTGTTTGATATTCCTTTTCTATAAAACCTTGAAATAGGCAAAAAAACAGCAATCTGGACTGGGCCTTTGGGTTAGTAGGTTAGTCCCAAAAATAATATAAAAGTGTATAACAAAGCCCATTAAACATCCAAAACATCATAAATAATAGCATGGAACAATCAAAAATTATAGATACGTTGGAGACGTATCAGATCCCGTTAATCAAATGACAAGACATGTCTATGGTTATGAAACTCAACCATCTTTGATTAACGAGCTAGTCTAGTAGACGCTTACTAGGGAAACTATGTTTTGTCTATGTATCCACACATGTATCAATTTTTCGGTTAATACAATTCTAGCACGAATAATAGACATTTATCATGATATAAGGAAATATAAATAACAAATTTATTATTGCCTCTAGGGCATATTTCCTTCTCAAATATGGTGAAGTGTCATGTAGTTGACGTTCACATGAAACCACTAAGGGAATCACAACATACATATCATCAAATTATCGAACACATATCAAGTTGACTTGATTACTTGCAACTAGATTTCTCTCGTGATCTCAAGAACAGAAGTAACTACTCGCAAATGATAAACATGCTCAAGATCAGAGGGGTATTAGATAGCATAATGGATCTAAACATATAATCTTCCACCAAATAAACCATATAGTAATCAACTACAAGATGTAATCAACACTACTAGTCACCCACAGGTACCAATCTGAGGTTCCGGTACAAAGATTGAACACAAGAGATGAACTAAAGTTTGAGAGGAGATGGTGATGTTGAAGATGTTGATGAAGATTGGCCTCCCAAAGATGAGAGGGTTGTTTTTTTTTACCTTGAAGACTGCAGGGCTTGCACCCCACAGCATTTTATTACCAAAAAGACCAACAGTACAAAACTTCCTCAAGGTGAGGAAAAAAACAGAAAAAAGCTATCTAAACTATACAAAGGAGAAGAAACAACTATACCTATCAGATACAGAAAAGCAAAAAGAAGAACCTCTCAAGGAGGCAAGAAATCAATTCATTTTAACAGGGCATCCCTATATTTCTTCTTGATTCTATGGGAGAGTAGGGTAAGGTCGCAAATAAAACCATATCTCCAAGTCCTGAAAAAAGGTCTGATATTCCTGAAAGCTCTGTCATTCCTAACCTTCCAGATATTCCACCAGGCAGTAAAAACCACTTCCACAAAGAAAGGCTTGCTGAAATCCTTCCGAGCTTGGCATGCTATGTCCACCATATCCTCAATATCCTTCCAAGTGATATGCATGTAGTTCCACACACGGACACTGAAGTTGCATTGGAAGAAAAGATGATTTCTATCTTCCAGAGCGCCTTTTGGACAGAGCACACACCCAGGGCCCTCATTGATTCTCCAATGCCTACGCTGGATCATGTGCTTAGTGTTTACCCTATCCATTATGACAAGCCAAGCAAACATTTTGATTGACATGGTGTAGCAACTCTTCCAGATCCAACCAAGAATTGGGTTGGCTACCATTGGCTGATAGGCAAAATCATAGAACTCCTTTGCAGTATATACAGACTTCTTACCATGCCTCCAACTCCAAGAATCAGGGCAAGCATTGTCCAATTGAGTAGAGCCCATCAGTTTCAAAAGCTGCTGCATATCTTGGAAAGCTTGTTCAGATAATGGTGTCGGGGAAACTGATCCACCCACGAACACCTACGGGGACGGAGCCCCTTTTCGGTACGGTAGGGGGCGGAGGTCGCACGAAGAGCAGATCGAGGCGATGCACACGGGTAGTTTACCCAGGTTCGGGCCGCACGGATGCGTAAAACCCTACTCCTGCTTTGGTTTGTATTGAGTTCTTGGCTCGGGAGCGCTGGAAGCTACAGTACACTTCAGCGGCTAGCGAGACCGAGCGTGAGAGTGTTCGAATGTCTGACCCCCCCTACGTTGTGCATGGGCCTCCTTTTATATGCTCAAGGGGTCACCGACAGGTGGCAACACAGTTGAGGGTAAAAATGGAAAAAGAGTGGTAGTTGGTACAGTGTTTTATACCTAACCCCGACGGCAGGGGACAAGGGCATTAAATGCCCATCGCCGTCGCCCAAACAGTGCAAAAAGTGTCCGTCAGGGGCGCCACCGTTCGCCACGATGGTTACCTTGTCAGCATCGCTCGCCACCGCGTACTCCAGGCTGCACAGCCGCCCGCCACATGCATATGGAAGGGTCCCAGAGTGACATGTGAGCGGATGCGCTGGAGCGCGGGTCGTGAGTGGAAGCTTGCCATGGCAAGTGCCTAGCCGCGGTCACTATCTTGTCACTTCCAGGAGCTTGTCGCTCACCGGGCCTTGCCGGGACGCGTAGCGCGTCGCGGCAAGTTTCTTGAGATGCCTTGGTTGGCCTTCCCGGCAAGCTCCTCTTGCCAGGGCCTTGCGCCTTGAGTGGCTTTGTGCCTCGAGTGGCCTTCCCGGCAAGCTCCTCTTGCCGGGGCCTTGTGTCCTTGGCTTGGATACTTTCTTCTTGAATGGCTCCAAAGGAACCACGGAGGATCTTGGTGATCACCTGGCAAACCTTGCCGCGGGACGCTGCGACTGCCCGTGCACAAGTTCGGGATACTAAGGGTACCCCTACCTTAGTACACCGACAGGAGCCCCCGGGCCTGGGCCATACATGGTGCCAAGCGCTGTTGGGCCAGGCCAAAAAAGTGCACGGGCACGCGTGGCTTGGTTCTCGCCATATCCGCCTCGCCCTTCCCTAACGGCACGCGTCGATCGCGGCGTCATGGGAGAGATCGTGGGTTGTTTCTTTAATCGAAAATGCGGAACGTCCGCCCCCTCCTCCCTTATAAGCAGGGGAAACAGGGGCAGTTCGTCCATCCGCCCGTTGCTGCTTCAATCCTCAAGAAAACTCTGCCACTCCCCTCCTTCCCAAAGCTTGAAAGAGAGCAGCGCTCCGCCCCCCGTCGCCACCAGCACCACCAGCGCCATCGACCTCCCTCACCTCTTCTGCCATGGCTCCGAAAGGCGAGAAGGGGAAGACCGTGAAATCGGCCGAGGCGCTGCGGCTCGTGGCGATGCGAAAGAAGAGGGCGGTCTTCCCCCCCCCCCCCAAGCTTGCCGCGAAGGAGCTGAGGGAGGCCTTCTACCTTTTCTGGTCGAGGGAGACGCGGGCGCATCCGCGCACCAAGGTACATGTATCCGAATGGATACACTTTCTTCGCCTTGTTCTTCTACTGCGGGCTCTGCCCGCCTTTCTCCGAATTCTTCTGCGATATCATGAACACCTATGGGTTCCACCTCCTTGACTTCACCCCCAACGCCGTTCTGACCATGGCAGTTTTCGCACATCTATGCGAAAATTTTGTCGGAGTCTTCCCAAATGTAGCTCTTTTCCACCACTTCTTTATGCCCCGGGTTGAGAGAGGAGAGCCGTTATCCGGCGGAGTATCTTGGATCTCGAGGCCCCATAAGAAGGCAGCTTATCTGGAGGGAGAGTTCCGCGGCAAGTGGGAGGAGTGGAGGGCCAGTTGGTGTTGGATTGTAGAGGAGAACCCGCAGCCATTTACCGCCCGGCGCCAAGCTCCAATAGTACGCGGCGACGACTGGAGCGACTTGGCCCCGGAAGACAGTAGATTGAAGATTGCCACTGCCCGAATCCTTCGCCTCAGGCGCGCCAAGCTCACCATAGGCGCAGTTGGCGCAGACTTTCTCCGCCGCCGCATCGCCCCCATGCAGGAGAGGAAGAGGCCCGCCTGGGAGTTCGAGAACGCGGCAGATATCATGAGGCTGCGCCCGGGCCTCAACTATAACTTCACTGTCCTGGAGCACAACGCGATGCTTCAGGAGCTGTTCAAGTATGACCCCGATCATCCCGTTGTATTTGTGTTGCCGAGGGGTGTCGTCCCGTTGTGCAACAACTCGGCGCTCAGCCGCATCCGCGCAATGATGCCGCTGTGCGATTCTCACGGGATTGACCCCCACTTGGCAAGAGCCTACCGAGGAAGCCGTGCAGGCGTTCTTCGACAACGTGGAAGGAACGCCAATTTGCGCCGACGAGAAGAAGGGCCTCACCCGCGACACCACCGACAAGGAGATGGCGTACATCGCCACCAGGCTGGAGGAGGCGGCGGCAGCCGCGGCCGCGGGCGAGTTCGGATATACTGTGGAGGAGGTGGAGGCAGTGGAGGCGGCAAGCCTTGCCGAGCGGGAGGAGTTCCTCGGCGCGGGAAAGCCTACCGGTGAGGGAGAGCATGCCGGGCAGGACGCCGAGCCGAGCGAGCCCGCCGAGCAGGGTGACGGGTCGGGCGAGCCCGCCGAGGATACGGGCGGCTCGCTGGGGATCGACTCTTCCTCCTCCTCGTCCTCAGGCAGCTCGCCACCACCAGCAGAGCCTCCAGCTCCACCAAGAAGGCGTCTCCGCAAGGCCGGGGACGTAACGGAGCAGCAGACGGGCCAACAGCCGCCGCGCCGTGTGACACGCTCCACCACGGCAAGCAAGGTTGCTGCGGGAGCGCCTCGCGCTTCTGCGGCAACTGGAGCGGGATCTTCTCGGACCGCCGCTTCTTCTCCCGCCGCTACCCACGCCACGGCGGCAGCTGGAGCGGGGTCGTCTCAGACCACCGCCACTGCTCCCGCCAAGCGGCCAAGGGAGCCCACTCCTCCGCTTCCTCGCGCCGGAACGCGTGAGGCAGATTTCGATTTCTCCGCGCTCAGCTCCGACGAGGAAGAAGAAGAGTAAGTCTTCGTTGTTCTTGTATTTCTTCAATTTGCTGTTGTTTTGTCTTGTGTATCTTTTGCCTTACTCTGGACCTATTCCTTTTTTCAGAACTCTGGCCCAGAGGGCGGCAAAGAGGGCCAAGGTCCCGGTGATCGTCATCGAGGACGAGCCTGCCGCGACAGCAGGGGGGCGCCTGAGACAAACTTGCCGGACCCGGCAACTGTTCTTCAGAGCAGCCCCCAGCGCAGCCCCCAGCGTAAGTGTGTGTGGTTTACTTTCCGCTGTTGGGTGTGTGTGGGGGTTCTTCCTTTGCTGATGTTTTGTTCGTTGATTTGTGCAGGAGCAGAGCAGACACTCCAGGAGCACCTAGAGAACGCCCCTGAAGAGCCACCCGCCACAACTACGCCGCCAAGGGAAGGTTCCCCAGCAAAGGTCTCCCCGGCAAGGGAGAGTTCTCCGCCAAGGGCAAATTCTCCACCAAGGGCAAGCTCTCCGGCGAGGGACAGCTCCAGCGGCCCTCCGCCGGCGGGGACTACAGCTACGCCGCCAAGGGAGAGCTCCCCGACGAGGGACACCGTCGAGGAGTCGGTTCGCGCAGGTAATCCCTTTGCTTCAAACTTCCCTTGGGCTTTTCTTCTTCTGATTCTTATTTTTTGGATATTTGCTTGACTTTTTCTCCCCTTTTCGGCCGTCAGATCCATCTGCCGCGGAGCCGATGGAGACGGAGGTTGCTGATGAAGAGGACGCGCGCGGCAACACCAGCGACGCCGCTGCCACTGAAGAAGCGGCTGGTGCCGACGAGCCTGCCGGCGACGAGGCCGCCAAGGCTGCCGCCGTAGCAGCTGGCGAGGGGTCCGGCGATCGCACTGACGGCCCTGAAGCCGCAGGAGCGTCAGGCGCTACGCCGACCACCGATCCCTCCGCCGCTGCCGCAGCGCCAGGCTCCGAAGAGCCCCTGCCAGGCGCCTACCTGAAGGTCGGCGATGGCATCTTCATCAGCCACCCCTGGGCGTCTATGTCCAGGGCGCCGGTCGAGGGAGAAGTCTTCGACAGAGAGGTACTTGCCTCTGTCGGGCTGAAACTTGTCGACGCACCGAGCAGCAGCAGCGGCGAGCCCGAGGAGGAGCGGCTGCTGCGGAAGTTGCTGTCGCTCTACCGCGCCCGGCAGGCCAAGCTGGAGTCCCGCGAGGCGCTAGCCGCCAAGGCGGGAGCTGATATGGAGAAGCGCGCGGAGGAGCTCCGGGCCCTCAACCAGGCAGCTCTCCGGGCGCTGGCAGATGAGCGGGAGCAGCTTGCTGACGAGCAAACGGCCTTCTTCCTCGAGAAGGCCGAAGCCGAAGAGCAACAGCGGCTTGCCGCCGAGGAGCTATCCAAGCGAGAAGGCGAGCTGGCGCAGCGCAAGGTCAACCTCGACAGTCATGAGGAGGAGCTTGCCGCGTGCGAGCAGTCGCTTGGCGGGGCCCTCCAGGAGGCGAAGGATGCTGCTGCAGCTGCCGAGACCGCCAAGAAGGAACTGGAGGCAAAAGTGGCGCAGCTGGAGGCCGATCTCCAGGCGAGAGGCGAAGAGATCGCCGCGCTCAAGCTTGAGCGGGAGAAGGACGCCCACGGCCACTCAGAGCTGCAGGTGCATCTCGCCGAGAAGGGCAAGGAGCTTGCCACCGTCAAGGACTCCAATGCTGACCTTGAGTTGAAGCTGGCGACTCTGACCAAGACGCTAGATAGCGCCAAGGAGCGGGAGGCGGCCCTGAAGGAGGAGGTCAGGGCCGAGAAGGCATTGCTGGAGAGTGCCGCCATCACCCAGAACAACTTCAGGGCGACCGTCGAGCACTGGACGGAAGGTCTGGTAAACGCCGCCGCGGATATCGACAGGGAGCTGGCGCAGCTGGGGGCGGAGTATCTCGGGTACTCCTCCGACGAGAATCTCCACCCCAGCGCCAAGCTCACCCTATTCTTCAGGGGCATGGCGACGGCCCTCCAGCAGCTCCGGGAAAGAATCCCAAAGCAACTGGTGGAAGAGTCGCGCAAGCTTTGCGCGGGAGCCCTTCAAAAGGTGTTGATGAAGGTGGCCTTCCGCAACCCTGGCCTCAACCTCACCAACGTCCTCAGGTCCCTGCCGCAGGACGCCGATATGGAGGCGCTCAAGGCCCTTGTCTCACCCATTGTGGACAAGGTGAGCGGGATCAAGAGGGTTGAGGGTGACCGTGCGGACTAGGCTTGCCCATTTTCTTCTTTTCCTTGTCGCTGTTAGCCATGTTATGAAAAACAGTCTATTAGAGCTGCAACAAGTCATTTTGTAATATAACTCTATTTCGGGTAGTAATTGCAGTGTTATTTCCTTTACTTGACTCCTTTGCTTTGTATGTTTCTGCCCTACGCTTTTAGGGAACTTGTCGGCGCAGGCACCTTAGCCGCGAGCGCTGAGTGCGGAATGTCAGCAGCCTGCTGGCGGTGCCGCTACCGACAAGAAACCTTGTCGCAACTAGTTGCAGCACGCTTAAGTTGTTGAGCGTGCTCGAAAACAAAGTAAGGGCGCGACACTAGTTGCAGCACACTTAAGTCGTTGAGCGGACTCGAAACAAAGTAAGGGTGCAACTAGCTACGAGTAGGTTCCTCCGCGCATAGGTTTTCCGTACAAAGCACGGTCGTTCAAGGAAAATAAATTTAAAAATTAAAAATTTGATTGCTCAAACTTTGGTAACTTAGCTCTTGTGTTGTTTGCTCCCCGGTAAGACGAAATTCTCTTGAACGACGCCTGGTCCATACCACTATCTCCTCCTCCCCCCGGAAAACTTGTGGGCGAGGGAGCCTTCCTTTCCTTGAAAAAAAAAGAAAGAAGAGAAAATAACGATATGGAGCCTTATGGCTCGTTATGGCTTACCGGGGGTAAGCGCTGCACAAAGTGTCAGATAACACATGCAAAATATAGGAAGCATGAAATCGACAAGGTGTGCGAGGCACATGATCTTTACTGATGCACGGGGTCTGCGCCCGGCTTTGTACAAAGGATTACATGCAACAGCGGGAAGACTTGTACAAAAGGTGGTTGTCGAAGCGGGTCACGGCAACCGCGCCTTACGGGTAAAACTTGCGAAGATGTTCAATGTTCCAGGAGTTGCTCACCGGAAAGCCATCTTCGGTCTCAAGGCGGACAGCGCCGGGCCTAGTGACTCGTTTCACCCGATAAGGGCCTTCCCACCTCGGCGTCAACTTGTTGGAATTCTTGGCGGACTGAACGCGCCGAAGAACAAGGTCGCCTTCCCCGAGACTTCTGGCGTTAACTTTGCGGCTATGGTAGCGGCGCAAAGCTTGCTGGTAGCGAGCAGCTCATACCGCAGCCTGAAGACGGTCTTCCTCAAGGAGCAGCGCATCATCTTGTCGCAGCTGCTCTTGCTCGAGCTCATCATAAGCGAGCACTCGAGGTGACCCGTATACGAGTTCCGTGGGGAGAACTGCCTCTACTCCATAGACTAGAGCAAAAGGTGTCTGTCCAGTGGCTCGATTTGGTGTCGTCCTGATCGACCAAAGAACCATCGGCAGCTCGTCGATCCAGTTTCTTCTGCACTTGTGCAGCCTGTCGAAAGTTCTGGTCTTGAGGCCACGCAACACTTCAGCATTTGCCCTCTCCGCTTGACCGTTGCTTTTCGGGTGAGCAAAAAAGCGAAGCAGACCTTGGCGCCAAGATCTTGGACATATTGCGTGAAGGTGCGGCTCGTGAATTGCGTACCGTTGTCGGTGATGATCCTGTTAGGGATCCCGAAACGGCAAACAATCGACCTGAAGAACTTGACCTCTGACTGTGCTGTCACCTTCCTCACTGGTTCCACTTCTGGCCACTTTGTGAACTTGTCGATTGCAACGTACAAGTACTCAAAGCCCCCGGCTACGCGGGGAAAGGGGCCGAGGATGTCGAGCCCCCAGACCGAAAATGGCTAGGATAAAGGGATTGTCTGCAGAGCTTGAGCTGGCTGGTGTATCTGCTTGGAATGGAACTGGCACGCTTCACACTTGGTTACTTGTGCAGTTGCATCCTGGAGGGCTTCCGGCCAAAAGAAACCTTGCCGGAATGCTTTGCCGGCAAGTGCTCTTGCGCCAATGTGGTGACCACATATGCCTCCATGTATCTGTGCCAACAACTTTTGTCCATCTTCCCGGGGAATACACTTCAATTTCACACCGTTGAGTCTTCTTCTGTATAGTTTGTTGTCGACAAACTGATACATACTCGACTGCCGGGCTACTCTTTCAGCTTCTTCTTGCTCTTCGGGAAGTTCTCCTGTCTGGAGGAAATGGACAATCTGCTGTGCCCACGCTGGAGCCTGTGGCTCGACAGCAAGGACTAAAGGCACATCTGTTGTTGTGGGAACATTTGCTTCTACGGCGAGAACCTGTGTCTCAGCCGGAGCTTGATGTTCCCCGGCAAGCTTGCCGGAGCAAAACTTGTCGGGAGCCTCTGCTACAACGGAACAAACCCTAGGGCTTGCCGGAGCAGATTGCTCCTTAGCACTCTTGGCGTTGATCTTGGGGACCTTCTTGGCGGCGGCTTCGGGAAGCTCTGCCGGAAGATAGTCACTCAAAATCAACTTCCTCTTCTTGCTCTGTCCAGTCTCTGGTGTTACGGACGGTTGAGTCAGCTTGAGCACAAAGATTCCTGGTTCCACAGGTAACTTAAGTGCGGCACACTTTGACAGGCCATCGGCGATGTCGTTCAAAGCTCTCGGGACATGCTCCATCTGTAGGCCGTCAAAGTGCTCTTCTAGCTTTCTCACTTCATCAACGTATGCTTCCATCAACGGGCTCTGGTAATTTTTGTTTACTTGGCGGACAACAAGCTGCGAGTCACCCCTTACAATAAGCTTCTTAATCCCAAGGTCTGCCGCGATCCTGAGCCCGGCAAGCAAACCCTCATACTCTCCAGTATTGTTCGTTGCTTGCTCCTTGGGAAAGTGCATCTGGACTATGTACTTGAGGTGCTCTCCGGTGGGTGCGACAAGCAGCACGCCAGCACCGGCGCCTTGCAGCGAGAAATCACCATCAAAGTACATCAGCCACTCTTTGCTTGCTTCCTTGACAGGGATGCTCGTCTCTGGGATTTCTTCATCTGGTGTTGGCGTCCACTCCGCTATGAATTCTGCCAATGCTCTGCTTTGGATAGTTGAAGTGCTCTCAAACTTGAGGACAAAGCTTGACAGTTCCAGTGCCCACTCAACAATCATGCCTGTTGCTTCTGGATTTTGCAGTATCCTCTTCAGCGAGAAGCGAGTGACAACCGTGATCTCATGTGCTTGGAAGTAATGGCGCAGCTTTCTCGAGGCCATGAGAAGGCCGAAAAGCAACTTCTGCACACCAGAGTACCTTGACCTAGCCCCCTGCAGAAGGGAGCTGACAAAGTAAACCGGGCGCTGCACCATTTTCTTCCGTATCTCCTCTTGCGCCTGCGCAGATCCATCCTTGTCGGGACCAGAGCTTGTCGGAGAAGCCCCCTGCTTGTCGCCGGATGTTCCTGCCGCGGTTGCTGGCTCATCATCTGCCTCCCTCTCTGCTACTAACGCAGCACTAACCACTTGATTGGTTGCCGCTAGATACAGCAGCAACTTCTCTTGTGGCTTAGGTGCGACAAGTATTTGAGTGGAGGATAGGTACCTCTTCAAGTCTTGCAGCGCAGCCTCCGCTTCCGGAGTCCATTTCATTGGACCTGCCTTTTTCAAAATTTTGAAAAACGGCAGGGCGCGCTCAACAGACTTAGAGATAAACCTGCTGAGAACAGCCACACAACCGGCAAGTCTCCGTACATCCTTGACGCGCTTCGGTGCTTCGATCTGCTCAATGGCCTTGATCTTGTCGGGATTGGCTTCAATCCCCCTCTGAGACACGAAAAACCCAAGAAGCTTGCCGGAAGGGACTCCAAACACGCACTTCTCGGGGTTGAGCTTGAGGCTGATCTTGCGCAGATTTGCAAAGGTCTCTTCTAAATCTTGGATCAGAGTAGCCCTGTCCTTGCTCTTGACCACTATGTCATCCATGTATGCTTCTACATTTCTGTGTATCTGTGGCTCAAAAGCTGTATGGACTACCCTTGCAAATGTTGAACCAGCATTCTTCAAACCAAAAGGCATCCGTATGAAACAGTACGTGCCACATGGAGTAATGAATGTGATCTTCTCTTTATCTTCTTCTGTCATGAAGATCTGATGGTATCCAGAATATGCGTCAAGAAATGAAAGCAGGTCACATCCGGCCGTGGAGTCAACAATCTGGTCAATGCGCGGCAAGGGAAATGGGTCTTTGGGACAAGCTTTATTCACATCAGTGAAATTGATACAAAGCCTCCATTTCCCATTTGCCTTACGCACGACTACAGGATTGGCCAACCACGTAGGATGGAGCACTCCTCTGACAAGGCCTGCTGCTTCCAACTTCTTGATTTCTTCTGCAATGAATTCTTGGCGCTCCACTGCTTGTTTTCTGACCTTTTGCTTGACGGGCCGCGCGTGAGGACAGACGGCAAGCTTTTGCTCAATCACTTTCCTGGGAACACCGGGGATGTCAGACGGTTGCCATGCAAACACGTCGACGTTCGCCCGCCGGAAAGCAACGAGCGCGCTTTCCTATTTAGGGTCAAGCGTGGCACTGATGGTGAAAGTACCACCAGTGCCGTCCTCCTTGGCGGACACCTTCTTGGTTTTTGGCGGAGCTGCCATCGTCTTCTTACACTTGCCGGTGGAGCTCGATGGTGCGTCCTCGACGGCAGCGCAGCACTCCGAAGAGGTGCGCTTGCCGGAGTGGGCCCCAGAGCTCTTGCCGGACTTGGTCTTCCTCTTCCCCCCGGGAGCTTCAGCGGCAAGTGTCTCGCGATCTGTTGCGGCTGCTGCTTCCCGGTAGATCTTGTCGGCGCAGATAAGAGCATCCTTCTTGTCGCCAGGGACAGAGATGACGCTTATCGGGCCTGGCATCTTCAACATGTTGTATGCGTAGTGAAAGGCTGCCATGAACTTGGCGAGTGCTGGACGGCCGAGTATCCCATTGTAAGGCAATGGAAAATCAGCAACGTCAAAAGTGACCCTCTCAGTCCTAAAGTTCAGCTCGCCGCCAAATGTTACTGGCAGCGTGATCTTCCCTTTTGGCTTGCTCCTTCCCGGGTTGATTCCTCGGAACGTGCCGGTCTCTTCGAGCTCGCTGTCAGGGATTTGTAGTTTGTGAAGCACAGCGGAGGAGATCAGGTTCAAGCCGGCCCCGCCGTCAACTAACATCTTAGTGACCTTGAGGTTGCGGATAGTTGGCGAAACCAACATCAGCAAGCACCCGACCGCAGTTGTGCGATCAGGGTGGTCCTCAATATCAAAGATGATAGGCGTGCTGGACCACTTCAGAAGCTTGCGCGATTCGACAGGCGGTTCTGCTGCATTAACTTCCCGCATCCACTGCTTGAGCTGGCGGTGTGAAGTATGCAGAAAAGCACCGCCGTCAATGCACAAGACCTCTGTGGCTTTCTGGAACTCTTGCTCACTGGTCTCAACATCATCCATGTCTTCGTCGTCTTCATCCTCTTCATCCTTGTCGCGGCCGCGGGGAGGTCTGTCTCCTTGCCGCTGCTTGGCCTTGCCGCGCCATCCTCCCCGGCCGTTGAATGGCCGCTTCTTGCCGGATCCTCCATCACCTCCTTGGGCCTTCTCCTTGTCGCGTCGCTCGTACTCAACCTTCTGCTGCTCGACGAGCTGTTCGACCCTCTTGCAGTTCTGGAGATCATGGCCTTTGGTGCGGTGGATCTTGCAATACTGCTTGTCGGTGCCGTCCTGCTTGTCGGCGGCCGCCACAGCCTGGCAGTTGGTGCATGCGGCAGTCTCCTTGCCGGAGCTACCAACTTGGGCTTTCTTAGCGCCACCCTCCTTGCCGGACTGCT
Organism: Secale cereale; assembly: GCA_902687465.1. Taxonomy (NCBI): domain Eukaryota; kingdom Viridiplantae; phylum Streptophyta; class Magnoliopsida; order Poales; family Poaceae; genus Secale; species Secale cereale. The sequence continues at coordinate 92,063,184 of LR738709.1, forward strand.
CAACGACTAGCACCTCTTTGCTTTTCTTCTTCCTGTTGTTCCGCCGCCGGTTTTTCTTTGCCGGGGCGGCATCTTCACTGTCAGATCCTCCTGCTCCTGTATCCTCTCCGGGGAGTTTCCTCCCCTCTTCAGAACGTGCACACTTGTCGGCCTGGGCGTACAGCTCACTGACGTCCTTGATCTTACACATCGCCATCTCCTCCCTCATCTTGTGGTTACGCACATTCTGATGGAACACGCTGATGACCGCGGCAGGGTGGACGTCTGGGATGTTGTGTTGAACACGGCTGATTCTCTGGATGTATTTTCGCAGGGGTTCTCCTTCCTTCTGGGCGAGCAGGTGAAGGTCACTCTCCTGGCCATGGGGTTTGTGGCCGCCCGTAAAGGCGCCGACAAAATGATGGCAGAGATCTGCCCAAGAAGAAATGGAGTTGTCTGGCAAGTGCATGAGCCAGGACCTCACGTTGGGTTTGAGTACCAGAGGGAAGTGGTTGGCAAGGATCTTGTCGTCTCGCCCCCCAGCAGCTTGCACGACGATGGTGTAGATGCTGAGGAACTCCGACGGATGCGTCTTGCCGTCGTACTTTTGTGGTACGTCTGGCTTGAAGTTTTTCATGCTGGGCCACTGGACTTGTCGCAGCTCACGAGTGAACGCAGGACAACCTACCGCGTACGGCAAGTTGCCTGGTCCCCCTGGCGCATGCATGTCGACAGTGGGTCCAGCGCGCTGGTCTGATTGACGCCGCGCTTCTCTTCGACGCTCGATGCGAGTACGAGCGTCTTCTTATTGTCGATCTTGAAGAACTTGGCGCTGATCGCGACGAGCTCGTGGATCTGACGACGTGGTGGAGTCGCTGTCGAGGTTGACCCGACGAGTCGGCGATCTTGGCCTTCGGCGCGAAGAGTGCACGGTGGTTGCACCCCCACCGGTCTTGTCACCATCAGCCCGCGCCTGGCTGGCTTGCCGCGGCTGCGACGTGCTTGGCTGCCGCGGAGTGTCGCCGTTGACGAAGGCGATGAGACTCTGAATGGTGGCCCTCCAGTCGTCGGCCTTGTCTGCCGCTGGAGGGAAGTCTAGGAGCAATTGAGCTCGTGCCAGAGCTTCTGCTGGAGTGGTGGGTAGCGGTGGCGAACGGTGCGAGGAGCGGGATATGCTCGGACTCCTAACCACGTTAGAAGGACCAGTATCCCGTCCGGGCGACCGTGCCTTGCTCGTGCCGGCACGCTGGCGTGCATGCTGGTCTTGAGCGTCCTGAGACCCACCAGCTTGATTTTGGCCCAGCAAACGTATGGTACCGTGGGTACCATGACGGTGCCGGTCCCGCGCCTCCTGAGATGGGCGCGGTGCGTGCATGGACGCCGAGGTCTTGGAGTGCGCGCGGTCGTTGTGGGAGTTAGCCATGCCGCCGATGGGCAGCGCAGCTTTGTCCTTGGACTTGGCGGCACCGTGAGCTCCCTCGTCGACATCCATTCTTCCGCCGGCGTCTACCCCACCAGCCGTTGGCTCTGGCGGTGGTGGGATCGACGCGGACGGACCAGCTGCCTCTGAAGCCTTCTTCTTCGGCGGCATGTTGATGAAGATGATGAAGATCTAGCCTGTGTGAATGTCGGATCAGGTTCACACAACCTCGACGCACCCCCTACCTGGCGCGCCAAAGATGTCGGGGAAACAGATCCACCCACGAACACCTATGGGGACGGAGCCCCTTTTCGGTACGGCAGGGGGTGGAGGTCGCACGAAGAGCAGATCGAGGCGATGCACATGGGCAGTTTACCTAGGTTCGGGCCGCACGGATGCGTAAAACCCTACTCCTGCTTTGGTTTGTATTGAGTTCTTAGCTCGGGAGTGCTGGAAGCTACAGTACACTTCAGCGGCTAGCGAGACCGAGCGTGAGAGTGTTCGAATGTCTGACCCCCCTACGTTGCACATGGGCCTCCTTTTATATGCTCAAGGGGTCACGGACAGGTGGCAACGCAGTTGAGGGTAAAAATGGAAAAAGAGTGGTAGTTGGTACAGTGTTTTATACCTAACCCCGACGGCAGGGGACAAGGGCATTAAATGCCCATCGCCGTCGCCCAAACAGTGCAAAAAGTGTCCGTCAGGGGCGCCACCGTTCGCCACGATGGTTACCTTGTCAGCATCGCTCACCAGCGCGTACTCCAGGCTGCACAGCTGCCCGCCACGTGCGTATGGAAGGGTCCTAGAGCGACACGTGAGCGGATGCGCTGGAGCGCGGGTCGTGAGTGGAAGCTTGCCGCGGCAAGGCTATCTTGTCGCTTCCGGGAGCTTGTCGCTCACCGGGCCTTGCCGGGACGCGTAGCGCGTCGCGGCAAGTTTCTTGAGATGCCTTGGTTGGCCTTCCCGGCAAGCTCCTCTTGCCAGGGCCTTGCGCCTTGAGTGGCTTTGTGCCTCGAGTGGCCTTCCCGGCAAGCTCCTCTTGCCGGGGCCTTGTGTCCTTGGCTTGGATACTTTGTTCTTGAATGGCTCCAAAGGAACCACGGAGGATCTTGGCGATCACCTGGCAAACCTTGCCGCGGGACGCTGCGACTGCCCGTGCACAAGTTCGGGATACTAAGGGTACCCCTACCTTAGTACACCGACAAATGGCAAAAAGAAGATGTCCAAAAAATCATTCACTTGAAAAGCATCTTTGACAGAGAAGTTCTTGTTCAAGCAAAAAGAGTAAAGTCTTGGGAAATGATCCCTAAGAGGAACACAGCTGCCCCCAATTTGCCAAGAGTCAGCCCAAAATAGGACAGTGTCTCTAGTATGAACATCAACAGAAGTAACATCTCTGAAATTGTCCATTAACTTGCAGACATCTCTCCACCAAAATGATCTACAGAGAGTAGTATCATGTGGTACCCTTTGGAAATAATAAGTCTCCCAAATCAAATGAACCCAAGGCACATCCATCTTATTATAAAATTTATTCAAATGTTTGAGAAGGAGAGCTTCATTTTGCAAACCAAGATTTAAGATGCCAAGCCCACCCTTGTGTTTTGGCCTACAAACCAGTGGCCAAGCAGCTAGAGGGTGACCCCTTTCCTAGCCATACTTTCTCCACAAACACTGCCTTTGGATCCTTTCCAGTTGCTTCAGAATACCCTTAGGAGTAGACAAACTGCAAAGGAAGGAAATAGGGAGTGATGAAATGACAGAATTCACCAATTGTAGTCTGCTCCCTTGGGGTAGAAACCAAGAACTAGCTGTCAATCTTCTCTCCATACAATCCACTAGAGGAAGAAAATCCACAATTTTGGGTCTAGTAGTCCCCACTGGCAGTCTCAGATATGTGAAAGGCAGTGTGCCTAAGTTGCATCCAAAAAAGCAGCTAAATCAGTAGCCTCATGATCATTCACATTAATAGGATACATGGAGGATTTATAAAAGTTGATTTGAAGACCAGTTGCCAGTGAGAAACACTGTAGAACTGATTTCAGTGCCTCCAAATGACTTATGTTAGCTTTTAAGAAATGCAATGTATCATCAGCATATTGCACAATAGGAAAATCAGGGTCATGATTTTGCAATGGTCTACTGAGAAGGCCATACTGATGGAGATCATTAACCAAAGTTTGCAGGAGGTCAGCAGCAATGACAAAAAGTAATGGGGAGATAGGGTCTCCTTGCTTTACTCCACATTTGCATTTAAAATGGTTTCCATGTACTCCATTAAGCAAAACAGAAGAAGTGCCAGATGACAACAACTGTTTAATCGATGTAATCCATCTATTGTCAAAACCTTTAGCCACAAGAATCCTTATGATTGCCGCATGTTGAATGGAATCAAAAGCCTTTTCAAAGTCTAACTTTAGCAAAATAATGGGTTGTTTAGACTGATTGCATTGGTGAATATACTCAAACGTCCAAGCAAGACAATCTTGAATTGTTCTTGACTTTATGAATCCATACTGGTTCTTATGCACACATTTGGTGATCACTTCCAGAAATTTATTGGCAGCAAGCTCTGTGAGGAATTTCAGACATACACTAGTGAGTGAAATAGGTCTAAAATCACCCACACTCTGAGGAGTCTGCCTCTTTGGGATCAGAGTGATGTATGCATCATTAACATTCTATAATTTGGCCAGTCCTGCATGAAATTCATGAACCAGCCTAATGAAATCAGCAGAGATGATGTGCCAACATTTTTTCAGAAAGGGCCCATTGAAACCATTGGGTCCAGGCGCCTTATCAATGGGCATTTCCTTGAGAACCTTCTCAATCTCCTTCATATCAAAAGGTTTGGTGAGCACATCCAGGCCTTGAACAAATGGTATTAATGATAGGATGTTCTCATTCAAAGTGATGGGCTTAACTGTTCCCATTCTGTTTTTGAACGAGGTTAAGAACTCCTTGGCCATTTCTTCATGATCAGAAGTTACAGTACCATTAGGAAACAATAAACTAGCTATAGCATTCTTTCGATACCTCTAAGTTGCCATGGCCTGAAAAAACTAAATGTTCACCTCACCCACTTTAATATACCTGATGGTGCATCTCTTCTTCCAATAAAGATATTGTAGGTGTAAGAGGTGCTCATGATGCAATTTAGTAATCTTTCTGAAGTTTCTTTCAGGTCTGAACAGAGATCTCATATCCTCCAGGTTGTCCAAGCAAAGGATAACCCTGTTGCACGTTTCAATAAGCCCTTTAATGTGTGAAAGACCTTTCTGTCATTTCTTTAACGCAAATCTCAACGCCTTTAGTTTATCGACAATAATTGCTGAGATATGTGCCTTATGAGAAGGACGAGCCCATACCTATTTCACACACTCTATAAAACCTGGCTGATGGACCCAAAAGTTTTCAAATCTGAAGATATGTGCTTTTGTAATTGATGTACTGATGGTAACCAAACATGGCACATGGTCGGATGCAGTTTTAGCAAGAGGAGTCACCTGTGTCAATGGGTATAAATTAATCCAACTGGAAGAAGTAAAAACCCAGTCCAGCTGCTCCAGGAGAGGCGAATCTTCCATGTTGGACCAAGTAAACTTTCGCCCCTTGAGAGGAAGCTCTAACAATCCCAAGTGCCCAATAATTTCATTGAAAATGAACATATCGTTGATATCCCCTCCACGGAGGTTCCTGTTGTCAATGGATCGAATAAAATTAAAGTCTCCTATCAACATCCACTTTTGATCTGGGTCAATATCTAGGTACTGAAGTAAACTGCATGGGCCATAGATGTTCACAAGAAACCATTCCTCATTATTATGTACTGAAGTAAACTGCATCACAATGGCATAGGGCTTTATTTCCAGCAGTGTACCATGGAACGTGTCCGAGCGCCACAAAGTTAAAAAGCCCCCCGAAGCACCTCTAGAGGGAGACTCTACAAATTGGTCAAAACCATACGGACAGATGGATTTGATGATTGCATGCGAGCATGAGGTAAATTTAGTCTCCTGGAGACAAATTACAGCACTATGACTCTCGATCACTTTGTCCCTGACAGAACGCTGCCTAGCCTCCGCATTCAGGCCACGCACATTCTAGCACAAAATGTTCCAGCTACGCTTGGACATAATATGCATGAATAACCAAAATAAAGTAGAGTAAACGCATCATTGCACCTAGTGCCATGCGATCCAAAAGACAATAGTGATCACCAACAGAGAAAGTCACGTCCCAAACAAGACCCAGTTCGACAATAAAGAAAACCACCATAACAGGCACACCAGGCCTAAACACATAAGAGGAATTAAAAATTAAACTGTAGATGATGGCGAGTCCTCCCGAGGAGCAGCCATAAGCTTGTCCACCATTAAGAGAGAAGGGTCGATCTCCAGCTCCGCTCCCACTTCCTGCAGCACATGAATTGGGGTATGTGGCGGATCAGCAGGCAGGCTGTGTTCAGATGCACCAGCAGTAGCAGGCAGGGCCTTGTCCTTCATGGGCTTGGCACGTGGGCGCTTCTTTGATGGTTGTAAAGATAGCTGCTCGAAGACCACGTTGTTGAAACCATCCAATTTTGTCGCGCTCCGAGTGCAGCGTCAAAGAGTTGTATCAACCAGGCACTTTCTTCTTGCCTTTTCACTTCTTCTCCATAGAGTGATCTACAGAGAACATCATTGGGGATGAAGGAGAGTTAACTGAGGCAGAAGAAACCAGAGCATCAGACAGGAGCTCATTGATAACAGGGGATGAATCGAAAGAAGCAGGTAGCTCCTCAAACAAGGCTCTGGCAACTGGGCGCTTTACTGTCACTGATCTTCGTGCAGAAGCAACAACCGGCAGCGAGGTAGTCAGCAAAGACATCTTCCTTGCTTCATCAAAGGCTATGGTCCAAGACCTCTTGGAGTAAATGACTGTGCCCATTGGCCTGAATGAAATAGGCCTTGGCACATCCCTACCTGAGAACTCAAACATCAAATTTTTGAAAGGCCTCTTCCAGATCATTTCCGGAGGAAGAGGAGTCCCTGCCACAATGCGCGCCATTCCAATGAATATCTCGTGGTGCTGGATAACCGGTGGCTGATAGGGCACAATGGCCAGCAGGTTCTCTTCCAAAACCGGCTGTTGCGGAGGCTGAAGATTAAGATCCAGCAACTGTACCTCAGGTTGGTGGATTTCCAACCCAAACTCCTGCTGATCCATGGAAACAGATCCTTCTGGCTGATTAATCACAATCGAGACCTGATCCTGCTCGGGAACAACCAACTTCGGAGCTTGATCACCCATGGCTTCCTCTTCCCACCCAGCATGTCCCCAGCCATGCGCGGCGTCATTCACTAGTGGGGGGAGAAACTGGTGCATCATTCCAACCCAACATTGGGTACGGAGGCAATACGAACTGCAGATTGTATTGCACAAGATTACCAGGCAGGGGGTGAGGGTTCCCATCCAGCGGCATTGGGTCCTCATCATTGGGCATCTGGTCAGCAAAATCTGCACCGAGAACATAGCAGGCAGCGGTCCAAGAAACTTGAGCGCCACCCCATTCCGCATAATCGCCAAAAACAACATCCCGAGGAACTAGCGGTGTATCTGGGAAACTAGCCTCCACCAATGTGCGAACAAGATAAGGATCCTCACTGTCCCATGAAATAAATTTCCTAAAAGTGCCAACAGCCTGTGAGATATATTCAGTAGTGCGATAATCTAGTGGAATACCAATGAACATCAACCACCCCTTGCGAAAACCATGAGCTCCCTTGAAATTCTATCCTTCATCATGTTTCATAAATCTAACAAAGCGGTTGTTGCCTAGAGGAAAAGGAGCATGCTGAATCAAGGTGTATCTAACTGACGGATCCCTCACATGAAACAAACCAACTCCATGGAACCACGGCTGAGCAGAGGGGACCAAAATACCTCTATTCTGCAGAAACTGAACGACTTCCTCCCGTACTGGTCTGAGGGGCCCTTCCGGTGCAGGCATCACCTCCACGACCATGTAGTCCTCATGGCGATGGGGTGGACGAGCAGCAGGCGTGAAGAAGGACCGAGGAAGACGACGGTCGCCACCGTTGATGATGTGGTGGCCCGCAGGCACAAAGCGCTGGGGGTCAAGCTCAAAATTCGCCATGGAAGAGGAAGAAGCTCGAATAGGGTTTTCTTCGGAAGGGGGAGAGGGCAGATGCAATGAGGGCAGCGGCGAAGGGACTGGATAGTCTATCCCAATACTTCCGGCTCTCTTGCCATGAGAAGCAGCAGATTCTGAAAAAATCGTATTTTGTTGCACCGAAATTGGTCTCCAAACCAATCCATTGGAGCACGCGAAATCATTATAGTTACGGCTAGAGTGACCTGGACGGTGATACGTCTCAAACGTATCTACTTTTCCAGACACTTTTGCTATTGTTTTGACCTCATTCTTGCATGATTAGAACTAAACTAACCCGGACTGACGCTGTTTTCAGCATAGATGCCTGTATGGTTTTATTGTGTGCAGGAAAACGGATTTTTAGGTATCTCAGAAAATTCCAAGAAAAATCACAGAAAATCCATACACCCGAAGGGCCCTTGTGCCTGAAGAGGGGCCAGAGGGGAGCCAGGGGGCTCCAGGCGCCCTGCCCAGGCGGCCCCACCCCTGGCCGCCTCGCCAGGCCGCCTGGGCGGGTCCTACCTCCCCTGGTGCCCTACTTTGACCCGTATTTATCCCGTGACGAGAAAACCCGAGAACAGAGGTCGTTTTCCCAGTTTCCGTCGCGGAGCCGCCGCCACCCTCTGTTCTTCTTCGGGAGGGCTAATCTGGAGGCTGATTTGGCCTCCGGAGAGGGGAGATCGTCGCCATCGTCATCATCATCACCACTCCATCCTCCCTCCATGGCTTCTCCTTCCATGTGTGAGTAATTCCCTGCTGTAGGCAAAGGGGATGGTAGGGATTGGATGAGTTAGATCATGTAATAGTTTATCAGATTGTTGGGGGCATGTTGCCTATCATCTACTATGGTGTTTATCATCTTTGCTTCAACTTGTTGCTCTTAATGCTTGTCACTTAGGGCCCGAGTGCCATGATTTCAGATCTGAACCATATGTGTTTGCATGAATATATTTGTGTTCTTGATCCTATCTATGAGTTGTTTGCACCTATTACGGTCCGGAACCGGCGATCCCAAAAGTGACAGCTTGGGACACCAAAGGGGATGGTCCATAGTTTGAGGATTACATGTATCCATTGAGTTTATTGCTTTGTTCCGATGCTCTTTGACAGGAGCACCTTAATCTCCATAAGTTCCTTTTGGCCCCGTTCGTAGCGGGATGGTAGGACAAAAGATGTTGTGCAAGTTCTTATTGCAAGCACGTACAACTACCCGTGGGATACATGCCTAGTGTTTGATATTTGCCTAGATGATCATTACTTTTCTGTGTGCCTTGCCCCAGGTTAGATTCATGATATATCTCATCCATGCAGCGCCCAACCATCCATCTCCCTATCCTACAGTGTTTTAAATCCTGCTGGTTACTAGTTGCTACTTTTACTATTTACTTTTGTTGTTTACTTTTACTATCACCACCATCACTATCATATCACTGTTACCACTTATCTTTTGTTGCAAGTAAGTATATTTCGGGTGCGGTTGAATTGACAACTCAACGGTCAAAGCTTATAAATACTCTTTGGATCCCCGTGTGTCGAATCTATAAATTGGGTTATTCTTACCCGCGAAGACTATCTCGATCCCTTACGGTTGAGGGTTATCAAGTACCGTTTTCTGGCGTCGTTGCCGGGGAGCATAGCAATATTTATAAGTCCACTTGAAGTATCCTACCTGATGCAGTTCATCCGCTATGGGTAAGAAAGGAGACCCCAAGGTTCCGATCTTACTATCCACTACAAGAAGAGGTACTGTTCTGAACACTAGTGCTACACTTGATTCACCTTCTGTTATGAGTAAGTTTGCCTCACCACCACCACATGATGCTCCTACTGAATCTGTTACTATGTCCGATACTCTTGATGATGCTTCTACTACTCTTGATGATATTAGTTCTCTTGGTTATGCTCTTGAGAAACAGATCGCTACTGCTGCAAAAAAATCTGGAATTGAAACTCCCGTTACTCGCTACCCTATTGGTGGAACTTATGATTATCCTGATTTGAGTAAACTCGAGGAGAGACTCCTTGATGATGATTACATTATGCTTGATGATGATTTATTCAGGGAACTGACAGAGTTTGCCGGCTCTGACCCTGAAGCTATTAAGAAGCTGCTTGAAAAACACTCTTTGAAGAACAAGACCGTTCCTGATCCTGAATTTGCTACATCCCCTATATGCATCGATGATCCTGATTATGATTTCTTTGTTGATCTTTCACTTATACCTATGGTTGAAGCTGACCCCTTTTATGGCAGAGAAAATGATGATGCTATTGCACACCTGACCAAACTCACTGAGTTGGGTGGCTTGTTTACCACGGATGAGAAGAAACGAAACTTTTATGTGACTAAGCTTCTTCCTTTCTCTTTGAAGCAAGGTGCTAAAACATGGTATGATTCACTCCCATGTGGTTCCATTAGGAGTCCTCAAGACTTAGCTCACTCTTTTGTTGATAAGTACTTTCCTGCTCATATGCAACATGCTGCTTTACAAAGAATTTATAACTTTAAACAGTTGCAGGATGAGCACCTCCCTAAAGCTTGGGGGAGGTACTGCAGTCTGATCCGGGCTAGACCAGGACATGGAGTCCCTAAGAATGAATTAATCGATATATTTTATGCTGGTCTAACTGATGAATCCAGGTCATATTTGGACAGTTGTGCTGGTTGTGTTTTCAGGAAAAGAACACCGGACGATGCAGAGGATTTGATGGGCAGGATTGCCAAAAACCATGAAGATTAGTCCGCCCTGAACCACCTCCACCACCAAAGAAGAGAGGCATGTTTGTTCTAAGCCCCGAAGATATGCGAGAAGCAAAGAAGTCTATTAAAGAGAAGGGTATTAAAACTGAAGACGTGAAGAATCTACCCCCTATTGAGAAGTTGTGTGAGCCTACCACTCACCCTCCTATGGTAGAGGTACACTCTCTTTTAGATTTCAACGCAAGTGACATCCCTCATGGTAAGCCTCCTGATCAATGTTTAGATGAGTTTGATAATTTTATTATGAAACAAAATCATTTTAATGAGAGGATACAAAGTCAATTGCATGATAATTCCCTTGCTATCAAAAGTTTGCTTGATGTTCTAGGTAGAACAGTTAATGATGTTAAATGTCTTGTGAAGCATTTTCATATGGTTCAAACTCAGCTTGAACAAATTTCTAATGTGCAAAAAGATTTGCTTGCTAACAATGCCAAACAAGATGATTTGCAGGCCTTCGGGATTAAGACCCGAGGAGGAACTAGCACTCAAGATCCTCTCTATCCAGAGGGGCATCCGAGGAGAATCGAGCAAGATTCTCAAATACAGGAAGAAGAAATTGTTGGCTCTCCAAAGAAGAAGAAGAAGAAACACAAGGAGGCTGACAATTCCAATGATCCTATTACAAGTGAAGAGCCAGCTGTTGATCCCAACAGTGTATCTATCTCCGATACTGAGACTGAAGACGGTGCCGAACCTGAAGGTAAGGATAATGAGAAGAATGATCCGCCCGAAGTTCGAGAAGAAGAAGCACCTGACAAACGCAAGAAGTACACTAGAGAAGACTTCGTTGCAAGAAGACATGGGAAGGAAAGAGAACCTTGGATACAGAAACCCATGCCCTTTCCAGGTAAGTCTCTCAAATCTAAAGAAGAAGAGCATTACAATAAGTTTTGTGAGTGGTTTAAACCTCTTTTTCTTCAAATCCCTTTGACTGATGCTATTAAGTTACCTCCCTATTCAAAATATATGAAAGATATTGTCACTAATAAAAGAAAAGTTCCTAGTGAAGCAATATCTACTATGCTTGCTAACTACTCTTTCAGTGGCAAGATTCCTGAGAAGCTTGGTGATCCAGGTATACCCACCATTCCTTGCTCCATAAAGAATAATTATGTTAAAACTGCTTTATGTGATCTTGGAGCAGGAGTGAGTGTTATGACTTTCTCTCTTTACAAGAGGCTTTGTTTAGAGAAGCTAATCCCTACAGATATCTCTCTTCAGATGGCTGACAAGTCAACCGCCGTTCCGATAGGTATTTGTGAGGATGTTCCTGTAGAAGTTGCTAATTGTTTGATCCTTACTGATTTTGTTGTGCTTGACATGCCCGAGGATGGGAGCATGTCCATTATTCTTGGTAGATATTTTCTTAACACCGCAGGTGCTATTATTGATTGCAATAAAGGAAAGGTTACCTTCAATGTGAATGATAAAGAACACATGGTGTATTTTCCAAAGAAGACCGACAAGAGGCTTGGCCTCAACTCTATAGAAAATATCGAGACCGTGAAGATTGGAGAATGGGACTGTCCACTACATGTGCACCACAAATACAAAATTATTATGGTGGGGACAATGTCCATTAAAGTTAAGGTGCAATGATCACTTTGTAAGAGGTGAGACTTTTTGCTCTATATATCACCTGTTTGTTGGTAAGACTTGATCAACCTTACTAATGAGCATGTTTTATATAGGTAAAAAAGTTGAGCTTGTTATGTTTTCATTTGTTTTAGCTTTTGTTCTCCTTGCTGTACCAAGTGTTTATATTTTTGAAGCTTCACAATACTAATCACTGCTTTAAGTTTTTAGAAAGTCTTGCAGCTTTTTGAACTTCGAAAAAATTTCAACAGTGAAGTTTTCAGAAAAATTCCAGAAAAATAAAAATAAACATTTCCATGTCGGGAGTGACCCAGAGGCACCTGGGGCTGACCAGGGGGGCCACCAGTGGCCCAGGCGGCCAGCTGGCGCGGCCTGCCCCCTGGCCGCGCCCATAGGGCGCCTGGGGCCCACAAGACCCCCCTCCAGGTAAGTCTTCTTCCTCTCTCTCTCTTTCTCTCCAAAAACACGAGTTCTGCACTTGTTCTTGCATTCTTGCTGCTCTTGGAAGCGATTTTCGATCTCTCTCTACAGCCTATCATTCGAGCTGAGATTTTGAACAAATACTCCCTGGTATGTAACTCCTCCACCCCTCCAATTAGATTTCTGATTGGTGGCTTCATTTGTGAGTATTTAGTAGTTCTTGGTTCTGTGAAGATGAGCTTGCATGCATGTGTAGAAATTTATTTTCCAAGTTTTGATGCAAGTTTATGCCTTAGGTAAGTGAGTTGAGTAGTTTGCCTTAACCCACTTTGTTTAAATCCTTGTTTTTGTAATTTGCCAAAAATTTCAGAAATGAGTTCGTTAGGAAGGGCAAACGGGTGGCTTGAGAAGAAGAGGCCCGCGCACTCCGATCGAGTTACTAGAGCCGCAGCTTCACCCTCGACTGCTAGGGTGAGCTACAATGAAGATCATGTGCCCCTAGAGTTGTTGGAAGACACAAGTCCAGCACGTGCTATGATATTTCCATGTGATGAATTCCTTGAAGCTGCGGGAATCAAGGATGAGTTTTATAATCTTTGTGCTAATGCAGGTTTGACACGGCTCGTCACGTGCCGTGTTACTCAGTATCAAAAACTCACCTCCGGTTTCATTAACAGTTTTAGATATAACCCTGATACTAGTGCTATTGAGTTTAAAATTTACAATGATCTTATCACCATGCCCTTGGGAAAGTTTTGTGAAATAATAGGTGTGCCAAACGTTGGGCGGACGGCTAAGATGACCTCTCAGCCCTCCGAGCTGAAAACCGTCTTCAACTCTCTCTGCAGCATGGGTACGAGGGATATTCATCAGTCAAAAATCTCCAGCATCTTATTCCCTCACCTCAGGTATTTTGCATATTATGTTGCTAGAGGGGTATTAGCTCGTGACAACACGAGCAACATTTCTGCGCCGGATATTGCTATCCTGGCAACCGCCCTCTCAAGGAGGTTTGATCATAATCTGGGTGCCTTAATTGCTCCACGCCTTGCTATGAACGGTAACAGGGGAGATTTCTTTGGTGGCGTTTATGCCACACTTATCTTAGAATATCTTAAAGGCACCCCACATCCTGATGATAAGCCTTTTACTTATTTAAGTTTTGATCTTGCTGCTATGAAAAGACATAAGTTTGTTACCATGACTTCTGAGCTTGGTAATCTTGTTTATATCTTGCGTTTCGGAACTACCGCGGAACGTGAGATCCGTCTACCTGCACCTCTTTTGTTTGATTTTTCTCGCAGGAACGGATGGTCCTTTGATGTGATCCAGTTCGATGAGTTCATGGCCCAGCATCAGTTTCATAACCCCATGGAGGGGGTTGTGCCCGACGAGGAGGAGCACGGTGAGTTACCACCTTTTCAAGGGGAGACCGTCACCCAGTTTGGTGAAGGGTCTTCCTCTGCTTGGAGTACGGACCCTTCTTCGTGGGAGGATCCGAGGAGTTCGGTGTACGCGCCGGAATCCTTCTATGACCCTTGTACTCACCAGCATTCCCCCGGAGCAGGAGGCTCCTGGGGGTAGTAGCTACTACCAACTTAGGCCAAAAGCCTAAGCTTGGGGGAGTACGTGCCCTTCTCACTTTTCCATTGTATTATCCGTTTTATTCGCTTTGATCTTTTCGAAGTTTTTGCCCGTTCTTCTTTATTTCTTTCTTTGCAAAAACAACAAAAAGATTTTCTCTTTCTTTTGCTTTCGTTCAACCTTTGAAATAATCCAAAAAGATTTCCTTTCTCTCTTTAGTTTGCTTTTTTTCAGAGTTCAGCTCGAGTCCGTGATGGCATTTAATTATATTTCCTACGTTCGATCGTGCAAGTGACGAGGCAGTAATGACGAAGATCGACTGAAGGGAAGCAACAAGGGAAAACCGGTATGAACTCTTCTTGTTTCTACTTTTGTACATATGCCTGTACTTATGATCTAGAGACCAGCTTGTAGGGACATAGTGCTATGTTTACAATGCTCTCCCAGTGGTTCATGCTTTCCTTGTGGCTAGTCTCAAATAGCTAGAGTATATAATGTGTTATTGAAATGATTTACATGCATTGCACTGTTCATAGTTTGGTATACTAAGGTGGTATTTCCCTTTGGAGAATTCTTGGATTGACTTGGCACATGATTACACATGTTTAAGACTAAAAAGTCTGCTCTGCCTTGATGATCTTTGAGTTTCAGAATAGTTATATCACTTTCATGCCCGATTCAATGTTGCTTTGTCGCTCGGCATGATTATGACCGTTATTGCCCTCTAGTTGGTCGCTTCCTAGTCTCTTGCTAGCCTTCGCTCGTACTAAGCGGAATTCTGCTTGTGCATCCAAATCCTTTCAAACCAGTTATTCCATATGAGTCCACCATACCTTCCTATGTGGTATTTACCTGCCATCCTAACGAAGACTTTCTTGTACCATCTCGAAATTATTCAAATTTACGCCTGTTTTGTGCCTCTGTTTTAGCTCATGAGGAAGTAGTAGTTAATTCATGATTTTTTCAAGTTGGACAAGTTTTACCCCGGGATTGCATGTCTAATCCGCAAACCCCTAATACGAGAAGGAACTGGCATGAGTGCGCCCGGCTCATAAAAGATAATACAACAAACAAACCCTCCTTCACGCTTTGTTCATGAGAAATAAGAAAACTTTTGGCAGTGATAAACAAAGGAGATTAAGGGGATGTGATTGTCCCCATGCGGGAGCCGTTCCTCAAAACTTGTCCAGCTCGAGAAGTAATTGGGTTGCCTACTAGCATTCGTTGACGAAATATGCATCTCTCAAAAACATTTTTACCTCTGTTTTCAAAACCAAGAGCTCTGGTACATGTTTAGTCTTTGCTTCCAACTATGGGTTTTCAACCTCGCCATCAAATTCCACGGTTCGAGAGTCTCCACCTTCTTTCTTCAAAGCACCAACTAGGAGAACATAATTGTCATTCTGAGTGTAATGTGCATTGTCCCAAAGTATTACATTGTCTTCTGCATGCTTGTGATATTATTTATTCAGAAATTCTTAGTTCTAGTCTCCTTTAAAACTCTGGAGGAGTTTCTGCATTTATGTTTTGCTTCACTCATGGAGGCTAGCGAGATACCACTCTAGTATGTTCAAGCTATGTGCAATGTAATCTTGTCTTGATTTTCAGTAGTGTATTATTTACTTTTTGGTATTTGTGATTGGTCACTTGAAAGAAGGATTGCTCCGTGCATTGTCCTCATAGCATTGTTTCAATACTTGCTAGATTCTTTTCGTAGTACATGCTTATATACATCTAATGAAGCAAAAGAGTTTGTCAAAGTTTTCTTTCTCGTGTCCAGTTCGTTGAACTGAATTGCTTGAGGACAAGCAATATGCTAAGCTTGGGGGAGTTGATACGTCTCAAACGTATCTACTTTTCCAAACACTTTTGCTATTGTTTTGACCTCATTCTTGCATGATTTGAACTAATCTAACCCGGACTAACGCTGTTTTCAGCAGAGCTGCCTGTATGGTTTTATTGTGTGCAGGAAAATGGATTTTTAGGTATCACAGAAAATTCCAAGAAAAATCACAGAAAATCCACGCACCCGAAGGGCCCTTGTGCCAGAGGAGGGACCAGAGGGGAGCCAGGGGGGCTCCAGGCGCCCTGCCCAGGCGGCCCCACCCCTGGCCGCCTCGCCAGGCCGCCTGGGCGGGTCCTACCTCCCCTGGTGCCCTACTTTGACCCGTATTTATCCCGTGACGAGAAAACCTGAGAACAGAGGTCGTTTTCCCAGTTTCCGTCGCGGAGCCGCCGCCACCCTCTGTTCTTCTTCGGGAGGGCTAATCTGGAGGCTGATTTGGCCTCCGGAGAGGGGAGATCGTCGCCATCGTCATCATCATCACCACTCCATCCTCCCTCCATGGCTTCTCCTTCCATGTGTGAGTAATTCCCTATTGTAGGCAAAGGGGATGGTAGGGATTGGATGAGTTAGATCATGTAATAGTTTATCAGATTGTTGGGGGCATGTTGCCTATCATCTACTATGGTGTTTATCATCTTTGCTTCAACTTGTTGCTCTTAATGCTTGTCACTTAGGGCCCGAGTGCCATGATTTCAGATCTGAACCATATGTGTTTGCATGAATATATTTGTGTTCTTGATCCTATCTATGAGTTGTTTGCACCTATTACGGTCCGGAACCGGCGATCCCAAAAGTGACAGCTTGGGACACCAAAGGGGATGGTCCATAGTTTGAGGATTACATGTATCCATTGAGTTTATTGCTTTGTTCCGGTGCTCTTTGACAGGAGCACCTTAATCTCCATAAGTTCCTTTTGGCCCCGTTCATAGCGGGATGGTAGGACAAAAGATGTTGTGCAAGTTCTTATTGCAAGCACGTACAACTACCCGTGGGATACATGCCTAGTGTTTGATATTTGCCTAGATGATCATTACTTTTCTGTGTGCCTTGCCCCAGGTTAGATTCATGATATATCTCATCCATGCAGCGCCCAACCATCCATCTCCCTAGCCTACAGTGTTTTAAATCCTGCTGGTTACTAGTTGCTACTTTTGCTATTTACTTTTGCTGTTTACTTTTACTATCACCACCATCACTATCATATCACCGTTACCACTTATCTTTTGTTTCAAGTAAGTATATTTCGGGTGCGGTTGAATTGGCAACTCAACTGTCAAAGCTTATAAATACTCTTTGGCTCCCCGTGTGTCGAATCTATAAATTGGGTTATTCTTACCCGCGAAGACTATCTCGATCCCTTACGGTTGAGGGTTATCAGACGGGAGCAAGCCCCACAGACCGTCCGCATTCCGCAGGTCGCAGACAAGTGGCCCCTCAACGAGCAGATAGAACACTTAATCACGTGGTCCACCATGTCACCGACCATGGCTTCAAACTGCCTCGCAGCCTCTTGGGAGGAAGGAATAACGGGATCCCTCTCCATTGGGCGATCAGAAGGGCCTGGAAGCCCAAGGGCAATTGGGTTCTGCAAAAAAGATGGGCAAGATTCCTGGTTAACTTCCATAATATCAATGCGATCAAAGTCTAGAGGGCCCGGGCTAGAAGTAGAAGGCCCAGAAGCAATTGGGGTGTGCAGCGATGGGCCAGCCGTCCGATCAGAGATTTGAAAAGGAGGTAATCCCGCCTCCACTAAATGCACGAATGAGATCATGTCATTCTCGCGGGGGGGGG
>LR738709.1:92080817-92152019 GCA_902687465.1 Secale cereale
GGGGGGGGTGTTCCTCAGAAACTAGGACACTTATAGGAGCAAGAATTGCCGGTCGGCTCAACTCCCGCAGGGGAGTGACCGTGCCGAAGACAATGGGTGGGCGAGCCGCCGTCCAAAGCAACTTCTCTGGGGGGATTGATGAATGATAACATGCTCTTGTGGTAGAGGATCATATCCAGCCTCAATAATTGTGTCAATACATTGTTGCGTGGCCGGAAATCTGTATCCCTTGCAAGCAGGATAACGCTCAAAAGTGGCGAAAGAAAGCTTCTTCTTAGAGGGTGCAGAAGACTTAATAGCAGGTCTAATAGGAGGTTTATGCATAGCCAAAAGTCCCAAACATGATCGGCGCTTAGTAGGACTAACAAGAATCCATTCAGCATCGCATTATTTCCTCCATATCTTAAGTTCTCGAACCCAATTAGGGCCCCAATACCCCAGAGATGAAAGAAGCACTTGAACAAATCACAAGCACAGGAACGAAGATCCATGATAATAAAACCAACTTGCTTGCAAGAAACGTGGAAGGAATAAACCTTATCTTTGACATGTGCCACTTGAAGATCAATCGCCGAACCCCCAAGAGCAGCTTCCAAAGCCGCCGCCACAGAATCTTCCGAGAGACGGAAAGCATGACGGCTAAAGGAGATGATCAAAATGACAGACCGGTGACATCCCAAAGGGTGAATCGTGCACCCCGTTGATTTGAAACTTCATCAAAAAAAACCCTACCCTTGGAGAAATCCAAGCCAAGGGTAGATCCACCAGAAGAACCCATAGAAGATGGGTATAGCCGTGATCCAGAGAAGACGACGGAGAAGCTGGTCGGAAGGGATCCACAGATTAGTGGATAATGGAGGAGATCGCCGGAGACAGAGTCAGTGCCGAGGTGGGTGGTGGGAGCGCCATACCTCCAGTATGAGAGGGTTGTTGGTGATTATGATGGATTCGATTTCCCCCTCCGGGAGGAAAGTTCCCCCGGCGGTCCGCCTGAGGGCAAAAGTGCTCTTTCCCAAGTTCTGCCTCGATACGGTAGTGCTCCGTCCCGAAAGTACTCTGCTTATATTTTTAGGTAAAAATGATGTATATGCCAGAAGAGGGGCACCGGAGGTGGGTCGAGGAGGGCACGGCCCACCAGGGCACGCCTCGACGCCCTGGCACGCCCAGGTGGGTTGTGCCCACCTAGTGGGCCCCCTTTGGCACTTATTTGCTCCATTATTCATCATATATTGCAAAATTATTCTCCGTAAATTTTCAGCTCATTTGGAGCTGTGCAGAATAGGTGGCCTGACGTAGCTTTTTCAGGTCCAGAATTCCAGCTGTCGGTATTCTCCCTCTTTGTGTAAACTTTGCATTTTATGAGAAAAAAAGGCATTAGGATTACTCCATAAAGCATTATTATGCATAAAACGTTGTAAATAACATCAAGAAAACATGATGCAAAATGGACGTATCAAGTATCATGAAAGTGGTGATCGACGATGGTTGATGATGATGTCAGCGTCGAATCCCCCTCCCCCGAGCCCTGAATAGACTCCAATCAGGCATCTCGATGAAGAATAGGATGTGGCGGCGGCTCTGTATTGTAAAACGTGATGATTCCTTCTCTCTGAATTTTTCTGGACGAATAGGTACTTATGGAGTTGGAGTTAGGGTTGCCAGAGCTGCCAGTGCCTACAAGTCTGCGGGGTGCACCGTGGAGGGGTGGCACACCCCTGGGCATGTGGCGCCCTGGTGGCCTGATGGCTTCTCGCCCCTTGTTGGTTACCCCAAGTGGAAGGTTTGAGATGTAGCGTAGCGGTAGTTTTCCCTTGGCAAAGATACCAAGGATCGAATCCCGTGAGACTCCGAGGGTCAACAAGAAGGTGTCAATAACGCCAGAGACTTTTGCTTGACAGGACCTGCACACAGATACAAATAACTTTGCTCCCAACGAGTACAGAGAGGTTGTCAATCCCTCCGGCCTTGTCGTTTACAAAGGATCAAACGCAAGAGATAATAGTGATAGGTATGACTGCAACTAGTAAATAAGAACAGAAATTAAATAATGGGTGTGATCAGTGATGGTAATATGGACCGGGGTCCCATGATGTTCACTAGTGATGTCTCTCTCCCAAAAGACGATAAAACAGCTAAGTGAGGTAAACGAATTACAGCTGGGCAATTGACAGGATTATGTGCGCAAACCAATGCTAACTATGCTGCAAAGAAAGGTAGAGGCTCAAAAGCATGGGCGGTATGCCAAGGCAAGTAGACCGAAATCCATCTCCATCTACTACTAATCATCCACCTTGAGATATCTATCCAGAACATCTCGCTGGTATTAAGTTGCGAGTCCCACCCTGTCGGTGTACTAAAGTAGGTGTATCTTAGTATCCCGACTTGTGCACGGGCAGTAGCAGCGTCCCATGGTCTGGCTCGCCACGCGCCCGCCAAAGCCCACTCTGGACCCCTTGAAGCCATTCAAGGACAAAGTATTCAAGTTAAGAGACAAGACCCCGGCAAGAGGAGCTTGCCGGGAAGGCCGCACCAGGCTCAAAGTTATCATTCCAGCACAAGACCCTGGCAAGAGGAGCTTGCCAGGAAGGCCAAAAGAATGGCACCTCAAGAAGGTGTATCGCGGCGCATCATGCGCCCCGGCAGGGCCCGGAGGGCGGCAAGCTTCCGGGCCCGGCAAGGTTGCGACCCCGGCAAGGTGCTTGCCGGGGAAGCTTATGCTGTGTGCCTGCGCTCCAGCTCATCTGGCCACGCGTCACCCTGGGGCCCTTCGAGGGGCACGTGGCAGATGGCTGTGCAGCCTGGGGTATACGGTGGCAAGCCGCGGTGACGAGGCTATCGCCGTGGCGAACGGAGACGCATGGACGGGCACTTTTTGGGCGACGGCGATGGGCATTCAATGCCCTTGTCCCCCGCCGTCAGAGTTAGGTGAAGACCACTGTTCATCCACTGTTCATGCACTGTTACAACTACCACCAAATTTACACTTTTACCCTCCTCTACGTTGACACCTGTCGGTGACCCCTTTGAGCTATAAAAGGAGGCCCATGCACAACGTAGAGAGGGTTCGATCCCAGAAACTCGATCACTCCTACGCTCGGTGTAGCTAGCACTGTAGATCTTCAAGCTCCCGAGCCCAAGAACTCAATATAACCAAAGCAGGAGTAGGGTTTTACGCGTCCGCGCGGCCCGAACCTGGGTAAACCGCCCGCGTGTGCTCCTCGATCTGCTCTCCGTGCTCCCTCCGCTCCCTTACCGCAACGTAGAAGGGGCTCCGGTCCCATAGGTGTTCGTGGGCGTCCAGTTTCCCTGACATCTTTGGCGCGCCAGGTAGGGGGGCGTCGAGGTTGTGAGAACCTGATCCGGCGCTCACGCGGGCGCAACCTTCAGCAACCTCTCCAGCTTCATCAACCTCATCGACTACATCAACATGCCTCCGAAGAAGAAGGCTTCGGAGGTCGGAGGCCCGTCTGCGTCGATCCCTCCACCCCCAGAACCAACGGTTGGTGGGGTAGACGCTGGCGGAGGGGTGGACGCCGGCGAGGACACTCGCGGCGCCGCCAAGTCCAAAGACAAGACGGACGATCGGGCGAACTCCAAGACCTCGGCGTCCGTGCACGCACCACGTCCCTCTCAGGAGGTGCCGGACCAGCAGCGACGTGGTACCGGGGGTACCATACGCTTGCTAGGACGAGGACAAGCCGGGGCGAGACCATGCTCCTTCTAACCCTATTAGAAGTCCGAGCATATCTCGCTCCTCGCACCGCTCGCCACCGCTTCCCTCCTCTCCAGCAGAAGCTCTTGCTAGAGCCCAGCTGCTCCTTGACTTCCCTCCAGCAGCAGACAAGGCCGAAGACTGGAGGGCAACAATCCAGAGCATCATCGCCTTCACCAACAACGACACGCCGCAGCAGCCGGCAACATCACGCCCGCGGAAAGTCGACCAAGCGAAGGCCGATGGAGACAAGACCGCCGGGGGTGCAACTACCGTGCACTCCCCGCCGCGGAAGCAGAAATCGCCACCCCGCCGGATCAACATCGACGACGACTCTACGGCGTCATCGGATCCGCGGGCTCGCCGCGATCAGCGCCAAGTCCTCGACGATAGGCGACAAGAGGACGCTCGAACTCGTATTGAGCGTCGAAGAGAAGCCCGAAGACAGTCCGACCAGCGCGTTGGGACTGTTGTCGACATGCACGCGCCCAGTGAACCAGGCGACTTGCCGTACGCGGTAGGTTGTCCTGCATTCACCCGAGAGCTGCGGCAAGTCCAGTGGCCCAGCATGAAGAACTTCAAGCCCGACGTACCCGAGAAGTACGACGGCAAGACGCACCCCTCGGAGTTCCTCAGCATCTATACCATTGCGGTGCAGGCTGCCGGGGGACGCGACGAGAAGATCTTAGCAAACTGCTTCCCGCTCGTGCTCAAGCCAAATGTCAGATCCTGGCTCATGCACTTGCCGGAGAACTCCATATCTTCTTGGGCGGATTTGTGCCACCAGTTTGTTGGCGCCTTCACGGGCGGCCACAAACCCCACGGCCAGGAGAGCGATCTCCACATCCTTGCCCAGAAGGAGGGAGAATCCCTGCGAAAGTATATCCAAAGGTTCAGCCGCGTTTAGCACAACATCCCCGATGTCCACCCTGCCGCGGTTATCAGCGCGTTCCACCAGAACGTGCGTAACCGCCGGATGAGGGAGGAGATGGCGATGACCAAGATCCGGGATGTCAGCGAGCTTTACGCTCTAGCTGACAAGTGTGCGCGTGCTGAAGAGGGGAGGAGACTCCCCGGAGAGGATACTGGAGCAGGAGGAACGGATAGTGAGGATGCCGCCCCGGCAAGGAAAAACCGGCGGCGGAACAATAGAAAGAAGAAGAACAAGGAGGTACTGGTTGTCGAGCAGTCCGGCAAGGAGGCTCCCGCCAAGAAGACACAAGCTGGTGGCTCCGGCAAGGAGTCCACCCCTGTAGCGGCAGCCGACAAGTAGGACGGCTCCGACAAGCAGTACTGTAAGATCCACCGCACCAAGGGCCACGATCTCCAGAACTGCAAAAGAGTAGAGTACCTCGTAGAGTAGCAGAAGGCTGAATATGAGCATCGCGACAAGGAGAAGGACCAAGGAGGCGGGGGAGAGCCCAGCAAGAAGCGGCCGTTCAATGGCCGGGGAGGACGCCGCGGCAAGGCCAAGCAGCGGCAAGGTGACCGACCTCCCCGGGGCCGCGACAAGGATGAGGACGAAGACGATGATGAGGACATGGATGAAGGAGACAACAGTGAGCAGGAGTTCCAGAAGGCCACAGAGGTTCTGTGTGTCAACGGAGGTGCCTCTCTGCACACTTCCCACCGCCAACTCAAGCAATAGGTGCGGGAAGTGAATGCAGCTGAGCCATTCGTCGAGTCACGCAGGCTGCTGAAATGGTCCGGCACGCCTATCATCTTCGACCTTGAGGACCACCCTGACCGCACAATAGCGGTCGGGTGTTTGCCGATGTTGGTTTCACCAACTATACGCAACCTCAAGGTCACCAAGATGTTAGTTGACGGCGGGGCCGGCCTCAACTTGATCTCCTCCGCTGTGATCAGGAAACTGCAGATTCCCGACAGCGAGCTCTAGGAAACCGGGTCGTTCCAAGGGATCAACCCGGGAAGGAGCAAGCCGAAGGGGAAGATCACGCTGCCAGTGACCTTTGGCGGAGAGCTCAATTTCAGGACGGAGAGGATCACGTTCGACGTTGCCGATATCCCATTGCCATATAATGGGATACTTGGCCGTCCTGCACTCGCCAAGTTCATGGCAGCTTCCCACTATGCCTACAATATGCTCAAGATGCCGGGGCCGATAAGCGTCATCTATGTCCCCGGCGACAAGAAGGACGCGCTTATCTGCGCCGACAGGATCTACCGGGACGCAGCAGCCGCGGCAGACAGTAAGACACTTGCCGCTGAAGCTCCCGGGGGGAAGACCAAGACCAAGTCCGGCAAGAGCTCTGGAGCCCACTCCGGCAAACGCACCTCTTCGGAGTGCTGCACTGCCGTCGAGGACGCACCATCGAGCTCCACCGGCAAGTGCAAGAAAGGAATGGCAGCTCCACCGGCAACCAAGAAGGTGTCCTCCAAGGAGGACGGCACTGGTGGTACCTTCACCATCAGTGCTACACTCGACCCCAAATAGGAAAGCGGGCTCGTTGCCTTCCTGCGGGCGAATGTCGACGTGTTCGCATGGCAACCGTCTGACATCCCCGGCGTTCCCAGGAAGGTAATTGAGCACAAGTTTGTTGTTTGTCCTCACGCGCGGCCCGTCAAGCAGAAGGTCGGGAAGCAAGCTGTGGAGCGCCAAGAGTTCATTGCGGAAGAGATAAAGAAGTTGGAAGCAGCAGGCCTGGTTAGAGGCGTACTCCATCCTACATGGTTGGCTAATCCAGTTGTCGTGCGAAAGGCTAATGGGAGATGGAGACTTTGTATAGACTTCACTGATGTGAATAAAGCTTGTCCCAAGGATCCTTTTCCCTTGGCGCACATCGACCAGATTGTTGACTCCACGGCTGGATGTGAGTTGCTTTCATTTCTCGATGCATACTCAGGTTACCACCAGATATTCATGGCTGAGGAAGATGAAGAGAAGACTGCATTCATTACCCCATGTGGCACATACTGCTTCATACGCATGCCCTTTGGATTGAAGAATGCGGGTTCAACATTTGCAAGGGTGGTGCACACTGCTTTTGAGCCACAGATACACAGGAATGTAGAGGCCTACATGGATGATATAGTGGTCAAGAGCAAGAGCAAGGATACCCTGATTCAAGACCTAGGAGAGACCTTTGAGAATCTGCGCAAGATACAACTCAAGTTGAACCCCGAGAAGTGCGTTTTCGGAGTCCCCTCTGGCAAGCTTCTCGGGTTCTTTGTGTTCCAGAGGGGGATTGAAGCCAATCCCGACAAGATAAAAGCCATCGAGCAGATTGAAGCCCCGAAGCGAGTCAAGGACGTAAGGAGACTTGCTGGTTGTGTGGCTGCCCTCAGCAGGTTCATTTCAAACTCTGCAGAACGCGCCCTGCCTTTCTTCAAAATCTTGAAAAACGCAGGTCCTATGAAATGGACTCCGGAAGCGGAGGCGGCGCTGCAAGACTTGAAAGGATACCTGTCCTCCACTCCAATACTTGTCGCACCTAAGCCACAAGAGAAGTTGCTGCTGTACTTAGCGGCAACCAATCAAGTGGTTAGTGCTGCGTTAGTAGCGGAGAGGGAGGCGGATGAGGAACACACATCCCCGGCAAGCGCATCCAGCGACAAGCAGGGGGCTTCCCCGACAAGTTCTGGCCCCAACAAGGACAAGTCTGCGCAGGAACAAGGAGAAGTGCAAAGGAAGATGGTGCAACGCCCAGTTTATTTTGTAAGTTCCCTCTTGCAGGGGGCTAGATCAAGATATTCTGGGGTGCAGAAATTGCTTTTTGGCCTCCTCATGGCCTCAAGGAAGCTGCGCCATTACTTCCAAGCACACGAGATAACAGTGGTCACTCGCTTTCCGTTGAAGAGGATATTGCAAAATCCAGAAGCAACAGGCAGGATCGTCGAGTGGGCACTGGAGCTGTCAAGCTTTGGTCTCAAGTTTGAGCGTACTTCAACCATACAGAGCAGAGCTTTGGCAGAATTCATAGCAGAATGGACACCAACACCAGATGAAGAAGTTCCAGAGACAAACATCCCCGTCCAAGAGGCAAGCAAAGAGTGGACAATGTACTTCGATGGTGCCTTCTCGCTGCAAGGCGCCGGTGCTGGCGTGTTGCTCGTAGCGCCCACCGTAGAGCACCTCAAGTACGTTGTTCAGATGCACTTTCCCAAGGAGCAAGCGACGAACAATACTGCTGAGCATGAAGGTTTGCTCGCCGGTCTCAGAATTGCGGCCGAACTTGGGATCAAGAAGTTGATTGTGCGGGGGGACTCACAGTTGGTGGTCCGACAAGTAAACAAGAGTTACCAGAGCCCTCTGATGGAAGCTTATGTCGATGAAGTGAGGATGCTTGAAGAACACTTTGAAGGCCTGCAGATGGAGCATGTTCCAAGGGCTCAGAATGATATTGCAGATGGCCTCTCAAAGTGTGCTGCAATGAAGTTACCTGTGGAACCAGGGGTCTTCGTGCTCAAGCTAACTCAGCCATCCGTCACACCATCAGTTGGGAAAGGCAAGAAGAGGAAGTTGGTCTCCGGTGACTACTTGCCGGCGGATCTTCCCGAAGCCGCTGCCAAGGTCCCCAAGAACAACAACCGAGATGCTGAGGAACAATCTGCTCCTGCGGACCCAAGGGTCTGTACAGTTGAAGCAGGTGTTCCCGACAAGCCTTGCCTCGGCAGGCTTGCCGGGGAACCCTCAGCTCCGGCAGAGCCACAGGTTCTTGCCGCAGAAGCTGAGGTTCCCGCAGCAGCCCTGATGCCTTTAGTCCTTGTTGCTGAGCCTCAGGCTCCAGCATGGGCACAGCAAATCGTCCGTTTTCTTCAAACTGGAGAACTTCCCGAAGAACCAGAAGAGATAGAGAGGATAACCAGACAGTCAAGTATGTACCAGTTCGTTGGCAATGAACTGTACAGAAGAAGACTCAATGGTGTCAGGTTGAAGTGCATTTCCCGGGAAGATGGACAGAAGCTGTTGGCAGAGATACATGGAGGCATATGTGGCCACCACATCGGCGCAAGAGCACTTGCCGGGAAGGCGTTCCGGCAAGGTTTCTTTTGGCCAGATGCCCTCCAAGATGCAACTGCACAAGTAACCGAGTGTGAAGCGTGCCAGTTCCATGCCAAACAAATTCACCTGCCAGCTCAAGCTCTCCAGACGATCCCTTTGTCCTGGCCCTTCTCGGTCTGGGGGCTCGATATCCTCGGCCCCTTTCCCCGCGCAGTCGGGGGCTTTGAGTACTTGTATGTTGCAATCGACAAGTTCACAAAGTGGCCAGAAGTGGAACCAGTGAGAAAGGTGACAGCACAGTCAGCAGTCAGGTTCTTCAGGTCAATCGTTTGCCGTTTCGGAATCCCTAACAGGATCATCACCAACAACGGCACACAATTCACAAGCCGCACCTTCATGCAGTACGTCCAAGACCTTGGCGCCAAGGTCTGCTTTGCTTCTATTGCTCACCCGAGGAGCAATGGTCAAGCAGAGAGGGCAAATGTTGAAGTGCTGCGCGGGCTCAAGACAAGAACCTTTGACAGGCTGCACAAGTGCGGAAGAAACTGGATAGAGGAGTTGCCTGCGGCTCTTTGGTCAATCAGGACGACACCAAATCGAGCCACCGGACAGACACCCTTTGCTCTTGTCTATGGAGCAGAGGCAGTTCTCCCCACGGAACTCGTATACGGGTCTCCTCGAGTGCTCGCTTACGACGAGCTCGAGCAAGAGCAACTGCGGCAAGATGATGCATTGCTCCTCGAGGAGGACCGTCTCCAGGCTGCTGTACGAGCTGCTCGATACCAGCAAGCCTTGCGTCGCTATCATAGCCGCAAGGTCAAGGCCAGGAGTCTCGAGGAAGGCAACCTTGTTCTTCGGCGTGTTCATTCCGCCAAGGGCTCCAACAAGTTGACGCCGAAGTGGGAATGCCCTTATCGGGTGAGACAAGTCACAAGGCCCGGTGCTGTCCGCCTTGAGACCGAAGAAGGCTTACCGGTGAGCAACTCCTGGAACATAGAGCATCTTCGCAAGTTTCACCCATAAGGCGCGGTTGCCGTGATCCGCTCCGGCAACCACCTTTTGTACAAGTCTTGTCGCTGTTGCATGTAAACCTTTGTACAAAGCCGGGCGCAGACCCCGTGCATCAGTAAAACTTTTGTGCTACACACTGTTTGTCATTTCATGCTTTTTTACTTGCATGCATCATCTGACACT
Source organism: Secale cereale (assembly GCA_902687465.1). Classification (NCBI taxonomy): domain Eukaryota; kingdom Viridiplantae; phylum Streptophyta; class Magnoliopsida; order Poales; family Poaceae; genus Secale; species Secale cereale. The sequence goes on from LR738709.1 coordinate 92,090,690, forward strand.
TTGTGCAGCACGCATCCTCGGTAAGCAATAACAAGCCGCGAGGCTCCATACTTGTGTTTCCTCCTCTTTTCCTTTCTCTCTTAAACAGAAGAAGTGTTCCTCGCGCACAAGTTTGCCGGGGGGGAAGGAGATAGAGGCATGGACCAAGTGTCGTTCAGACCAAGTGCTGTTCAAGAAAGGAAAGCCTTGCCGGGAAGTAAACAATCCACAAAAGATAAGTTGCCAAAGTTTGAGCAATTTAAAAATTTCCAATTCTTAGTTGTCTTCCTTGAACAACCACACTTTGTATGGAAAACCTGTGCGCGGAGGAACCTACCCGAGGCTAGCCGCACCCTTACTTTGTTTCGAGCACGCTCAACGACTTAAGTGAGCTGCGACAAATGTCGCGCCCTTATTTCGTTTTCGAGTTCGCTCAACAACCTAAGTGTGCTGCGACTAGCTGCGGCAAGGTTTCTTGCCGGCGAGGGCATTGCCAGCAGGCTGCTAAGAGTCCCGCACTCAGCGCTCGCGGCAAGGGTCCCTTTGCCGGCGAGTTCCCTAAAAGCGTAGGGTGGAAAGCATACAAAGTGAAAGGGCTAAAAGCAAGGGAGATAACACCGCATTGATTGCCCAAAATAAAAGTATATATTACAGAGATAACTTGCCGCTGTTCTAACTAACTACTACCCATGACTTAATCGACAGCGGCAAGGAAAGCGGGAAAAAGGAAGCCTAGTCTCTACGGTCTCCATCGACCCTCTGGATCTTGCCCGCCTTGGCCATGATGTGGGCAACTTGCGCCTTCAACGCCTCCTGGTCAGCTTCGGGCGGCAGGGTCCGGAGGACGTTGACGAGGTTGATCCCTGGGTTGCGGTAGACGATCTTCGACAAGACCCGCTCCATAGTACCCATGCAAAGCCGGCACGCCTCGTCAGCCAGCTGCGCGGGGATCTTCTCCCGTAGCCGCGCAAGCGCCGGCGCCACCCCTCTGAAGAACATGCTCAGCTTGGCGCTGTGGGGGAGGCTCTCGTCGGGGGAGTACGCGAGGTGCTCCGCCCTCAACGCCACCATCTCCCTGTCGATGTTGGCGGCGGAGGCGACAAGCTCATCAGTCCATTGCTCCACCGTCCGCTGGAAGTTGTTTTGCGAGACGGCAGTGCTCTCCAGCAAGAGCCTCTCAGTGCGGAGATCGTCCTTCAGCTTCGTCTCGCGGTCCCGGGCGGCGTCAAGCGAGTCAGTGAGGGTGGAAACCTTCAGCTCTAAGTCAGCGATGGAGTCCCTGGCGTCAGTGAGCTCTTTACCTTTCTCGAAGAGGCGGACTTGCAGCTCCGAGTTGGTATGGGCGTCCTTCTCCCGCGCCACGTTGAGCGCGGCGACCCTGTCCTCGCTCGCCTTCAAGTTACACTCCATCTGCGCCACCCTGGCCTCCAGATCCCTCTTGGCGGTCTCTGCGGCAGCAGCGGCATCCCTCGCCTCCTGCAGAGCCACGCCAATGGCTTGCTCACGAGCGGTGAGGTCGTCCTCGTGGTTGTCGAGGTCAACCTTCCGCTGGTTGAGCTCTCCCTCCCGCCGAGACAGCTCCTCGGCGGCCAGTCGCTGCTGCTCCTCCACCTCGGCCTTCTCGAGGAGGAATGCTTGGTGTGCTCCGGCAAGCTCTTCGCGCTCCTCTGCCAAGTTTCGGAGGGCCGCCTGGTTGGCGGCACGGAGCTCCGCAGCATGCTTCTCCAAGTTAACGCCGGCCTTGGCAGCCAGAGCCTCTCGGGACTCCAGCTTGGCTTGCCTGGCCCGGTACAAACCCAGGAGTCGACGCAGGAGTTGCTCCTCTTCGGGCTCGTCGCTACTGCCGGGCGCGTCGACAACCTTCAACCCGGCGGAGGCGAGAACTTCTCCGTCGAAGATCTCCCCCTCCGTTGGTGCCCTTGATGAGGACGCCCACGGGACTTGGATAAAGACCCCGTTGGCGGCCTCCAGATAGACGCCCGACCCAGGTGCGGGGGCGGAAGGGTCGGCGGCCGGTGCAGCGTCCGGCGCTCCTGCGGCCTCCGGGCCAGCAGTGTGGTCGCCGGTCCCTTCCCCTGCCGCGGCGTCAGCGGTCGGGGCAGTCTCCTCGGCGGCTGGCTCGTCGGCGCCGGCCATTCCTTCCACGGCGGTGCCGTCGCCAGCTTCGCCGCGCACCTCCTCCTCGACGATGGTTTCTGTCTCCATCGGCTCCGGGACGGGCGGATCTGACAACAGAAGAAAAAGAAAAGAAAGATTTGTCATGCAAATATCCAAAAAGAAGAATCCAAGAAGAAGAAAGTGCAAGGGTTTACCTGCGCGGGCCTCTTCGACGATGGGGTCCCTCGCCGGGGAGCTCTCCCTTGGCGGCGTAGTAGTGGCCCCTGCTGGCGGAGGGCCGCTTGCGCCCTCCCTTGGCGGGGTGCTCACCCTTGTCGGGCTGCTCGCCCTTGGCGGGGTACTCGCCCTTGGCGGAGTACCCGTCCTTGGCGGAGCCACTACTGGAATCTGGCACTTTGCCATCTGCCATGGCAGATGACAAAGGCATGGTCGGCGGATGGCAAAGGCTTTGCCATCAGCCAGCAGATGGCAAACAGTTTATCTGAATTCCAGTGGGCAAAGGCTTCTTTGCCATCTGCTGGCTGATGGCAAAGAGCCTGTGCCTTTGCCATCAGCTGGCAGATGGCAAAGCCTCTTAACGAGGTTAGCCCCGTTAGAAGGATAACGGCATACTTTGCCATCAGCCAGTTGATGGCAAAGGCTGCAGGCTCTTTGCCATCTGCCAACAGATGGCAAAGGATGCAGGCTCTTTGCCATCTGCTGGCTGATGGCAAAGGTTGCAGGCAAAGGCTGCATACTTTGCCATCAGCCAGCTGATGGCAAAGAGCTTTGCCATCTGCTGGCAGATGGCAAAGAGCCCAAATTTTTTCTCTGCATGACACGTGGTTTCTTTGCCATCTGCCAGCTGATGGCAAAGCTCTTTGCCATCTGCCAGCAGATGGCAAAGTGTCTATATTGCCCCATTTAATTTTGTTTTTTCTTATATCAATTCATTTTCACAGAAAATCAAACACAAATATATTTATATGACCAATATAGCATATTCAACACATATTATCAATAGTCATGAACACATATATATCCAACACATGTTACCAATAGTAGCAAGTTTCATCCGTACATATACATAGTTTCATCAATATTACACAGTTTCATCCATAGGTAGCAAGTTTCACAAGGTCAAAACAAAAACTAAATACAAAGCTCTCCTCATTCTCCCTCTCCCTCTCCGTCGCCTGTCGGTCCCTCTCCGCCAACTGACGGTCCCTCTCCTCAAAAGCAGCCTGGGTCTTCGCTCTAGAAATCTAGAAGAACAGAAAGTAAAAATGAGATGACATTAAGGACAACAGAGAAACAAACACAGAGGAAAGTATGGGCCATTGCTCTAACTGGAATTCTGGTACATGTACAGTCTGTATTAGAATTGAGATGCATTTAAAAATGTATGCAAGATGATGGCATTGCTAGTAGCCCCCGCTCTGATAGGAACCTAGGACCATTATAAATGTTGGTGCTATATTCTTTTCCAAATACAGCTGAAGCCTCCCTAGAATTTAGTTCAAATATTTCATTCTTCTTGTACACAAGACCATCTCTTCTGCAACCAACAACACCGGTAACTTGCAGGGTCACATTTAGAACAGGCTTATCTGAAGGCTGTCATTACAGAGAAAATGAAATATGATTTAGTTACTTACCTAGAAAATAAATAGGAACATACATAATTATTTTTTGTATACAACAGACTTCATTTTTCATATATTTTTTACCTTGGAGGAAAATGGTGACCGTACGCGTTCCTAGGTTATGCATAACTTCAAAATTTTAGGTGAGAGATTCTAAAGGATAACTGAAGTCCATAATCTCTGTACTGCTGCACAGCGTCACTATTGCAAACACTGTACTGTTGCCTAAGCAAAATTCATGTAAGTATACATCATGGTCATAAATTTCCTATACACACAAGGATAGTTGAAGAGGAAAAAAATATCATCTGTTAATTCATGTAAGTACCTAAGCAAAATGCCTACTGATGATCTACTTCCCATTTTGAAAATGGTGATAACCAAAGGCTATATGAAGTACTGAAATGTCAATATGTGTGCTTAATTAGTAAAGGTTATGCTGGTATACCTGGTTTCTGTAGGGGTACACGAAATCAGCAGTCAGCACGCCGTACTTCCCTTCATGACACCAGCCGGGCCTCCCTTGAATCCATACATGGTGCTGCCTTTGGCACGCTCCCGGAGGTAATCAGATCCACAACACCAACCATGACAAAGTCAACGATAATAATTATTTAGGAAACACCTCAAAGCAACAAAATCAAACAAGATATATCCTCAGATTTTCCATAGAGACTGATACAGTGCACTGACAGCTCTTTAATTCAATTATGAACACCTATTTACAATCAGTTGGTGTGAGCTAGTGCTAAACGAAACGAACATGCAGCTGGAGATCACTCGCACTTAGCAAAGATGTCGCAGATCACATTGTGCCCCCCTAGAACCTAGCCACCAGAAAGCATGACGCCGATCTTGACCCCTACTACATGGTGCTTAATAAGATTTTAGTTGTTTTGGAAACAAATTAAATCATAGCAATTGGAGTTCACTTGTTCATTTTTTCTCTAAACAACATGCATGTGCAATAAATGTATTTGTCAACCAAGGAAGGCTGAAGATTTGAAACATATGTATGCTTATGGTGGATTGTCATCCAATACATGGAATCAACGGTTTGAGAGTGTATTTCATAAAAAAAAATAGACCGAAGAAACAAAAGAAAAATACAACGCCTCGCCTAATAAATTATCAATGGATATACCGCGTCACATTGACTTTAACACTTGACTTTATAAAACAATTAGCCAGAAGAAGACTGTAATTTCTAGCCGTTTAAAATTATATTGGATAGTGTATAATGCTGTAATAGAATAATAATTTTAACCATGTAGAAAGCTAGAATTTCTTAAGCATGATTACAATTAGATGTTTGATTAAAGAATTACTTATCATTGAGGTTTCTCGTTTGCTCAACTGCATTGGCATAAATCGAACATGTATATAGGACAATTGAGTGCAAAGAATTGCTCACCAATAGATTCAGAGATGTACTTGAGTTCTGAAGAGTTGAGTTCTCCTGTCCTTTTGAATTTCTCTCCATACCAAACAGCCGCACACTTTGTTGCCGTCGTCAGCACCACAACAACAGTCCTATAAATTATATATACATAAGATTAATCACAAATCAACAGGTTATCGGCTTGCTGTAAGAACCCGCTCCTCCATCTTCCTACCCTTCAGCACGATAGCCTCAATTGCATATGATATACTGAACTGGAACAAAGATCAACATTAACCTATACGGCATGTAAATATATAATTCAGAAATCAACATCTTGCTCTTTGCACATTACGTCGTCAACGCCTCGCACATGAGAAACTTCACTGGGACAAAGATGCAAACAGTATGGTGAAGTGCTAAAAGCATGGTTGACCAAGTAATGTTCAAAACTGGAATAGGTCCATGAGGCATACCTCTACAAAGAACGTACCACAAAAGAATTCTGATGCGGAGATGCACGTTTTACCTATAAAAAAATAAAGTGATATCCTTGTAACGATGTCTAAAAAATTCACATGGAAAACCAAACATGCTGACCATCATTTAATCTGTACGTCATGTATAATTCAGAATCAACAGCCTTGTCTTCTCTTTACACATTGAGCACAGCAGTTTCAAGGATCTTGCTACAGTACATAGATCCTTGGAACAATATCATGCTCCTTGGAACTACATTATATAAGTGACGTACATATGAATAAATCCAAATAGTGGACAAACTGAATCAGAGTTCATAAAAAATATTGAAAGAGTAGGTGAGGTTTTGGGAGGAGGAGAAAGAGGTCAATGACCATGGTCGGGCTGGACGAATTCGCAGCGTCAAACTCGAGGTCGGACTTGTCGATGCAGGTCAAACACTGCCTCGGCAAGTATCTCATGGAGCTTGGGGCAGCAGTGCGGGCCAGTGACACAGGGCCCAGGTAAATATGCATTGCAGTAAATACAGAGGGGGAAATAGTGGATCTGCATCCAATTCTTGCAGAGCATGCTATATAAATTACCCAAAGAAGGCCAAACTTAACTGAGAATTAAATTTCAGAGAGCGTTCACTTAAATAGTCAAAGAACAATTGTTAATGTCATGGGAAAATAGAGTGATTTAGACACATCTTGCAGAATATATCACACCGAATTTCTAAGGTATATATATATAATTACAGCTGACATTGTTAATGGAATGCTAGCAGAAGAAAAACACATGGTAGAACAATTATCATTAAAACCAAGAGGTTAACACTTAATTGGTGCTATGTTGTAACTTTGGGCCAAGAGTGTTCATATTTCAGTCGATCTATTGAAGGTGTTTAATGGTATCTTGGTCTATGTCGTTAATTGGCCATTGATACAATTAACAATAGTAAACAACTCTCAGGAGCAAAACCGTAAATGACTATAGGGATCTTTCAAGAATAAGCCATCAAAAAAATATGAAAAGGGATGGAGCATCAATTTAAAATATGTGATGTACTAGCTGGAGGCATCCAGTAGATGAACTACGATCACCATGTACAACAATACTAGAGACCCTTCCTTCGTGCAGATTGGCATCATTCATCCATGCTAGCTAGATTTGTTCATCGCCAAATCAATCTATTGAAACGGCGATGACAGAACAGACCATCGGTATAGCCCAAATTCTAGAAATTGACATGTAAAGAAAAAACTTTGCATCCGCTGCTAGAAATTGAAAGTCAAACAAAATCTCATGAGACGCAACTAACTCTGCATAAGCACCAGGACAGCATTCTTCATGATGATGTCCTTCCTGCGGACATAACAGCCTAGCTAGATTCGTTCATCGCCACCGAAACAGCGACACAACAGCCCATCAGCACAGCCCCAAGCCCTAGAAAAATACCATGGCACCAATGGCCATCATACAACTTACCATGGAGAGCAGAAGAGGAAGGAGAGGATATGAAGCGGATGACTTACCCTTGCCGGAGTCGGAGAAGAAGTGGTCGCTGGCGGCGCAGGGGAAGCCGCGCCAGAGGCGTCGGACCAGCAAACGAGGTAGACGAGAGGAAGTACCTTGGGGAGGACCAGCAGAGGCGCGGCAGCTGAGCCAACGACCGGAAGCGGGTAGAGTTCACCTCCGTCCTCGTAGCCCATCTCGACGGCGCAGATGGGGGTGGGTCATCAGGCGAAGTGGACTCGTCGTTGACCGACACGTCGCTGAGGATAGGAATCCGTGCGAGGAGAGCGCCGGACGGGGAGGAGGAGAAGGGGAGGCCGTCGCCGTCGATGGAGGACAAGGGCCCGGAGTTCGACCCGCGACCACCAGATTCAATGACGAGGATCAGGTCGATGGGGCAGTTGACGGCATGGAGGGGGTCAGTGGCGTCCAGCAACTGGAGGGGAGGGCAGGGGAGGGGAGGGGAGAGACTCCGGTGGCCGGAGATCTGGTGGTTGGCGGCGGCGCTGTGCAGGTGGAAGCGGAGCAGGATAGGCATGGGACTCCTGTTCTTCTTGGCAGAGGAGGAGGGGAGAGAGGGAGGGGATAGAGGCCACAAATTTTTTTTAACTGAAAAAAATAAACCCATCTCTTTGCCATCTGCCAGCAGATGGCAAAGAATCTTTGCCGTCTGCTGGCAGATGGCAAAGAGGTGGGGCTGGTACACCGTTACATACCTGACGGACAGGGGATTTGACAACCTCTTTGCCATCTGCTGGCGGATGGCAAAGATTATTTGCCATCTGCTGGCAGATGGCAAAGAATTGGCTGATGGCAACCATGTTATTTGCCATCTGTCAGTTCTTTGCCATCTGTTTTTTATAAGCAGATGGCAAAGACGTTCTTTGCCATCAGCTGGCAGATGGCAAAGAGCTGGCTGATGGCAAATTCCCAGATTCCAGTAGTGTCCCTCACCGGGGAGCTCATCCTTGGCGGGGAGGGTGGAACAAGCGGCTCGTCGGGGGCGACCTCCTGGTGCTCCTGCGGCTGCGGCTCCACTTCTGCACAAGACAACAAGCAAGCAAAACATTGGTAAGGATAACAACCTCAAGCGCGCCCGTCAAGCAGAAAAGTGAACACAATGACTTACGCTGGGGGCTGCTCTCCGGAGCAGCAGGCTGGTCCGGCAAGCTTGTCGCTGGTGCGTCACCTGCCGCCGCGACGAGCTCGTCGTCCTCGATGTCAACCACAGGGATCTTGGCCCTCTTCGCCATCCTCTGGGTCAAGGTCCTGGAAGCCAAAGCAAGATCAGAACCAAGCAAGAGAAATCAAGAAAAAATCAAAGGAAATAGGAATTGCAAGTGCTTACTCTTCCTCCTCTTCATCGGAGCTGAGGGCGGAGAAATCAAACGGCGCCTCATGTGCTCCAGCGCGAGGAGCTGGAGGAGAAGGCTCCCTCGGGCGCTTGGCGGGCTCCGGAGCTGCGGGTTGTGAAGACCCCGCGCCGGTCGTCGCTAAAGACCGTGGGGCAGAAGGAGCACCAGAGCCACTCCGGGAAGATCCCCCTCCGCTTGTCGCTCGAGCTCGGGGCGCCTCCTTGACGACCTTACTCGCCGTGGTGGCGCGCGTCGCACGACGCTTCGGCTGTTGTCGGGGCGCCTGTGGCCTCGTCGTCTCAGCGGCCTTGCGGAGGTGCTTCTTCTGCTGTGGCGGAGGACTTGGCGGCGGCGGAGAGTTCTCCGAGGATGAGGAAGCGTCGTCGTCGAGGTTCAGTGACCCGCCCGAGTCTTCGTCGGAATTGCCCGACTCGGCGTCCTCCTCGGCGGGCTCACTGGACTCAGAGCCTTGCCCGGCAGCCCCGCTCGTCCCGGCAGGCTTCCCGGCAGGCTCCCCGGCAAACTCCTCGGGCGCAATCTTCAACAGCTTGAGGATTTCCGCCTCCTCGGCTTGGCTCACTGCGTCCGCTGCCTCTGCTTCGTCCACGGTGTATCCAAATTCGCCTGCGGCCGCAGCCGCGGCGGCCTCCTCCATCCTGCTAGCTATATATGCCACATCCCGATCGGTGGTCTCCCGGGTGAGGCCCTTCTTCTCCTCGGCGTTGCGTGGCTTTTCAACCAGGTTGTCGAAGAAGGCCTGCACGGTCTCCGCTGAAGGCACCATCCAGGTGGGGACAACCCCGTGGGAGTCGCACTCGGGCATCACCGCGCGGATGGCACTAAGGGCAGTGTTGTTGCACAACGGAACTACTCCCCGGGACGGTGTGAACCACTCCTTATGCTTGGGGTCGTGTTTGAACAGTTCCCGGACCATTCCCTTCAGCTCCAAGACAGTGAAGTTATAGTTCAGCCCGGGGCGCAGCCTCATGCGGTCTGCCGCGTTGCCGAACTCCCAAGCGGGTCTCTTCCTTTCCTGCAGAGAGGCAATGCGGCGGCGGAGGAAATCGGCCCCAACTTCACCCACAGTCAGGTTGGCAGCCCGGAGGCGAAGGATCCTAGTAAGGGCAATCTGCAGCTTGTCATCCTCCGGGGCCAAGTCGCTCCAATCCTTGCCGCGCACTATTGCAGTCTGGCGCGGCGAGGTAAACTGCTCAGGTGCATCTTCCAGAACCCAGCACCAGTCAGCTCTCCACTCTTCCCACTTGCCGCGTAGCTCCCCAATCAAGTACGCCTCCTTCTTGTCGAGCCTGAAGATCCAGGAGATACCGCCGGAGAGTGGGGATCCAGATTCTACTCTAGGCGTGAAGACGTGGCGGAAGAGAGCTACGTTCGGGTGGACCCCGACATAGTTTTCGCACAGATGTGCGAAAACGGCCAAAGTGAGGACGGCGTTCGGGGTGAAATCTAAGAGGTGGAGTCCATAGGTGTTCATCACATCGCAGAAAAATTCCGAATACGGAGGGCAGAGACCGCAATGGAAGAATGCAGCGAAGTAGTAGTAACCTCCCAGGAACATGTCGACGGCTACGGCGGGGAGGACCCGGGTGCGAGGATGAGCCTTTGTCTCCCTCGCCCAGAACAAGTAGTACTTGTCCCGCAGCTCCCTCGCGCCGAGCCTCGGCGGGAAGACCACCCTCCTTCTCCGCATGGCTGCCAGCTTCGCCGCCTTTTCGGACTTCTCCTTCTTCGCCTGGTCACTCTTCGCTTTGTCGCTCTTCGGGGCCATGGCGAGGACGGCGGGATGGTCTACGGCGCTGCGGATGTTGGAGACGGCGGAGGAGAGGGTGGAGCTCGGCTCTCTGTCGACCCTTGCGGAGGCAGAGAGCGGCGGGGGTTTCTGGAGATTCAAGGCGCAATGAAGGTAATGGAGGGAAACTGTCCCTGTTTCCTCTGCTTTTAAGGGGGAAGTGGGGGACGTTTCGCATTTTTCATTAAAGAAGCAGGCCACGATCTCTCCCACGACGCCGCAATTGACGCGTGCCGTTAGGGAGAGATGCGGCTGAGGCGGAGTGGGAAACGGCGCGCCGTGGGCCGCGTGTGCCCGTGCACTGTTCTGGGCCTGGCCCAAGAGCGCTCGGCACCGTGTGTGGCCCAGGCCCGGGGGCTCCTGTCGGTGTACTAAAGTAGGGGTACCTTAGTATCCCGACTTGTGCACGGGCAGTAGCAGCGTCCCATGGTCTGGCTCGCCACGCGCCCGCCAAAGCCCACTCTGGACCCCTTGAAGCCATTCAAGGACAAAGTATTCAAGTTAAGAGACAAGACCCCGGCAAGAGGAGCTTGCCGGGAAGGCCGCACTAGGCTCAAAGTTATCATTCCAGCACAAGACCCTGGCAAGAGGAGCTTGCCAGGAAGGCCAAAAGAATGACACCTCAAGAAGGTGTATCGCGGCGCATCATGCGCTCCGGCAGGGCCCGGAGGGCGGCAAGCTTCCGGGCCCGGCAAGGTTGCGACCCCGGCAAGGTGCTTGTCGGGGAAGCTTATGATGTGTGCCTGCGCTCCAGCTCATCTGGCCACGTGTCGCCCTGGGGCCCTTCCAGGGGCACGTGGCAGATGGCTGTGCAGCCTGGGGTATACGGTGGCAAGCCGCGGTGACGAGGCTATCGCCGTGGCGAACGGAGACGCATGGACGGACACTTTTTGGGCGACGGCGATGGGCATTCAATGCCCTTGTCCCCCGCTGTCAGAGTTAGGTGAATACCACTGTTCATCCACTGTTCATGCACTGTTACAACTACCACCAAATTTACACTTTTACCCTCCTCTACGTTGACACCTGTCGGTGACCCCTTTGAGCTATAAAAGGAGGCCCATGCACAACGTAGAGAGGGTTCGATCCCAGAAACTCGATCACTCCTACGCTCGGTGTAGCTAGCACTGTAGATCTTCAAGCTCCCGAGCCCAAGAACTCAATATAACCAAAGCAGGAGTAGGGTTTTACGCGGCCGCGCGGCCCGAACCTGGGTAAACCGCCCGCGTGTGCTCCTCGATCTGCTCTCCGTGCTCCCACCGCTCCCTTACCGCAACGTAGAAGGGGCTCCGGTCCCATAGGTGTTCGTGGGCGGCCAGTTTCCCCGACACACCCATAGTGTAAACTCAAAGCAACAGACAACTGCATTAAAAGAACTTTGCGTAAAGTAAACAATCCTTGCACCCGCAAGTACAAGCACCGTTGTTTTCCCCCTTGTGGCAACAGCACATCCCCTAGACTCATGTTTCTGTCACTCAAGCTAGTCATCGAGGGGCATGAATCCACAATCAAGCATAACGTTCCCTCTTGGAGTTACTACCTACTACTTGGCCAAAGCAATAAACAGCAACGGAGAACATGCAAGAATTACTCAAGAACATAAATATAAAATAGGTGAATCAGATATATTACTCACACACAATCTGAACATAATCTCATAATCCATCGGATCCCAGCAAACTCAACATAGCAACAGCATAAGGATTACATATGTGCCTCGATCATGTAGGGCAGCTCACGAGGTCTAATCGATGAAGAACAAAGAGGGGAGGAGAACATCACATAGCTACTGGTCATGGACCCATGGTCCAAGGGGAACTACTCACAACTCATCCGGGAGGCATCCATGGTGGTGGAGAAGCTCCCGGTGGTGGTTCTCCCCTCCGGCAGGGTGCCGGGAAGAGTTCTCTTGGTGCTCCCGATCTTGGAAGCGCGGCGGCGGCAGAACAGAGATGAGATCGCGAAAAAGGGTTTCGTCCTCTAGGGTTTCGGGACGCGGTGTAAATATATGCCAAAGGGGTCACCAGAGGAGGTAAGGGGGGCCCAGGCGCCCCCCCGGTGCGGCCAGAAGGGGGGCCGCGGGGGCAGGCCGCCTGGGCTGCCCCTGGCTCCCCTCTGGCTCCACTTCTGGCGCGTGGAAGCTTCCGGAGCGCTGATTTTTTATATATTTTTCCCGGAATTTTTCTGGCAATTTAAGTAATGGGAAAACCTGAAATAGAAAAACAGCAGAAAACAGAAAGTGGCACTGGGGTGCACTGAGTTAGTAGGTTAGTCCAAATATGATCAAAAGTGTATGGAAGTGCATAAATATCATAGCAATATCACACAAAAGAGGCATGGAGCAAGCAGAAATTATAGATACGTTTTGGACGTATCAACATCCCCAAGCTTAATTCCTGCTCGTCCTCGAGTAGGTAAATGATAACAAGCATAATTTCTGTGGTGACATGCTACCGACCATATAAGAACTTTTAAGTAAAGCAATCAAGGCATGTAATCCAATTCAAGTCATAACAAGCAAGAGTCTATATTAGCATTGTAACAAGCAACATCAGAACATAAAGGTGCAAGAGCTCTCGTTGTCCGTGACTCGAATGTCTCCAAATGGTCTTTGCGTGGAAGAAAGGGGATAGGGATATATGAGAGAGTAAAACATAGTTTTTGTATTGTTGAGAACTTAATCTACTAAAGTTTCACACTTGGTCTTCTTTGGAATCTTATCTTGACTCATCCCCAGACCGTCAGCCAGGTACAAGTCAAAATGATCCACTCCCTTTCGATATTTTGAGCACTCATGCAATGGATGAGCGTAAGCAAGAAAGTCGACACTTAGGATGGCAAAGAGAGAAATGATAGAGGGGGAAGACAAAAAAGGTGTGAAAGTCTCACATCAATGAGGACAATCATCGGGGAGAGAGAGCCAAATGATAGATATGATGCGAGGAGTAGGGATTGCCATGCAACGGATGCGCATATGAGCTAAGGTAAGCTCTCCAATGGAACTAGTGGGGGTGCATCCAACTTGCTTGCTCAAGAAGACCTAGAGCTCTTTTGAGGAGGCTCATCATTGGAATATACAAGCCAAGTTCTATAGTGTAAAGGTCCCCACATAGCTATATGCATAATTTATAATCTCTATGGAGTACAAGGTATAAGATGGAGTACGAGTGTGGATCTCTCAAAAGAAATAGTATTGTGCCCCCTTCTCTCTTTTTATTTCTTTTATTTCTTTTTTTTTTTGTGGCCTCAATGGCTCTTTCTATTTATCTCTCATTTGTCCTCTTTGGGATCTTTTTATTTTGTCCTCTTTGGGATCTTTTGATTTGTCCTCTTTGGGATCTTTTCCTCACTTTAGGGGCAACACTCTATGTATTACAAGGAGTATAGAAGATCTTTCACACTTTACAAAAGTACTCAACATAAAGAAAACGAAACTATCATGATGTATGCAAATGTATGCCTCTGCCAGTGTAGCAGGATATGCAATGATACTAGCGCGTCATGTAGCAATGATTAGGGCAAGGCCCAACTAGTATGCGGCTCATCGATCAAGCAAAAAGCATGTATGACATGAAGATCAAGTCATGAGAGGATGGATGTTGCATGGCAATGTATCTCGGAAAGGCTATGGAAATGCCTTAATAGGTAGGTATGGTGGCTGTTTTGAGGAAGGATATAATGAGGCTTATGATGACAGAGCATATCGTGCCAAGGATTTGGATGCACCGGCGAAGTATGCGCCAACTCTCGAGGTGAGAAAGGGCAATGCACGGTACCGAAGAGGCTAGAAAAATATGGATAGGTGGAAGTGTCAACTTTCGAATACTCACATTAGTCCGAAGAACTCATGCACTTATTATCGGTAACTCTCAATCTAATTAGGAGGTTCACAAAGAGACAAGTACCCCGAGGAGGTGTGTATGGGGGTTTGGTTACCCTTGCTCATCCTCGACCCATGGTACGTGAGTGTACTCTAATATTCGATCCCTCCAAAGATTAGTGATCCATTTAGTAGCTAAAGTTCTCAACTATTTTGTAGGTTTTCGAAAATAAACACGGATTGCCCAAAATACGACATCTATCACTAATAGGCTAAAGCTCTTGACACCAAAAGTTCAGACATTACTCATGGCAATACCTCAAAACTATTGCAAGTTACTACTAAAATTAAATAGCAACCTCAATTACCTACTTCAAGTTAAGACACACAACTCAGTGCAACAGACAAACTCTCTTAACAAGATGAACATGAAAAACTCAAGAGAGTTCAGCAACCAACTAAACAAAAGCTCTTTTAAAAAGAAAAGCATGAAAACTAAGAGCTAAACATGACAGTAGCTATGGAAAGACAAAGAACATACACATCAAAGATAAGCATGAAAATCCTATGTTGTGTTCTAGGTTGAAGTGGAGCGTATTATCTCCCACACAAAGAAAGCTGGGTTCTAACTCGTTATGAACAGCAAGCAAAGCTAAAGAAAACTAAAAAGGAAACTAAAAGCAAGACGCTCCAAGCATAGCACATAACGCATGAAGTGATTAAAATATAGTGGAACGAAAGACGAACTGATAATTGTTGATGGAGAAGGGGATGCACGGGGGCATCCCCAAGCTTAGACGCTTGAGTCTTCTTGAATATTTCTTGGGGGTGCATGGGGGCATCCCCAAGCTTGAGCGTTTGACCCTCCTGAATCTTTTTATCATCTTCCCTCGCACACTTGAAAACTCCCTTCATACATAACTCATCATAATCTGATTAGCGAGGTTAGTACCCATAATAAAATAATTTTTCCTTGCTGGAAATAAGGATAATCTTGAAGATCTACTATTTCTCAAGATTGCCAAAAGGTTTTTGCAAAGAAAAAGCAAGCTCAAGGTTTGCAAAACGAAGAAAAGGCAAAACAGGACAGAATCTGTGAAAAACAGACCAGCTGGTAGTAAATAATTTTTTCGGGGCACTTCTGCAACTCAAATCAAAAAACTCAGAACAGACGCCCGAAAGCCAATTGTATAGAGCACGCTGTCGAAAAAATTCAGACCAAAAAGATGATCTGGTGATTTTATACGAATTTTTCTGTCCAAGGACAGAATCTGTTTCCTGGACAGCACGTCACAACTTTTGAACTTTCTTGCAATCAGAGGCTAAACTTGGTACAAAGCTGAAAAGTAAAGATACAATGATGATGCTACTGTAGTAACAAACATCAAGACACAACAAAAGCAAAATAAAACTTTATTCATTGTGGGCTGCCTCCCAAAAGCGCTTTCTTTTATGCCTTTAAGCTAGGCATAATGCAAAGAGATCAAGTTTTATCAAGAGTAAAAGAATAGCTAGCCCGTATAACGGACTCAAAAGGTAACTTAATCTTCTTTCTAGGGAAGTGTTCCATCCCTTTCTTGAGAGGAAATTGGAATTTTATCTTCCCCTCTTTCATGTCAATGATAGCACCAACGGTGCGAAGAAAAGGATGTCCCAAAATAATTGGACAAGAAGGTTCACATTCAATATCCATAATAGTAAAATCTATGGGAACATAATTGTCATTGACAATGATAAGAACATCGTCGATCCTCCCCAAAGGTTTCTTTATGGAAGAATCAACAAGACGAACACCAAAAGAACAAGGATCAAAAGATTTCAATTTAAGCATATCATATATTCTTTTGGGCATAACGGAGGTACTAGCTCCAACATCACATAAAGCATAGCAAGAAAAGTTATTCAACTTAATTTTAATCATAGGATCCCAACCATCTTCTAGCTTTCTAGGTATGGAGGCTTCTACCCTAAGTTTCTCCTCCCTAGCTTTGATGAGAGCATTAGTGATATGCTCCGTGAAGGCAAGATTGAGTGTGCTAGTGTGGGGATCTCTAGACATCTTGTGAAGAAAATCAATAACTTCAGAAAGGGTGCAATTATCAAAATCAAGGTCACTACTATCAAGTAAAGTGGTAGTGGTGTCCTTTAGGCTCACTTGTTTGGTAGCTTCTATGGCCATAGGAGTTTCTACGGTTAAGGTCATAGCATCACCATTAATAGGTCCAATGGGACCAGGAGTGCATTGGGTGCTAAGAGTTTGGATATCCTCAACAACTTGGATAGTAGCAACAGTGTGGTGGGTAGGAAGGCTCTTAATTCTATCTTCTTCCTCCTTTTCTCTAGCCCATCTCTCTTTAAGTTTAGCCAACATCCTAATGTTTTCATTAATTTGCACTTGAATAGCATTCATAGGAGTGGTCTTCCTCTCCTCAAGAGGGGAAGTTCTAATTTTAAGCAACTCTACCTCATGGGCTAAATTGTCTACCTTCGAAGAGAGATTATCTAGTTTGGCTAGTTTTTCTTCTACATTCTTATTGAAGGCTTCTTGGGTAGTGATGAAATCTTTAAGCATAATCTCTAGTTCAGAAGTGGAGTTCTTGGTGCTAGGATAAGCATTGTTGTTCCCATAGGAATTAGAGGGGAACGGTCTAGGGTTGCTACCAAAATTACTCCTATAAGCATTGTTATTGAAATTGTTTCTAGAGATAAAGTTCACATCTACTTGATCTTGAGAAATCAAAGAATTTAAAGGAACATCACGAGGATCAATAGAAGATTGCTTGGAAAGTAGAGACATGATCAAGTCAACTTTTTCATTTAGGGAGGAAATCTCCTCGACAGAGTTTACCTTCCTACATGTTGGAGCGCGTTCGGTGTGCCATTGGGAATAATTGGTCATCATCTCATCGAGAAGCTTCGTGGCAGCACCAAGTGTAGTTGACATAAAGGTTCCTCCCGCGGCCGAATCTAACAAGTTCCGCGAGGTAAAGTTCAAGCCTGCATAAAAAGTTTGGATAACCATCCAAGTAGTCAAACCATGAGTAGGGCAGTTCTTGACAAGAGATTTCATGCGTTCCCAAGCTTGGGCAACGTATTCATTATCCAATTGTTTAAAATTCATTATGTTACTCCTTAGTTGGATAATTTTAGCAGGTGGATAGTACTTATCAATAAAGGCATCCTTGCACTTGTCCCAAGAATCTATGCTATTCCTAGGCAAAGATTGAAACCAAATTTTAGCTCCTCCTCTCAAGGAGAAAGGAAAAAGCTTAAGCTTAACAATATTACCATCTATTTCTTTGTACTTTTGCATATCACAGAGTTCAACAAAATTATTTAAGTGCAAAGCAGCATCATCTCCAGCACCGGAGAATTGATCTTTCATAACTAGGTTCAGTAAAGCAGGTTTAATTTCATAAGAAGGTGCTGAAGTGGCAGGTGTAGTAATAGGCGTGCAGATAAAGTCATCATTGTTATGACTAGTGAAGTCACACAACTTGGTGTTCTCGGTGGAACCCATAGCAGCAAGCAAGCAAGATAACTATTTTTGTGATTTTTGATAAAGGGAACTAAAGCAAAAACTGAAAGATAAACTAACAAGACTAAAAAGCAAAGATAAAAGATAGCGTGCAACTCCCCTATCTTGAAGAGTGGAGTCCCCGGCAACGGTGCCAGAAAACTTTGCTTGATGGCTTCTCGCCCCTCGTTGGTTACCCCAAGTGGAAGGTTTGAGATGTAGCATAGCGGTAGTTTTCCCTTGGCAAAGATACCAAGGATCGAATCCCGTGAGACTCCGAGGGTCAACAAGAAGGTGTCAATAGCGCCAGAGACTTTTGCTTGACAGGACCTGCACACAGATACAAATAACTTTGCTCCCAACGAGTACAGAGAGGTTGTCAATCCCTCCGGCCTTGTCGTTTACAAAGGATCAAACGCAAGAGATAATAGTGATAGGTATGACTGCAACTAGTAAATAAGAACAGAAATTAAATAACGGGTGTGATCAGTGATGGTAATATGGACCGGGGTCCCATGATGTTCACTAGTGATGTCTCTCTCCCAAAAGACGATAAAACAGCTAAGCGAGGTAAACGAATTACAGCTGGGCAATTGACAGGATTATGTGCGCAAACCAATGCTAACTATGCTGCAAAGAAAGGTAGAGGCTCAAAAGCATGGGCGGTACGCCAAGCCAAGTAGACCGAAATCCATCTGCATCTACTACTAATCATCCACCTTGAGATATCTATCCAGAACATCTCGCTGGTATTAAGTTGCGAGTCCCACCCATAGTGTAAACTCAAAGCAACAGACAACTGCATTAAAAGAACTTTGCGTAAAGTAAACAATCCTTGCACCCGCAAGTACAAGCACCGTTGTTTTCCCCCTTGTGGCAACAGCACATCCCCTAGACTCATGTTTCTGTCACTCAAGCTAGTCATCGAGGGGCATGAACCCACAATCAAGCATAACGTTCCCTCTTGGAGTTACTACCTACTACTTGGCCAAAGCAATAAACAGCAATGGAGAACATGCAAGAATTACTCAAGAACGTAAATATAAAAGAGGTGAATCAAATATATTACTCACACACAATCTGAACATAATCTCATAATCCATCGGATCCCAGCAAACTCATCATAGCAACAGCATAAGGATTACATATGTGCCTCGATCATGTAGGGCAGCTCACGAGGTCTAATCGATGAAGAACAAAGAGGGGAGGAGAACATCACATAGCTACTGGTCATGGACCCATGGTCCAAGGGGAACTACTCACTACTAATCCGGGAGGCGTCCATGGTGGTGGAGAAGCTCCCGGTGGTGGTTCTCCCCTTCGGCAGGGTGCCGGGAAGAGTTCTCCTGGTGCTCCCGATCTTGGAAGCGCGGCGGGGGCGGAACAGAGATGAGATCGCGAAAAAGGGTTCCGTCCTCGAGGGTTTCGGGACGCGGTGTAAATATATGCCAAAGGGGGTCACCAGAGGAGGTAAGGGGGGCCCAGGCGCCCCCCCGGCACGGCCAGGAGGGGGGCCGCGGGGGCAGGCCGCCTGGGCTGCCCCTGGCTCCCCTCTGGCCCCACTTCTGGCGCGTGGAAGCTTCCGGAGCGCTGATTTTTTATATATTTTTCCCGGAATTTTTCTGGCAATTTAAGTAATGGGAAAACCTGAAATAGAAAAACAACAGAAAACAGAAACTGGCACTGGGGTGCACTGAGTTAGTAGGTTAGTCCAAATATGATCAGAAGTGTATGGAAGTGCATAAATATCATAGCAATATCACACAAAAGAGGCATGGAGCAAGCAGAAATTATAGATACGTTTTGGACGTATCATGGCCCCCTCTGGTAATTCTCTTCGCTAGTATTTTTAACTATTCTAAAAATGTTCTCTATAAATTTTCAGCCCGATGTGAGAACTTTTATTTCCGAACAAAAATAATACCATGGCAATTCTGCTAAAAATAGCGTCAGTCCGGGTTAGTCTCATTCAAATCATGCAAATTAGAGCCCAAAACAAGAGCAAAAGTGTTTGGAAAAGTAGGTACATTTGGGACGTATCATTCACCACTCGGGGGCTTGTGGCTAGTGAGCTTAGGGAAAAAACCTCCTTAAGGTTGTAGGAGGTTGGGACGTAGACAGAGGCGATCTTGAAGTGAACATCTGTGGATTTGACGAGGATCATGGCTGAGAGCTAGAAGACAGAGATAGTGATTCAAGATACATCAACTTCCTGATCGTCCCAGAGCAAAAGAATACCACTAGGCGTCCCGATGGCCGGTCTTTGGGCGAACTGGAAAAGCCCATAGAATGGACTATATGGAGATATATCAATTGGACTATGTAGAGATATAGTGTTATTATAAAATGGACTATATGGAGTTATAGTGCTACCATTAATGTAACAAAAGAATTACATAATAAAACCAGATATTACCTACGCAAATAACATTGGCATTTGAAAAGTATCAGACCAAGTAACGAAGGCTCTACCACTAGCAAAGCATGAGAAACACGAGATAGACATGTATGTTAGAAAACATGCAAAAAATTATTGACTCTATTACAAGTGGGAAACTGTTGGAAATATGCCCTAGAAACAATAATATTTGTATTATTATATTTATATATTCATAATTATAGAGTTTATATTCTATGCAATAATTATTATGATCCTGGAATGTGTGATTCAGTGGAAAACTCATATGCATGTGTGGAATGATAAATAGTTAAAAAAAAGGTTCCTAGTCTTGCCTCTAGGACTAGCTCAAGTGTTTTTGGTGATCATGTTTTCCGGACCATAGGATATTGTTAAGTGTAACGATAGTCCTAGCATTGACATTATGACGTTAGAAGAATGATCATATTGAATTGACCCAAACATGTCTATTATGAATTGAGTTAAATATCGTTTGTAATCAATTGTAATAACACGAAGTGCTAACATGTGATTTTGCTCCTCAAACACCACCTGTAACACGACAATCTTAACGATAACTTACAAGTTCATCGAAATGTTTGACAAGGGACTAGATAGCTTGAGAGTTCAATTTGCTCCTACGATGATGGAGAGATATTCTTAGGGGGGCTCTTACTGTGATAGCATCCATCATCGTCTGGGCAGACACAGGTGACTACGTCACTGGGATGGCGTAACACAATAACGAGATAGAAGAACAAAATTGGTAATGCGATAATGGTATAGTGAGCATGATGATGGCTCAGGAGGATACCGATACATCCCCGGTTTTGTGAACTATCACGAAGCAAAGGGAACATCATATGATAACCAAAGGTTCACTCGGATATCATTCGTGTGCTCATAGGGATTGATATGGATGTCCACGGTTCCGATGTTGGTCATTGAACAAAGACGTTTCGTTCATGTCTCTGGGTTGCCTAATGTAGGATCGAAAGTATGTCTAGAGGGGGGGGTGATTAGACTACTTGTAAATATAAAAATTCTGCCTTTTGATCAAGAACAATTTTTGGCAGATTCTCAATTATGATCAAGTCAAGCATCACCCTACACATGCAATTCTAGAGTATAGGCAGCGGAAAGTAAATTGCACATGTAGTAAAGAGAGGTGGAGAAGAGCAAACGCAATTTGGAGACGCGGTAATTTTTCCCGTGGTTCCGATAGGTGGTGCTATCGTACATCCACGTTGATGGAGACTTCAACCCACGGAGGGTAACGGCTGCGCGAGTCCACGGAGGGCTCCACCCACGAAGGGTCCACGAAGAAGCAACCTTGTCTATTCCATCATGGCCTACGCCCACGGAGGGCTAGCCTTACTCGGGGTAGATCTTCACGAAGTAGGCGATCTCCTTGCCCTTACAAACTTCTTGGTTCAACTCCACATCTCGATGACGGAGGCTCCCAAGCGACACCTAACCAATCTAGGAGGCACCACCCTCCAAAAGGTAATAGATGTTGTAGATGATGATGAACTCCTTGCTCTTGTGCTTCAAATGATAATCTCCCCAACACTCAACTCTCCTCACTGATTTGGCTGTGGTGGAAGAAAGGATTGAGTGGAAAGCAACTTGGGAAGGTTAGAGATCAAGTTTCATATGGTAGGAGTGGAGCAACTTGATCTCAACACAAGGGTAGGTAGTTCTCTTCTCAGAAAGTGTAAGGTAGGAGTGGTAGTTCTTTCTGATGGCTCTCTCCACGAATGAAGAGGGGGTGGAGGGGTATATATAGCCTCCACACAAAAATCCAACCGTTACACAAATAATTGAGCAATCTCGGTGAGACCGAAGTGGACAACTCGGTCAGACCGAAAGTTCAAATAATGTGAACGTTGGGGTTTTCGGTGGGACCAAAAATACCATCTCGGTTATTCCGATTTGAGCAAAGACAGGAGCTTGCCAGTTTCGGTGGGACCGACTGCATCATCTCGGTGACACCGATTTGATGACAGAAGGTTACAGAAGCTTGGCAGTCCATGTTTCGGTGAAACCGATATCAAACTCGGAATATCCGATTTTTCTAGGGTTTGGCTTATGGCTGAGGTGGTTCATCTCGGTGTGACTGAGTTTGGAAAATCGGTTGGTCCGAGATTACTTATGAGTGTATTTTAGTGAAAGTTGCTGATAGTTAAAGGAGATATATCACTAAGCACTTGAGCAACCAGATCATCAACATAACCTCATCCCCTTTTAATAGTATTGGCTTTTCCTATGGACTCAATGTGATCTTGGATCACTAAACCAAAAATGGAGTCTTGAGCTTTTGCCAATGCTTGCCTTAGCATTTTGAGGGGTCAACTTCTTCAGTCATTGCCATACCCATATCACTGAACTTCTCTGAAATGATTCTCAAGTAACTATTAGTTCAATGATATATATGTTGTTATTAATTGCCAAAACCACCCGGGGATTAGTTGCACTTTCAATCTCCCCCTTTTTGGTAATTGATGACAACATATAGATCAAAGCTTCGACAAAAGATATAATCAATGAATAATATCGTCGCTTTGAGAAGTATGTGATAAGCAAGAGCTCCCCCTAAATTTGTGCATTATTTAAGATTTGCGTTTGAATGCAAATGCACAAACGATTAGGATCATGGGTCACTCTTCCATGTCACATACATCTTGGTGGAGCGCACAAAATGATAAGAATGAATAGCATGCACCCAATCACCAAGACATGAGTAAATAGTCATACAAGATAGGAATAGAATATGATAAGCATTAAGCACACATTAAAGCATAGTATGACCAAGCACTCATTAAGGTAGCATCAAACGTAGTATCAAGCACACTGAAAGTTTCGAAAACCAAAAGTATCTCAAAGAAACCGCAAAAGAACGAAAGAGCAAAAGCGCAAAGATAATAGCACTCTCTCTCTCGAAGCCCTATGATCTATACAATTTCTCCCCCTTTGGCAACAAGTTACCAAAAAGTTCGAAAAAGCATAGAGCTAAACGTCACTGTGGGCTCTGCTGGCGGCTCCCGTCTGGGTTGATGTCGGAGTAGATATGACGGCATCGGCGAAGACTTCAGCTGAAGTCTGTGCTGGAGGAGTGGATACTGGAGCTGTGGCTGGAGTGACTGCTGGAGCTGTAGGAGGTGCTGAAGTTGTAGTCCTGGAGTCAGTCACTGGAATAGCAGCTGATCGGGATCCTCTGGGAATCGGAGCAGTCTGTCGCTGAGAATCCTGGACTAAGTCATCCTGCATGAGCTCTGCCTTGTCCTGCTTTGCTTCCTCCATATCTGCCTCAAGCTTGTTGACGGTCACCTGAATTTCAGTCAGCTTCACGTCCAGAGCGTGGATCTTCTCGTCAACAATCCTCTCTAGGCTCTCCTGAGACTGTTCAATGCTGGCCAGGCGTTGTTCAATCCTTTGGGTAGCTTCAAGAATCTGTTCTCCGAAACTCTTTGGTTTAGCTGCTGCTGCTGCTTCTTTGTCAGCCTTGGCTTTCTTAGCAGCTTCTATCTTGGCTTGACCTTCGACAGATGTAGGATCCTCCTCGTCCATCACAACAACATTGTCTTCATGCTCTGGCTGCAGGGCTAAGTGTTTCCTATCCAACAAGAATTTGCCCGTGCCAAACTTGGCATTGATAAGCATCTGAATCTGTGGGGCAAATCCACATGACCTTTTCTGGTCAGCTGCAGTTCTCTTAATGGTCTCTACCATTAAGTCCATCACCTTGAAAGGTGCCTTCTCATCAAGTATATGCAGCATGTTGATAGAATACCCTCTGATCATGCGATGATCTCCAGACTTGGGCATCAAGGTATGCCTCAGAATAGTGTTAGTGGTAGGTAAACCTGCCTGGAGATAGTAGACTGAGCCGAGCTTCCATATTTCCAAATCTGCTACGGGGATCTCCTTGTACATGTTCTTCATGGAATCATGATTCTTCTTTGGAATACCATAGACATCAATGTCATCCTCTCATTGCACTGGAGCATTCAGAAGTTCTGCCCATTCTTCAACAGAAGAAGAGAACCTTTGACCTTCAGTCATCCAGGTGATCTTCCCGTCAGGATAGAAATGAGATGTGGCATAGAATTGCATAATCATCTCATCGTTCCAATCTGTCAATTTCTGACCCACAAACTCAGCAACTCCACATGCAGTGAAGCTTTCATGCACATGGGGAAAGAAGTCTCTGTGCTCTTCGCTGTCAATGTATTCCCAGTCAACGTATCTGGTGTCTGCGACTATGGGCTTCTTGTCCATCAGCACGGTCTCATAGAAGTCCTGCTGCTCTCTGGTGTGGAATCTGGGGTCTACAGCAATTCTTCTCCTCACGGCATATGGGTCAGCTTGTCTCCATAGCCTGAGACCTCTATCTTTCCTTGCCTTCATATCCTCGGCTTGAGGATGAGCATCATTGTGAAGTGGCAGTTTTGGACGGAGTTTTAGCAACACTTGTCCTTCCTCATCAGACTCAGCTGGTGGCACATCACCCTTGTTCTTCTCAGATGCTGGAATGTTTCTGGTAGTCCTCTTGGGCTTGGCAGCAGGCTTTGCTGGAGCTGCCTTGGCTTGAGCAGATTTCTTGGGCTTTGAAGTGGCTCCGGCCTTAATGGCATCACCCATGAGCTTCTGTTTCTGAGGAGCAGGCTGGGGTGCTTCTTCTTCTTCTTCCTCGACAGCTGCATCTGCATGAGGATCACTATACACAATCCTCTTTCTCTTGGAGGTTTTCTTCACTTTGCTTGGGGCTGGCTCTCCCAAGTTCAGCTTCTTGGCAACAGCTGACTGCTTGACTTTGCTGGTGCCCTTCTTAGACTGCTCACCTTGTTGCTCTTTGGCAACAACCTTCCTCTTAGGCTTGGAGGACACCTCTTCCTCAGCAACGAAATCAGAATCCTCATCATCAGAATTCTTTTCCTTTCTGGCTCTGGTGGCTGCAGGAGGCAAGCCACTAGGTGTACTCCTCTCACCATCATCAAATGGACTGCTAGCCTCAAGACTAGTGTCTGCTTCAGGAATGTCCGCAATAGGTGACTCTGACCTGTTCTGACTGTCACTGGCATCTGACATGGCTGACAACCTGTGAATAGATAAGGTATAGGCAGAGAAGAAGAGTTATCACAAACTGCAGAAGTTTTTGCAAAAAAATTGAGTTCAAATTTTAGTTTTAAGTTTTCACAGAAGGCATTTCGGTCAGACCGAGTTTAAATTTCGGTGAATCCGAAGTGTTAACAGAGGCTTTACACACCACTTTCGGTTGGACCGAAGTGGGTTTCGGTCCTGCCGAAACACTAGGGTTTCACAGAAGCTGTATTTCGGTCACACCGATTTGCACAACTCAGTTGGACCGAAAGGTGCAGTGCAATGGCCAGAGGCCGAATCGGTCACACCGAAATTTTAAAATCGGTTTCACCGAGATGTGTTCCGTGGAAACCTAACCCTAAGAATTTTACTCGAAACTAGTTCAAACGAACCGATCTGGTGGAAAAGAAGATTTCAATCGTGGCCAGATATTGGGCAAACCAAACGTGCATTGAATCGGAGATGGGAGCACGAGTGGGATCAAGACTCACCCTAACTTGGTGGAGTCTCTCTACGGCGGCAACGGCGCGGAGGAGAAGGCCGTTGACGGCGACGGAGACCTGCGGCGAGGGCGCACAGGCGACGACGGCGACGATCCGGAGATCAGGGCGACGGCAGCAGGGGATGTGGGGCGAAAACGTTTGAAGGAATAATCAACGCGCGCTGCCCTCAGTATATATATCCCTTTGCTGTCGGTGGGACCGAGTTGAAAAACTCGGTGGCACCGAGATGGATAACTGCTAGGCAGTTACGCATTTCGGTCACGCCAAGATTTAGAACTCGGTTTCACCGAGATAAAACCTAGATCAGTCTAAATGCTTTCGGTTTGACCGAGTTTGAATGAGTTGGTCTGTCCGAAATCACTTAGAGGGTTTTGGAAGTTAGCCCTTGACGGATCGGTGGCTCCGAGTGCTCCTCACTCGGAGGGTCCGAAAATGACTTGTTCAAAGTTTGTGATATAAGCATGAATAGAATTTGAGACAAGAAAGCATAGATAGCTAGGGGAGGTACTTAGGCATTCTTGTCCATCCATTTGGCCAGAAAAAAAATCAAAACAACCAAAACAACAAATGGATGTCCTCGAATGGATAAAATCATGCATTCAACATGCTCACACAATAAGATAGCAAATGAAATATGTGTCAAACATGCACAACCAAAACTCTAGCTACTAGCACACAATTTGTCGATGACTAGGTCATCTTTATATGAGTATTTTGACTTAGGAGCCAAATGAGAGCATTTGATCATAGGTCATACTCATCGTTTAAGCACAAGTGGGGTTACCACTTTTACATAAAGCATTGATGTGTTCACATCATTTGAAGATGCTTTAGCTCAATTTTTAGAGCAAAGCTCCCCCTAGATGTGAGAACCCCTTTTAAAGGGTCAAACTAACCTTGGGTTGTCGTAGAAGACTTCATGTAGATGTTGAAGATGTGGATGCTCAATGTTGATGTAGATCATCAAGAGTTGGGAGCTATCATTTGGATTAGGGCACTTTCAATACCTACATGGGTTAGTCCCACAAGGAACAAACAAGGATATCCATAGACATAGATTGAAGTTCACAATAGATGATGTCCATGAAAGCAATGATTACCTTGTCCCTTGACTTACCAACAAGAGGGTTTGTGACTCCATGAACTAGTGCATGATGTGGAAGTTGATTGCACAAGTTCTTTGCCAGAATGAATGTGAGTGAAGTATGTTGGCGGAGTCACCCTCAAGAACCTTCTAGTTCTTCTTCTTTGGGATCCACATCATCTTGATGGGAATCCTTGGGGTTGTAGTTGAGCTTGACGAAGTAGAACTTGACGTGTCCTTGGGAACCCACTTGACCATGGCTTGAGGTGCTTCAATGAATGCATCAATCTCCTCTTGAAGCTTGTCCTTGGCTTTTAGCTTGTGGTCTTGTGGTGGAAGGTCATCTTGAGCTTGTTCCACATTGGAAGAAGTAGGATCATACTTCTCCTTTTGAGAAACAAACTGTGGAGTGGGGTATTGACCTTCTTCCCACTCAACACCTTCGGCGTTGAACTTTCGCTCAAAACCAATCCCTTGATTCTTCCGGTGCCTCCCTTGCTTGCGAACAATTTCCTCAAAGTTCTTGCTTCCAGCAAGACTCTTGTAGACACCTTTCTCTATGATTTCCTTCAATAAGCTATTCTCTTGCTCAAGTGTAACTTGGCTTGAAACATTGTTAGTGGAATCAAGAGAACTACTAGAAGCAACAACATTGGATTTAACATGGTTATTGTTACTACTAGAGGAAGAATTTTTCTTATGCTTGTCATGCTTAGTCTTAATAGGTGGCAAGAAATTAGACAAGAGAAGTCGTTTGGCAAGATATGAAGAACTCTTCTTTCGAAGATCGTCATTGATCGCTTTTAGAAACTCATGTTCTTGCTCTAGTGTGAGCTTCTCGAAGCGTAGCTTCTCATGAGATCTTAGGAGCTCTCTATGATCTTCTTGAGTTGTTTCATGAGCTAACTTAAGAGTGTTTAGTTCTTTAGTTAGACGCTCAATCTCCTTCATAGCATTGTCATTCGACTCTTCTCGACTATAAAGACTACTAGCATTTTCATCGTTACTAAGCTCACTAGATTTATCATGCAAGAGCTCATGTTCACCAAGCAAGTCATCCTCATCACTATTGAAGTCAATGAATTCAGGGTGTGATACCTTGGGGCCTTTAGCCATGAAGCATCTTCCAATTCCCTCATTTGGTGAATCAAATAAGTCGTAGGAGTTGGAGTTGGAGGATACGAGAGCAAGACCGGCAACACCTTCATCTTGACTGTAGTCGGAGTCGGAGTGATAGCTTCCATCGGATTGATTGTCGGAGTCGGAGCCGGAGACCCATTCACCTACATGAGCTTGATGTCTTCTTCTTGTGTAGCTCCTTGATGACTTGTATTTCCTCTCCGAATCCTTGCTTCTCCGAGAGGGTCTTCGTTCATAACGATCATCTCTACTCCTTCTCTCTTTCCGAGGTGACTCATCTCTTGATCTTCTTCTTGGAGATTCTTCTCTTCTCTTGTGGGGAGCCGTACACTCATTTGAGTAGTGTCCGGGTCTTCCACAATTGTAGCAGTTTCGATCACGACTAGAAGATCTCTTTTCATCATATGATCTAGACTTTGAGCTTCTCTCTTTGCCTCTATTCTTGTAGAATTTGTTGAAGTTCTTAACCATTAGGCTTATCTCATCATTGGAAACTAACTTGTCACTTGAGGTTGTGGGAGCATCACTTGTAGCTTTGTAAGCACCACTTGACTTGTTGTGAAGCTCTTCCTTATCCTTAAGTGTCATCTCATGAGCAACAATTCTTCCAATGACTTCAGTTGGCTTGAGAGTCTTGTAGTTTGGCATCATTTGGATCAAAGTGCACACGGTGTCATACTTTCCATCCAAAGCTCTTAGAATCTTCTTGATGATGAATCGGTCGGTCATTTCTTCGCTTCCTAAGCCGGCAATCTCATTTGTGATGAGAGCAAGCCTAGAGTACATTTCAGCGACTCCTTCACCATCCTTCATCTTGAACTTGTCAAGTTGACCTTGAAGAATATCTAGCTTTGATTCCTTCACAGACTCGGTACCTTCGTGCATTTCAACCAAAGTATCCCAAATCTCTTTAGCATTCTCAAGACGGCTGATTTTGTTGAACTCCTCAGGACACAAAGCATTGAAGAGAATGTCACAAGCTTGAGCATTGTTTTGCAACATCCGCAACTCTTCCGGTGTAGCTTCGCGATCCGGAACTTTTCCTTCCTCGAAGAATTCACCTTGCATACCAACACAAATAATGCCCCATGCGGCTGGGTTATGACCAAGAATATGCATTTTCATTTTATGCTTCCAACTAGCAAAATTTGTACAATCAAAGTAAGGACCTCTACGATAATTACCCTCACTAGACGCCATACTCTCCTAGGTTGTGAAACCAAGCTTATGGAGTCCAATGCAATGGAAACCAAAACAATGGAGACCAAAGCTCTGATACCACTTGTAGGATCGAAAGTATGTCTAGAGGGGGGGTGATTAGACTACTTGTAAATATAAAAATTCTGCCTTTTGATCAATAACAGTTTTTGGCAGATTCACAATTATGATCAAGTCAAGCATCACCCTACACATGCAATTCTAGAGTATAAGCAGCGGAAAGTAAATTGCACATGTAGTAAAGAGAGGTGGAGAAGAGCAAACGCAATTTGGAGACGCGGTGATTTTTCCCGTGGTTCCGATAGGTGGTGCTATCGTACATCCACGTTGATGGAGACTTCAACCCACGGAGGGTAACGGCTGCGCGAGTCCACGGAGGGCTCCACCCACGAAGGGTCCACGAAGAAGCAACCTTGTCTATTCCATCATGGCCTACGCCCACGGAGGGCTAGCCTTACTCGGGGTAGATCTTCACGAAGTAGGCGAGCTCCTTGCCCTTACAAACTTCTTGGTTCAACTCCACATCTCGATGACGGAGGCTCCCAAGCGACACCTAACCAATCTAGGAGGCACCACCCTCCAAAAGGTAATAGATGTTGTAGATGATGATGAACTCCTTGCTCTTGTGCTTCAAATGATAATCTCCCCAACACTCAACTCTCCTCACTGATTTGGCTGTGGTGGAAGAAAGGATTGAGTGGAAAGCAACTTGGGAAGGTTAGAGATCAAGTTTCATATGGTAGGAGTGGAGCAACTTGATCTCAACACAAGGGTAGGTAGTTCTCTTCTCAGAAAGTGTAAGGTAGGAGTGGTAGTTCTTTCTGATGGCTCTCTCCACGAATGAAGAGGGGGTGGAGGGGTATATATAGCCTCCACACAAAAATCCAACCGTTACACACATAATTGAGCAATCTCGGTGAGACCGAAGTGGACAACTCGGTCAGACCGAAAGTTCAAATAATGTGAACGTTGGGGTTTTCGGTGGGACCGAAAATACCATCTCGGTTATTCCAATTTGAGCAAAGACAGGAGCTTGCCAGTTTCGGTGGGGCCGACTGCATCATCTCGGTGACACCGATTTGATGACAAAAGGTTACAGAAGCTTGGCAGTCCATGTTTCGGTGAAACCGATATCAAACTCGGAATATCCGATTTTTCTAGGGTTTGGCTTATGGCTGAGGTGGTTCATCTCGGTGTGACTGAGTTTGGAAAATCGGTTGGTCCGAGATTACTTATGAGTGTATTTTAGTGAAAGTTGCTGATAGTTAAAGGAGATATATCACTAAGCACTTGAGCAACCAGATCATCAACATAACCTCATCCCCTTTTAATAGTATTGGCTTTTCCTATGGACTCAATGTGATCTTGGATCACTAAACCAAAAATGGAGTCTTGAGCTTTTGCCAATGCTTGCCTTAGCATTTTGAGGGGTCCACTTCTTCAGTCATTGCCATACCCATATCACTGAACTTCTCTGAAATGATTCTCAAGTAACTATTAGTTCAATGATATATATGTTGTTATTAATTGCCAAAACCACCCGGGGATTAGTTGCACTTTCACCTAACCAATGGAGTCGCAAGCTTAAGGAAATCATGATCTGCTTGGGAGTGACAAGAACATATTTGTGGAATTGTTTCATTAATATTCGGAATAGTTCTGAGAGGATCCTTAAGCGTTTCGGGGTCACCAAAATGGTTTCAGAGAGTATCGGGTAATACCGGGTATTACCGATAAATGTATATACCGGTGGAAAATGTTCCCAAAGATGTTAAATTATATATAAAATGGCCAGGATGTAATTAGAACAATTTATATTTAATTTAATGTCAATGGGGCTTAAAAGGCCAAGTGGTGGAAGGCAACTTGAGCCACAAAGGCCCAAGTGGAGGTGGCACCTCAGTTCCCTAAGGAAGGAGGCCGAATTGGACTAGGGGGAGGACTCCTCCCCCTCTTGGCCGGCGCCCAAGGAGAACTATTTCCCTCTTGCTGGCATCCCTCCCTCTCCCCTCAAACCTATATATACTAGAGGATTTTGTCCATTGGAATACACGAGTTTTTGAGCATCCTCTAATTCTTATAGTTCTAGTTCTAGTTCTAGTTCTAGTTGGTCCTAGTTGACTAATTAAAGCTAGACTAATCCTCCTCCTAGAAGGGTTCGCGGGATTATTCATCAACGGTTCAAGGGACTCCAAGTATGATCTACACCGACATGTTCTTCTACCACTTCTACTCGGTGACGGTAACGATTGTGATCCCAACCCGTTATGCATCTTCACATTCATCTTGGTTGTGCGCAGGTGCGGAATTTTCTATTTTCTACTATGTTAACCAACACCATGTTCTCAAATTCTAGAGCCGTAGAAGCATCGTCACCCTCATTCTCGACGATCATGTTGTGCATGATCACGCAACATGTCATCACCTCCCACAAGGCCCCTGGATCCTATTGTTTAGCTAGTCCGCGAACAACTGCAAAATGGACTTGAAGAACTCCATACCCTCTCAACATCCTTTCTAGTTGCTTCTTGTCTTTCGGTAAAATGAGCCTTTTTCTGGCCAAGTGGGTTAGAGATGGTGCTAAAAAAGTTAGCCCATGAAGGATAGATACCGTCGACCGGATAGTAGCCCATTTTGTACCCATGTCCATTGACACTATAGTAGCAAGGAGGAGCTTTCCTTTATTCAGCCTCACAAACAACGATGATCGCTGCAGCACATTGATGTCATTGTGAGACACGTGCATGCTTTCAAATCCAAAGACCATGTGATGTAACTGCTTCAAGAATGATGGTGGGCTTCTTAACATGACCCTGATATTACCTTGTAAAGCTTTCGGACAGTTCTTCCATTTCCAATGCATGCAGTCAAGAGATGCAAGCAAACCTAGACACTCTCTTGCTTCTAAGATTGCCAAGATCCTTTCGATGTCTGCCACTGCTGTTTAGCATGTAGTGAGGTTCGAACACCTTGACCACAGCAGTTGCAAACCTGACCATGACATCTTCGCATGTGCTCTTAGACATCCGCATGTACTCGTCCCACGAATCAACTGTCGTGTCATATGCAAGCATCCCTAGTGTGGCCATGCACTTCTGCTAACTAGAGAAGCCAATCATTCCCACGACATCCTTCTTCAAGAGGAAGTAGTCATCATAGGACCGACGCCATGGTACAAATGAATGAAGACAGTCTTACACGTCTGAAAATGCCGATCAAAATGGTCAGCGAAGAGTGCACTCGGGTGATACGTCCAAAACGTATCTATAATTTATGCTTGCTCCATGCCTCTTTTGTGTGATATTGCTATGATATTTATGCACTTCCA
Organism: Secale cereale; assembly: GCA_902687465.1. NCBI lineage: Eukaryota > Viridiplantae > Streptophyta > Magnoliopsida > Poales > Poaceae > Secale > Secale cereale. The sequence goes on from LR738709.1 coordinate 92,123,043, forward strand.
TACACTTTTGATCATATTTGGACTAACCTATTAACTCAGTGCACCCCAGTGCCAGTTTCTATTTTCTGCTGTTTTTCTATTTCGGGTTTTCCCATTACTTAAATTGCCAGAAAAATTCCGAGAAAAATATATAAAAAATCAGCGCTCCGGAAGCTTCCACGCGCCAGAAGTGGGGCCAGAGGGGAGCCAGGGGCAGCCCAGGCGGCCTGCCCCCGCGGCCCACCTCCTGGCCGCGTCGGGGGGGGGGGGCGCCTGGGCCCCCCTTACCTCCTCTGGTGACCCCCTTTGGCATATATCTACACCGCGTCCCGAAACCCTCGAGGACGGAACCCTTTTTCGCGATCTCATCTCTGTTCTGCTGCCGCCGCGCTTCCAAGATCGGGAGCACCAGGAGAACTCTTCCCGGCACCCTGCCAGAGGGGAGAACCACCACCGGGAGCTTCTCCACCACCATGGACGCCTCCCGGATGAGTTGTGAGTAGTCCCCCTTGGACCAGGGGTCCATGACCAGTAGCTATGTGATGTTCTCCTCCCCTCTTTGTTCTTCATCGATTAGACCTCGTGAGCTGCCCTACATGATCGAGGCACATATGTAATCCTTATGTTGTTGCTATGATGAGTTTGCTGGGAACCGATGGATTATGAGATTATGTTCAGATTGTGTGTGAGTAATATATTTGATTCACCTCTTTTATATTTATGTTCTTGAGTAATTCTTGCATGTTCTCCGTTGCTGTTTATTGCTTTGGCCAAGTAGTAGGTAGTAACTCCAAGAGGGAACGTTATGCTTGATTGTGGGTTCATGCCCCTCGATGACTAGCTTGAGTGACAGAAACATGAGTCTAGGGGATGTGCTGTTGCCACAAGGGGGAAAACAACGGTGCTTGTACTTGCGGGTGCAAGGATTGTTTACTTTACGCAAAGTTCTTTTAATGCAGTTGTCTGTTGCTTTGAGTTTACACTATGGGTGGGACTCGCAACTTAATACCAGCGAGATGTTCTGGATAGATATCTCAAGGTGGATGATTAGTAGTAGATGCAGATGGATTTCGGTCTACTTGCCTTGGCGTACCGCCCATGCTTTTGAGCCTCTACCTTTCTTTGCAGCATAGTTAGCATTGGTTTGCGCACATAATCCTGTCAATTGCCCAGCTGTAATTCGTTTACCTCACTTAGCTGTTTTATCGTCTTTTGGGAGAGAGACATCACTAGTGAACATCATGGGACCCCGGTCCATATTACCATCAGTGATCACACCCGTTATCTACTTTCTGTTCTTATTTACTAGTTGCAGTCATACCTATCACTATTATCTCTTGCGTTTGATCCTTTGTAAACGACAAGGCCGGAGGGATTGACAACCTCTTTGTACTCGTTGGGAGCAAAGTTATTTGTATCTGTGTGCAGGTCCTGTCAAGCAAAAGTCTCTGGCGCTATTGACACCTTCTTGTTGACCCTCGGAGTCTCACGGGATTCGATCCTTGGTATCTTTGCCAAGGGAAAACTACCGCTACGCTACATCTCAAACCTTCCACTTGGGGTAACCAACGAGGGGCGAGAAGCCATCACCGGGGCAAAGTAGTCGGCCATCAGTTTCAAATGACCGTGTGCCCTGCTGCGGCTGAGCACTCCATAACCCTTGATCGAGCACTTGAAATTGAGAACATGCTCCTCTGCAGGCTCCGCATCTTGAAGGACTACCTGCATCATCACCGTCTCATCCGAGTACTCCTCCTCGTCAGACGAGCCGTCAGACGACTCAACATAGTGCTCGTATATGTGTTGAAAATATGAGCAAATTACTACAAGCTTTAATCTGAATAAACAGAAAGAACAATGCAACAATAGCAGAGATTAAACTAATCGTGCGAACTAGCATAGTAGATGAACAGATCACATATAGGGCATAGACTAGAACTAAGAATTATAGCACGATCTCAAACAGGGACAAGATCACATACAGTGCAGCGGGAGCGCCAGCGTTGATGTTGTCGCCCATTTCGTTGAGGACGAGGTTGCCGGCGTCGGGGAAGAAGTCGTCGTTGGCATAGACGTTGTTGCCAGCAACCGCATGAGTGTGCTCCCCCGAAACCTAATCGCCCCTCTCCTGTATAGGATCACGAGAGGCTGGGTGCCGGAGGCCTGCCGTCCCTTCTCGCGGTGCACGCGGAAGGAGGGATGAAGAATACTTGCTTGGTGGCGCAATGATATGGAACGGTGGTGTGAAACCATACAATGCGGCGGCATCTAGGGTAGGCGTTTGCCTAACTATATAATGCGGGTCGGGTAAGTCATGGAGAAAACCCCACATCCAAGTAACAGCCCCACGAGCCAAAAGAATTGGAGACGGCTGAGTAATTAACGTGTCCATTAATTATTAATTTAATTACTTATTAGTTATTCCTGAGCAGCAAAAATATAGACAACATGCATAGCTTTGTCCTCGGCTCGGCTCATTCCCACAACCCGCGGCGCGTCGTGACGAGGCGTGGCGTGGCGAGGCGAGCGAGGAGGAGGAGCGCGTGTGTAGGTCTCCTCTTCTCATGCTCATACAAGTGGTAGAAGAACTCACCTTATAAAGAGCTGCAAGTCTCTCTCAACTTCTGGGTTGGGACTAAACTTTTGTCTCACTCACACCACTCACATGTGTGCATGAATGTGCTAAGAGAATTTCAAAAATTTAGTTGGGCTTTGGACCAAAAGTCCACTAGAAAATTCCAACGATCCCCCACAAAGTCTCATTGACACATCTCATCATTTAGTTCCAAATCATTGTTTATACACCGGTGCTCAGTGGAGACTGTAAAGTTGAACTTCCACTTAGAGGTTTATGCTAGACTAGATCACAAATTGAATAGTGGACTATGCCTTCAACTACAAGTTTTATGTGAGACTAGTTTCACACAAATTCTTGACCGATACTGGGCTGCCGCAAGGCTTCCCCGCGGGTGGAGCGTATACGTCATACTCCAGGGCCTTTCATGAATTTATTAGAGAACACCCAATTCTCACAGACTGTGACATTAACAGTCAAATTCATATAGGTGTGTTCCTCAGGAGATGCTCTATAGGTCAACATCTCTGCTTACTCAAATAACCCACTAGGAACACATTAAGATAACTATCAACCCACCATGCAGATCAGGAGAGTATTGCATATTCACGGAGTGGGATAATTGAAATAGGGATACTCTCCTCTCAACTAACCAATGGCTTGTCTCCCACTTCTACTTCACGGGATCTCCAATCACATAGAGTGGGTTACCACTATGGATAACTCATGTGGTGGGTCTCAAACCCATCTCCATCGATGCATTATCTATCACATTATGGGATAAACCATTTGTGAAGGGATCTGCCAAGTTTTTCGACGTTTGGATATAATTCAATGCATAACTCCAGAGTTCCTCAATTTTCTGACAGATATTAGTCTCCTCTTCACATGCCTTGAGGACTTCATATTATCCTCAGAACTTTTTATCTTGACGATCACAGTTTGATTATCACAGTCCATCAGGATAGGGGGTATTGGTTTTTCAACCATATGTAAGTCCATCAAGGGCTCACGAAACCACTCTGCTTCAACAATGGCATTGTCTAATGCTGTGAGTTCTGCTTCCATAGTTGACCTTGTTAAGATGGTCTTCTTGCAAGACTTCCAGGAAATGGCGCCACCGCCAAGTGTAAAAACATAACCACTCGTGACCTTAATCTCATCAGCATCAGATATCTAGTTTGAGTCACTATAATCCTCCAGTACCCTCGGATGCTCGGTTTAGTGAATCCCATAGCTCATAGTGCCTTTCAAATAGCGCATAAATATCGCAAGCGCACGCCAATGATCATCTCCCGGTTTTGACACAACCCGACTCAGCTTGCTCACAGTGAAAGAGATGTCAGGCCTCGTGGCACTTGCCAAGTACATGGTCGAGCCAATAATCTGAGAATACCTTAGTTGATCTCTAGCAAACCGTCGATTCTTTCGAAGCAACACACTAGCATCATATGGAGTTGGAGAAGGCATGCAATCTGAAAGACCGTGGATGTCGCCTAGAGGGGGTGAATAGGCGCTTTAAAATAATTATGGTTTAGGCTTGAACAAATGCGGAAAAAAACCTAGCAGTTAATTTGTCAAGCACAAAACCTACAACAACTAGGCTCACCTATGTGCACCAACAACTTATGCTAAGCAAGATAAACAACTATGTGATAGCAAGATATACGACAAGAAACAATATGGCTATCACAAAGTAAAGTGCATAAGTAAAGGGCTCGGGTAAGAGATAACTGAGGCACGCGGAGATGATGATGTATCCCGAAGTTCACACCCTTGAGGATGCTAATCACCGTTTGGAGTGGTGTGGAGGCATAATGCTCCCCAAGAAGCCACTAGGGACTCCGTAATCTCCTCACGCCCTTGCACAATGCAAGATACTGTGATTCCACTAAGGGACCCTTGAGGGCGGTCACCGAACCCGTACAAATGGAAACCCTTGGGGGCGGTCACCGAACCCGTACACTTTGCCAACCCCTGGGAGCGGTCACCGGAACCCGTCAAAATGCTCGGGGCGATCTCCACAACCTAATTGGAGACCCCGACGCTTGCCCGGAGCTTTACACCACAATGATTGAGCTCCGAACACCACCAAGGTTGGGGCTATCTCCACAACTTAATTGGAGGCTCCCAACAACACCACGAAGCTTCACCACAATGGAATATGGCTCCGAGATGACCTCAACCATCTAGGGCGCCCAAGCACCCAAGAGGAACAAGCTCAAGGGTACCAAGCATCCAAGAGTAATAAGCTTCTCAACTTCACTTCCACGTATCATCATGGATAACTCAAACGTATGCACCAAATGCAATGGCAAGGGCACACGGGCTGCCCGAGTCCTTCTCTCCCAAATCCTACCAAAGCAACAAATGCTAGGGAGGAAAATGAGAGGAAAAATGAAGAAGAGAATACGAAGAACTCAAGATCTAGATCCAAAGGGTTCCCCTCACATAGAGGAGAAAGTGATTGGTGGAAATGTGGATCTAGATCTCCTTTATATTTTCCCCCCAAAACTAGCAAGAATCCATGGAGGGATTGAGAGATAGCAAGCTCGAAGAAGGTCAACAATGGGGGAAGAAAATGATCTCAAAGGATAACGATCAATGGGGAAGAAGACCCCTTTTATAGGAGGGAAAAAATACGACCGTTATGTGCTCAGCCCACACACGAGCAGTACTACCTCTCGGGCCTTAAAAGAAGGAAAATAGAGCAACAACATGAACCTTGGGGCGGTAGTACCGCTTATAGCAGTACTACCGCTGGAGATGCGGAACACTGGACCAAAGGAGGTAGGGCAGAGCAGAGTACAGCGGCAGTAATGCTGTAGCGGTACTACCGCCCGACCGGGGCAGTACGACCGCTTATAGGTGGAACTGCCATGCCTTCCTGTCGTGCAACTACTGCTGAACCTGACACGAAAAGTGCAAGACCCAGAATCGAGGTGGTAGTAGAGCGGTACTGGAGCGGTACTACTGCTTGACGCTACAAGCGGTACTACCACTGCCGACCGCGGTACTACCGCAGGAAGAAAAACCAGAACTGCCATAACTTCTTCATATGAGCTGCGAGTTGATCAAACTCAAGCTTGTTGGATAGAGGAAGACGAGTAGCATCAAGAAAGCCAGGGGAGGTATGCCTAAGATATAGAGGAGTGAACTGATAACCCACAAGTGTAGGGGATCGTTTGTTGCCTTTTTCGATAAGTAAGAGTGTCGAACCCAATGAGATAAAGGTAGAACAAATATTCCCTCAAGTTCTATCGACCACCGATACAACTCTACGCACACTTAACGGTTGCTTTACCTAGAACAAGAATAAAACTAGGAGTACTTTGTGGGAACTTGAAATAGGTTGCAAGACAATAAAAGTAGAGTAGTAGCAAGCTTTTTGTATCACAGGAGAATGATTTGTCCATAGGCCATCAACTACATTACTAGATTGATAGCAAGTTTATATGTGGGAGAGGCCACTGCTAGCATATCGTCCCTTACTTGAAATTCTATGCACTTATGATTGGAAGTCTAGCAAGCATCCGCAACTACTATCGTTCATTAAGGTAAAACCCGACCATAGCCTTAAGATATATTGGTCCCCCTTAATCCCATATGCATCAATTTCCGTGCCAGGCTGAAGCTGCTGTCACCTTTGCCCTCCAATACATAGTCCTATCAGCATACAACTAACCCTATAGTGTGATCCACATGCGCGCTCATATGATGGGCACCAAAGGACAGTAACATAACCACAAGCAAATTAAACAAACCATAGCAATTTCACCGATAAGCCTGTAGGACAAAATAGATCTACTCAAACATCATAGGATAGCCAAATAGCATTGGGAAATAATATATGGAATTGAGCACCATGTTTAAGTAGAGAATTACAGCGGGAATAGAGAGGTTACACCGCTGGATATAGGGGGGGAGAGTTGGTGTGGGCGGTAGCAAGATTATTGATGTAGATCGTCGTTCGATCGTTGTCCCGGTGGCACTTCGGCGCCACCAGAAGCGAGGGGGAGAGAGCCCCCTCCTTATTCTTCTTCCTTGGCCTCCTCCCTAGGTGGGAGAAGGGTTCCCCCTCTGGTCCTTGGTCTCCATGGCATGGGAGGGGCGAGAGCCCCTCCGAGATTGGATCTGTCTCTCTATCCTCTTCTGTTTCACGTCCCCAGATCTGGACAAAAACCGTTTCTTATATTCCCGGAGATCCGTAACTCCGATTGCGCTGAGATTTTTACACGATTTAGTTCCGGATATAAGCTTCCTTGCGCACGAAGTATAGCTCCAACCGACGTTCCAGGTGGGCATAAGACACCACGGCATGCCAGGGGCCTCTGGCGCGCCCTGGTATATTGTGGGCTGTGTGGGCCTCCATTTACATAGCTTCCACCTCCCAAAAATCTCATATATTCCAAAATAATGCTCTGTGAAATTTTATTGCATTTGGACTTCGTTTGATATGGATACTGTGCGATACAAAAAACATGCAGAAAACAGGAACTGGCACTTGGCACTGGGTAAGTAAGTTAATCCAAATAAATCATATAAAATGTTGCCAAAAGTATGTGAAAGTTGTATAATATTAGCATGAAACAATCAAAAATTATAGATACGACGGAGACGTATCATGAACCCTCCATCACAGAAGAACTGACATAACCTCCAACATCGAAAACATCATAGAAGATGCATGAGTGAACTCCATTTTCGATGAACTCAAGCTTGTCATCAAGATGACCATAAGCTCCAAATCTCACAAGGAGAAAAACCAAACAAGAACCAAGAAATATGATGCAAGCATGCAATGGTTTGAGCCCTCTGCGAATGATATGATCAAGCTACTCATTGAGAGCCCCCCTTGATAGAACGACAGTCGATCCTATAACCCTCCCACAACTACCATGAGACCGGTAAAATAGAAAACCTATCAAGGGAAAACCTTTGCCTTGCACATAGTTCACTTGAGCTAGATGATGACGATCTTGACTTCCTCAAGTTGGACCACCTTTCTTGATTGCGTTGGCTAGGTGAAGACTGATTGATTGCTCCCCCATACTCCACTATGGGTGAGCCACTCTTCGGCACATCTTCACAAGTCCATTGCCACCACAATGGACGACAAGCTTCAAGCATATGATCTCTTCGTGATGATCCTACTTGAACTTGCACACCGCAACCTAACCCCACAAAGAACTCTCACGAAGACTATGGGTGAGTACACAAAGTGTAATTGACAATGCTTACCATACCATGGGATCGTTTCATCCCTCTCGGTACATCTTCTATGCTTTGTGTGTTGATCAACTTGATTCACTCTTTTACTTAGTCTTGATCAATCTTGAATCTTTCCAAATCTCTTCATTTGGATGATGTATTGAAGGTAAACATGAATGATCACACACTCTTCTTCTTCAAGACATGCTTGCAATAAGCTCAACACTCACAAGACCAATCTTTGGATAATCTTAATAGCACCTTGGTCATCACAAACTCTCCTTGAAACCAAAAAGTGGACTCCAAAAAAAGCCTATCGACAAACCCTTCAAATATAACTCAAGGCAACCATTAGTCCATAGAGATTGTCATCAATTACCAAAATCAAACATGGGGGCACCGCATGTTCTTTCACGGTCGCTATACCCAAAACGACTCAAGATCTTTTCCATAGAGAGACTGAAGCAGTGTAATCCCACCATTCTCATCTCTCAACAGCTTGATGTTTAGGATAGCATCAGCTACTCCTAGATCCTACATCGAGATAAGAAATCCTTAACCTCATTGATTAGATCAAGTTTGGTTCCAAAGATCAGTATGTCATAGACAAACAGACAAAGAATAACTCCTTCGCCCCCACCACTACTGGAATCTGGCACTTTGCCATCTGCCATGGCAGATGACAAAGGCATGGTCGGCGGATGGCAAAGGCTTTGCCATCAGCCAGCAGATGGCAAACAGTTTGTCTGAAATCCAGTGGGCAAAGGCTTCTTTGCCATCTGCTGGCTGATGGCAAAGAGCCTGTGCCTTTGCCATCAGCTGACAGATGGCAAAGCCTCTTAACGGGGTTAGCCCCGTTAGAAGGATAATGGCAAAGAGCTTTGCCATCTGCTGGCAGATGGCAAAGAGCCCAAATAGGCCAGTCCAAATTTTACCTCTGAATGACACGTGGGCTCTTTGCCATCTGCCAGCTGATGGCAAAGCTCTTTGCCATCTGCCAGCAGATGGCAAAGTGTCTATATTGCCCCATTTAATTTTGTTTTTCTTATATCAATTCATTTTCACAGAAAATCAAACACAAATATATTTATATGACCAATATAGCGTATTCAACACATATTACCAATAGTCATAAACACATATACATATCCAACACATGTTACCAATAGTAGCAAGTTTCATCCGTACATATACATAGTTTCATCAATATTACACAGTTTCATCCATAGGTAGCAAGTTTCACAAGGTCAAAACAAAAACTAAATACAAGCACTCCATCAACCCAAGCTTCCGTGATCTTAAGCAAATCTGTAAAATGGGAAAGAAGAAAGTTAGAAGAAGACTAGAAGAAGAAGATTATTATGATACAACTAAAATGTGAAGTTTATTATGATGCAACTTATATCTGTAAAATAGGTCATTTTGGATCCTAAGTATTACATATATACTTTGTATAAAGTTGGTTTTATAAAGTTAGAAGAAGACTAGAAGAAGAAGACTAGAAGAAGAAAATTATTATAAAGTTGGTTTTTAAAATCAGTAGTATTATCATATGTACTTTGTATCCCAAGTATTACATATTTTCTAGAGAAAATGACTTTCAAGTTTGTATTTTGTGCCAATCACTAAAAATTCTACATTATTCATTAGCTACCATTAGTCCATTACCATGAATTAGTAGCCAAATAACAGAATACAGCCTTCAGGCAATTAGGAGCTGTCGAGCAGAGCAGCGACATCAGCAGCCGGACGGAGCAGCAGCTCGGATGACCCAGCAATTGGCTAAGCCTCCTCCTCTAATCCACGGCCACGCTGGGGAAGGGACCATATTAGGGGAGAGCCGGGCGCAGCTTTGCGGAGGTCGGCCCTGGTCGCTGGCGGCACGAAGGAAAGATCTGGCGGCCTGCGGCGGCGCGAAGGAGAGATCCAGCGGCCGGCGGCAGCTAGGGCACCTGCGCACAAGGCAGCGGCTCGGCTGGGTTCCGTGTCTGCGGCTCTGCGCACAAGGGAGCGACTGCACGAGGGAGACCATGGAACGAGCGTGCGCACGATCTCTGTTTTGGGAATTGATGGGCTGGAAATTGCTATCGACTTGTTAGGCTGGGCTTTGAAATTAGTACTAAGAAATATTTTTGCATCGCTGGAGGGCAGGCTTAAGCCTGTTAAAGCCTGCCTAGAAGATTCGCCCCTGCACAGTGGTACTATTGCTAGGCGCTAATAAAACCATCTCTAGCAAAACCGTTTCTTGTATATGAAGTGTCTGTCAATATATACAACAATGAGTGTCTGAAAGGTACTGTTAAAGGTCTTAACAACAATATCTTTTTTAAAGAAATATCTGTTAATATGACTCACTGTACGTACCTTGAGGCATGCCAAGAATGAAGGTCATAAATTTTAATTTGGCATCTCTTGCCATCATGGTCTGCCTTCTCGGCAATCATCACATCCGTACCTCTTGCCCTCATCATAGTATCTCTTCTCGCCCTCATAGTGTCTGCACCGATGAATATAAGCTATTGTATAGATTAACTAGATCATAAAAGCGCGCATTGCTACGCCCGCACATCTTAATAAAATATATTTAAGAAGATCTGGTCGTTGCAAATACTTGAGAAAATATATACGTTATATCTATGTTGTGCAAATCTAGTGAGAAAATTCTACATTTTGATGCAAGGGACGAATAACACCGGTGCTATAGATACAGATTCTCATCTTATTTACAACTGATGTTCAAAGTCAAGGATACCATGATATCTCACAAAATCAGCATTCTGATTATCCCAACGTCTACACACAACTTCTGGTCGCCTCCATGTGAGCATGCTCCCCTCAATAACAAAATGCGAACATGTTGTTCAGTCAAAGAGCAGTACCTCCTCGAATGCCCTGAGAGCTGATTGGATGTCCATTAGCTGCTCCACATACTGTATGATCAACACAGTTTAATTGCTTTGGAAAAGAGAGTTAAATCAGGAGAGGATTTCCAAGAAAATGGCTCTATTATTCAAGAGCACAAGCACAGCCAAAAAGATATACATTTATATTGGATACTTTGCACAAAAAATCTCAAGTACAGAAAATGCAGTATAGAAGTGCATACGGAAGTTGTGGTTATAGTTCCTTAAACCACAAGGATTACTGAAATCGTTGAAATGATTGCATTTTATTATTTGCCCAAAGGATACTAATTCATATGGGATTTTTTTGGCAAGAAATCTTTGTGGTTCATTGATGAAAGTGAACAGACCAACTTATGTTTTTATAGGCTAACACTACATACAATTTCATCGCAGAGGCTAAACTTGACTAAATATAAATCATAGGAGAAGATAAAAACATACTGAAATATGTTGTTTCATGGAAGGTTTCCCTTTAAAAAAAACATGAGGTAAACAAGCTAAAAAAGGCTCAAAATCACACATAAAGATGTACGTGTGCAGCCCGCTAACTTCAGAAAACAAAAACAAATGGAAGTTGACATACCTTTGTCTACACCGTGTGCAGCATGCTAGAGCCTCACTCTGAATATTTTTTAGACAAACTCTCACTCTGAACAATCAATCACTGCTGCAGAGACAGGAGAAGTTTCTGACGATATCAAGATGCATCAGCTACTTTCCTCAAAAAATAAATAAAAAGAGGCATCAGCTACAACATCTGTAGTTACTTATCTGACATGTGATAATGGCAACCGACGAAAACGGGGCTACCTAGGAGCCTCCACAACGATTTGACACCCTGCATCGTCCGATTAGTTCACTCAACGATCTGGATCCTCCGGTTGCTTTAGGGTGCTTGCTGCTGGCGAAGAAAGGGGCGATGAAGGAAATCGGGATGCTTGCCTTGGTGCCCAAACAGTACCCGGTTGATCATACCTTCATCAATCCCCTATTAAACTGAAAGGGGGGGGGTTCTTCTGTGAAGTGTGCTTCTTGTTATGTACATCAGCAAAGCTGAGAGTCGAGCTGATGAGGTGCCTCTCACTGGTAATGATGATTCAGGTATGAACAATACATGTCAAGTTGGATTCCAGGTCACACATGGCTTATAGATTAATAGTACTAATAATCTTCAAGAATTCATTTAATTATATAAAAATTAAGAGTAGTGTGTAGTAGTACAAATAATGGAAGATATTTGGTTTGGTCTTTTGACTAAAACAAGCAGGTAGAAATAGAATGGGGGCTTTCGTATCTATTAACTTCAATTTCCTTTGTTGCTAAGTAAATGTCTTGACTAGACAGTTTTCCACAAAAATGACTCTTAGCTAAAAAAAGAACTAGAATATGTATATATGATAAACTGGCATGCAGTAGCAAGATGCTTCAGGTGTCATTATACACTAGAAGGAAACACGCGCCGTGACGGGCCGTTTTGTAGTGATTTATTTCAAGCAGAGGATAAACAGGAATATATGTGAAGCAAAATAGCTCTAAAGTGATTCAGTTCAAGCAGTGCTTCATTAGTAGCAGAACATGCATTTATCGTGTATATCTATCAAGCTACACAATTTCAGCGCAGTGGAAAACTAACTGTGCGATGTCAAACAAATGTGCACCTAAATCTCTTTGTGACTCTTCAAGATATGAAACTTGTTCCATGCTCAAAGCTGAGCCTCCTATTTCCCAGCAAATGAGCCGAAAATGACAGATGAGATCCATGTGATACCAAGCAAAGTTGATCCAATTTTCCTGCACAACAATACAACAATACAGATGAGCCAAAATGAGAAAGTTAAAACCCAAGTGAGACCAATGAATAATTATTGTATTCCATTCGAACACTTTGCTTACTCGAACTAGCACGATACCATAACAGAAGCGGTGAACTATTATTTAAAACCCGTGCAAGACATGGCAGGAGTGGAGTTCATAGAGCATAGCTATGTCCACTGTTTTGTGATTTTCACAACCTCTGCTAGTAAATTTATATTTGTAATTTGAACCGACCAGGAGCCAAAATGGGACAGGAGAATAAATCAAGGTTTATTTTGAAAGGCAGTAACACTTAACATGTCTATTTGAAATTATCATGACTATTGCCGCTTGAAATTATCTGCATGTTCCAGGCTGTATGCGAACTCCTCGCAATGGAAACCTGTAACCCACGGCCATGGCGGGCGGCAGAATCAATGTCAGCAAGACGGCTCAGTCATGGTGGCAGATGCAAAAGGTAGATCTCAAAAGCGAGTAGGGTTGACTTACCCGCGGACCGCATCAGGGAGGAACTCAATCTTCCATCGCCGGCCGGCAGGAGGAACCGCAGCCTCCCGCAGCCTTGGGGACATGGGGGCAGCCGTCCCTGGCGGCGGAAGGTTTCCAGAACCGCCGCGGCTCAGGTTCTCTTGTGGCGGGGAGGGGAGGGCGCGGAGCCCGTACCTCAAGAACCGGCGGCCGAGGTCGAGGACCGCGGCGGCTTGTGGTGGAGAGGGGAGGGCCGGCGGCGGTGCTGGGCGGTGGCGGGGAGGGGCGGTCCGGCGGCTGTGCTGGGCGGTGGCGGGGAGGGGAGGACCGGCGGCGGTGCTGGGCGGTGGCGGGGAGGGGAGGACCGATGGCGGGGAGGGGAGGGCCGGCGGCGGGGAGGGTAGGGGAGGGGTTGGGTGCGTGGATGTGGTGGTGCGTGGGTGAGGTGGGGGATAGAGAGAGAGGGGGGTGGGGCCGGGCTGCAGGGAGAGAGAGGGGTTTTTTTTAGACAAAGAGAGAGGGGTGAGAGAGAGGCAAAGCATCATCTCTTTGCCATCAGCCAGCTGATGGCAAAGAGGTGCGGCTAGTGAGCCGTTACACCGCCGTCATCCACAGGGTTCACCCACCTCTTTGCCATCTGCCAGCCGATGGCAAAGATTCTTTGCCATCGGCTGGCAGATAGCAAAGAACTGGCTGATGGCAACCATGTTCTTTGTCGTCTGTCAGTTCTTTGCCATCTGTTTTTTATAAGCAGATGGCAAAGACGTTCTTTGCCATCAGCTGGCAGATGGCAAAGAGCTGGCTGATGGCAAATTCCCAGATTCCAGTAGTGCACCTTGGCGATAGAACACACACTTCTCACTATCATTTACTACAAAGCCGACAGTAGTTAATGTTCTTTCGAACTTCTCATGCCACTCCTTAGGAGCTTGTTAAGGCCATAGAAAGACTTTAATAACTTGCACACCTTTCCTTCCTAGCCAGTTACTACAAAACCATCTGGTTGATCCATGTAAATTTCCTCCTTTAACTCTCCATTGAGGAAAGCCGTCTTAACGTCCATTTGTTGAACGAGAAGACCATGTGAGGCAGCCAGTGATAGTAGCACCCGAATAGTGGTCAGTCTAGCCACGGGTGAGTAAGGTATCTCCTGATTTGATGAACTCGACATATCCTTCATAGGAAATATGTCCTCAAAGAAAGTTGCATCATTCGATTCCATAATAGTACCAACATGCATGTCGGATACCTCAGATTTTATTATCAAAAATCTATAGCCAATGCTATGAAAAGCATAGTCGAGAAGAACACAATCCACGGTTTTGGTCCAAACTTGCTCTTCTTGAGAATTGGTATATTGACTTTCGCCAAACAACCCCAAGTACGTAGGTAAGACAGTTTCAACCTTTTCCTTTCTCATTCCTCAAATGGAGTCATGGTCTTATGCTTTGTGGGAACCCGGTTTAGTACATGACACACAATCATTAGCGCCTCCCCCATCATTCCTTGGAAAGACCCTATGTGTCTAACATGGCATTAACCAAATCAGTTAGAGTTCGGCTCTTTCTTTTGGCCACCCCATTCGACTGAGGTGATTAGGGAGGCGTCCTCTCATGGATTATACCATGTTCCACACAAAACAAATCAAATTCTTTAGAAAAGTACTCTCCACCATGATCAGACCTTAGTCGTTTAATTTTTCGATCAAGTTGGTTCTACGCTTCAGCTTTATAGTTTTTGAAGTGACTTAAATCCTCATCTTTTGATTTCAGAAGATACACATAACAATATCTAGTGGAGTCGTGAATGAACGTCATGAAGTATCTCTTTCCACCTTTTGTCAACACGCCATTCATCTCACAAAGATCAGAATGTATAAGCTCTAGTGGTGCCAAGTCTCTTGCCTCTGCAGTCTTATGGGACTTGCGAGGTTATTTAGCTTGCACACATACTTGGCACTTGGAGCCTTTGACAGTAGGGATTTTAGGAATTAAATTCATATTGGCTAGCCACGTCATGCAACCAAAGTTAATATGACAAAGTTGTGAATGCCAAATATCAGACTCATTATTGTGGCAAATATTATTAATAACTTTAGTGCAAATATCTGACAAAGATAGGCGGAACAAGCCTCCTCACTCATAGCCTTTTCCAACCAATTTTCCACACTTGGAAATTACAACTTTATTGGACTCAAAAACCAACTGAAAACCATCTTGACATAAACGGGAACCGCTGACAAGATTCTTATTGATGGACGGCACATGATGAACGTTCTTCGGACGCATGGTCTTCCCCAAAGTAAACTTCAGATCGACCGTACCGACACCTCGAACGATGGCATGTGACCCGTTCCCCATCAGCACGGGAGAAGTCCTTGTGACCTGGTAAGAAGAAAACATGGAGGCGTCAGCACAAACATGTACATTGGCACCAGTGTCAATTAACCAATCAGGAGATTGAAATACTGAAAGGATGGTAGGAAGAATACCGTACCCAAATTCCTTCATATTAGTATCACCAATGAAAATATTAGCAGACTTGCCGCTCTTCTCATGTCTGCGCCCCTCAAAGCGTTTAGGACACTTCGGGGCCCAGTGATTAGGATCATCGCAGACATGGCAAAGTCCCTTCCCCTTCTTATGCGAATTCTTCTTGAAGTTGGTAGGATATGATGGCTTGTTCTTTGCATCAAATTTTCCTTTGACCTGAGTTTTGTTCTTGTTGTTTTTTAACTTGTTGGGCTGGAAGTTCTTCTTCTGTACCATGTGGACACTAGAAGCTCCCTCAGCAACTCGAGCACGTGTGTCTTTTGCTCTTGTCTTCTCTTCAACATCAAGAGTACCAATGGGATCCGAAACAGAAAAATCATGTTTCTTGTGTTTCAGGGAAGTAGCAAAATTGTTCCACGAAGGTGGAAGCTTGGCAATGATGTTCCCGACAACAAATTTGTCCGGCAACACACACTTAAAGTACTCAAGTTCCTTGGCGAGTGATTATATCTCATGAGCCTGTTGTACAACAAAGCGCTCATCAGTCATCTTGTAGTCATAGAATTTCTCCATGACGTGCAACTCGCTGCCGGTGTCCGAGGCACCAAACTTGGCCTTGAGTGCAGCCCACATGTCTTTGCCATTATCAAACGACATATACGAATCCACAATGAAATCATTAAGAAGACTCAGAAGGGCGCCTTTAAAGAGAGTATTGATCTTCTCAAAAGCTTTCAGTCGTGCTAGATTAAGATTGCCCTCAGACTTGTCCTTCGCGGCGTCATAGCAGCACATGGTCCGAAACCAGTAGACTGCTCATGTGCGCCACCTCTTATATTGCACCCTCTTAAAGGCATGCGGCTGCAAATGCGCAGCAAAACCACTCAGAGTAAATTGCCTATGATCAGATTTTTGGATTGTTGAAAATATGAGCAAATTACTATGAGATTTAATCCGAATAAACAGAAAATAAATCATGATAGTAATAGCAAAGATTAAACTAATCATGCGAACTACCATAGTAGATGAACAGATCACATTTAGGGCATAGACTAGAATTAAGAATTCTAGCACGATCTCGAACAAGGAGGACAAGATCACATACGGTGCAGCGGGAGCGCCGGCGTTGATGTTGTCGCCCATGTCGTTGATGAGGAGGTTGCCGCGGTCGGAGAAGAAGTCGTCGTTGGCGAAGTCATCGCTGCCAGCAGTCGCGCGAGTGCACTCCCCAAAAACCTGACCGCCCCTCTCCCGTACAGGATCATGAGAGACGGGGTTCCGGAGGCCTGCTGTCCCTTCTTGCGGTGCACACTGGAAGGAGGGATGAAGAAGACTTGCGTGACGGCGCAATGATCTGGAACGATGGTGCGAAACCATACAATGCGGCAGCGTCTAGGGTAGACGTTCACCTAACTATATAATACGGGCCGGGTAGGTCATGAAGAAAACCCCACGTCCCCATGATCCAAAAGAATCGGAAACGGGTGAGTAATTAACGCGTTCATTAATTATTAATTATTTCCGAACAGCAAAAATATAAACAACGTGCATAGCTATGTCATCGGCTTGGCTCATTCCCGCAAGCCGCGACGCGTCGTGATGAGGCGAGCGAGGAGGAGCGCGTGTATGTCTCCTCTTTTCATGCTCATACAAGTGGTAGAAGTACTCACGTTATAAAGAGGTGCAAGTCTCTCTCAACTTCCGGGGTGGGACTTTTAGTCTCACTCATACCACTCACATGTGTGCATGAATGGATCAAGAGAATTTCAGAGTTTTAGTTGGGCTTTGGGCCAAAAGTCCACTAGCAGATTCCAACAATATGTACTCCAAATTGAAATCCATTGCTAGAAAAAAGAAGGGGCAACTTTTTTAGCTCCGGCAATTCATCGAACAAGCGTTGGGCATGGTGAGTATAGCTAGCGGATGGTACCCTGGCGGGGCAGTCGGAGGAAAGGGGTTGAACGTCGATGGAGAAGAAGCGGGGTGGAGCACGGCTGGAACGTTGGAGGTGACAGAGACATAGAGTTCCGGCCAGGGTGGTGAAGTGGTGGCGAAGGCAAGAGAAAAAGAAGGAAGAAGAGAAAATGAGGAGAATGGGGGGTGGAGTCCGGGATGAGTTTTGGGTAGGCCGAGGATGTCGGAGTCCTACATATTTGCTGTCCGGACTCCCGTAAAGCTTTCCATGTTTGTCTCGGGTTTGTCCGACTTAAAAAATGCCCTTATGCATTGATCCTACCCGGCGGGCACGATTTGTTAATCCGATATAGTAGATGATAAACCTGTCGACATGTAATTGAGGGATGGAGACCAGCCGAACCACCACACATACAGTACTACACGGATACACTCACTCGAGTTGCTGTGTTTTTTCCCCTGCCAGTTGTCTAGCGATACTCTGCCACCGTGTGTTTCGACTCGACAAAGTAGCACGCCCCGCGCGCGCCAGTTGGTAATCCGATTCTCTGTAGAATCGGATCCCGCCGAGATGCGACTGAAGGAGGCCGGCCGTAGCCCGTAGGCCCAAAACTACGGACCACATGATCAGTCCGATCGAATCAGTGAAGATGTGTATGTCCTGCCCAGTTCAAGATATCCATTCGTCCACCGGCTACCGGAGACCCGGACCGGTAGGTGCACCGGCTCACCCACGTGCACTGGCTCGTGCTCGTGCAGCACGCCGGATAGCCACGGGGAATGTGACGGGTGTCCGGTTAAATTTACCGCCGTATGGCGACGAGCGAATGTGTGGACTAGCTCTAGCTGCGGTGCAACGCAACGAGCGGCCATCGCGCTTCTGACGGCAACGTACCGGGCCTAGCCATATCACCAATTAACTACTGGCCGGCTGCTGCATCGCGGTCTTCTGTTTCTGAAAGCAAAATTTGAAAATGTAGAGGCGTAGAGAGTTGGAGGATCAAACTCTCTGTGTTGATTATGACTGCACATGTTACACATATATATACCCGGATTACAACGGCAGGATAAGGCCGCAACTGATCTAGCTAGTCCTGTGGAGACGTGAGCTACGTGCGGGACGAGCCAGTCGTGGGCGCAGGACCCGGACATGCTGGTGGCGTGGAGGACGTGGAGATAGTTGTGTTCCAACACCCCCCCGCAGTCGAGACGGGGTCGCTGAGAACGTTGAGGCTGTCCCGGAACTCGTTGAAGATGGCCGTTGGCAGTCCTTTAGTGAAGATATCCGCGAACTGAGAGGATGTAGGAACATGCAGAACCTTGACGTCGCCGATGCTGACCCGTTCACGGACGAAATGCAGATCGATTTCCACGTGCTTTGTGCGCTGGTGCTGCACGGGGTTGCTGGAGAGATACACGGCACTCACGTTGTCACAAAAGACAACGGTGGCGCGGCGTGGCGGTCGACGGAGCTCGGTGAGGAGTTGGCGAAGCCAGCACGATTCGGCGACGACGTTGGCGACCGCGCGGTACTCGGCCTCCGCACTAGACCGGGACACCGTGTTCTGGCGCTTCGAGGACCAAGAGACGAGGTTGGGCCCAATGAAGACGCAGAACCCGGATGTCGAGCGGCGGGTGTCCGGGCACCCGGCCCAGTCAGCGTCGGAGTAGGCGACGAGGTCGTGTGTCGAGGTAGAGCTGTGGATGCGCAGACCGAGGTGGGAGGTGCCATGCACGTACCGCAGGATCCGTTTGACGAGCTGTAGGTGCGGCTCACGTGGATCGTGCATGAAGAGACATGCCTGCTGCACCGCATGAGTGATGTCCGGCCTTGTCAGGGTGAGGTACTGGAGCGCTCCGGCGAGACTCCGGTACAGGGAGGGGTCGGCGACGGGCGCACCCTCGGAGGCAGACAGCTTGGCGCGAGCGTCGAGGGGCGTGCTGATCGGCTTGCAGGTGAGCATGCCCGCCCGATCAATGACCTCGAGCGCGTACTGCTGCTGCGAGAGGAAGAGCCCGGAAGCGGAGCGCTGCACGTTGACGCCGAGGAAGTGATGCAGCTCGCCAAGATCTGTCATGGCGAAGGCTTGGTGCAGAGAGTCGATGACGTGTCGTAGGAGGGCGTCGCTGCTGGCGGTGAGGATGATGTCGTCCACATATAAGAGCAGATACGCCATGGAGTCGCCGCGGTGCAGGATGAACAGCGAGCTATCGCTGCGGGAGGCGACGAAGCCGAGGGCGACGAGATGTGCCGTGAACCGCGAGAACCAGGCACGTGGGGCTTGTTTCAGCCCGTACAAGGAGCGTTGGAGACGGCAGACATGATCCGGACGGTCGGCGTCGACGAAGCCGGAAGGCTGCTCGCTGTAGACGACCTCGTCGAGCCGGCCGTGAAGAAAGGCGTTCTTCACGTCCAGCTGGTGGATTGGCCAGGAGCTGCTGACGGCGAGGCTGAGGACGACCCGGATGGTGGATGGCTTGACGACGGGGCTGAAGGTCTCGGTGTAGTCGACGCCCTCGCGCTGGGTGAACCCGCGCAGGACCCATCGAGCCTTGTGGCGTGCCAGAGAGCCGTCGGCGTGGAATTTGTGCCTATAGATCCATTTGCCGCTGACGACGTTCACACCTGCAGGACGGGGCACTAAACACCAGGTTTTATTATGAATCAGTGCATCATATTCCTCACGCATAGCGGCATACCAGCAGGGATCTTTGAGGGCAGTGCGGTAGGTAGGAGGGATTGGGGAGATGACATCTACGGCGAGATTGGTTTGGTTTTTAGGAAGGGCAAAACCTGATTTGCCGCGCGTGCGCATAGGATGAGGATTTTGCGGAGGTGTGATGGCAACAGCGCGTGGTGGAAGCGAGGTGCTGCATGGCGCGGTGTTGGTTATGGGAAAAAGGCAGCGAGGGGAGGGTTGCATGCGGTCGGGGGGCACAGCGCGGGGGGTGGAGCCGCGTGGTGGAAGAGAAGGGGGCGAGGATGGCGCTGCATGCGAGGGTGGGGTCCGTGGAGCGGGCACAGAAGGCGGGCCGGTGGGATTGGGGGATGCGGCGAGTGCGGGTGAGACAGGGCGACAGTTATGGGTGGGCGCGTGATCCAAGGAGGATCGGGGCGAGGTGGGAAACGAGGTAGGTGGGGTCGATCCCGAGGCGTGGAAGGGCGGCGGTCGAGCGCCAGGATTTCCGGTGGTGGGTTCTGGTGCGGGAGGTGTGGATTGGAAGGGAAAAATGTTCTCATCGAATGTGACGTGCCGAGAGGTATAAACGCGCCGAGTTCGTAGGTCGAGGCAGCGGTAGCCTTTATGCTCGGGAGGACTACCAAGAAGAACGCACGGGGTGGATCGGGGTGAGAGTTTGTGGGCGGCGTACGGTGCAAGGTTGGGGTAGCAGAGGCACCCAAAGGTGCGTAAGTCTGTGTAGCTGGGGTGAACGCCGTGGAGGAGAAAAAACGGTGTGAGGTTATGAACTACGCGAGACGGCCGCCGGTTGAGGAGATGTGTGGCTGTGTGGAGAGCTTCGACCCAATATGGTGGCGGCATGTGAGCTTGGGCAAGAAGGGTGCGAAGAATGTCGTTAGTGGAGCGAATGGCGCGCTCCGCCTTCCCATTTTGCGGAGACGTGTGCGGGCAGGAGAGGCGAAGGACGATGCCGTGGTCGGAGAGGAAGGTGAGGAGAGCTGTGTTGACGAACTCACCCCCATTGTCACTTTGGATGCAGTGGACGAGGGAGTGGTATTGGGTTTGAATGTAACGACAGAAACGTACGAGAACAGCGGCTGTTTCAGACTTGTTTCGCAGAGGAAAGGACCAGGAGAAATGAGTGTAGTCATCCATTATTATTAAATAGTATTTAAAGCCAGAGAAACTGGATACAGGCGACGTCCACAGGTCGCAATGAACTAGCTGAAAAGGGAAACTAGTAAAGGAAATTGATTTGGAAAACGATAATCTAGTGTGGCGCCCTCTTTGGCATGCATCACATGTAGGAGATGGTGCGGGCACTTTATTACATGCAGGGGAAAGGAAAGGTTGCAGCGAGGCTTGAGTGGCCCGGCTTGGATGGCCTAGGCGGCGGTGCCAAATGTCGCCGGTGGTGGTGCTGGTGAGGACGGTGGCGCCGGAGCCTAGGAACGGGTAGAGCGGGCCGGAGCTACTGGACCTCATGATTAGCCTCCGAGTGCGCAGATCCTTCACAGAAAAACCGTAGGGGTCAAATTCAACCGAGCAAGAGTTATCAGTAGTGAATTTACGAACAGAGATGAGGTTTTTAACTACGTTGGCAGAGACAAGAACGTGGTTGAGATGAAAGGGTTTGGGAGGGAGAGAGGCATAGCCCAGGGAGGAGGCAGACATGGTGGAACCGTTGCCTACCACAACGTGAGGAAGATGATGAGCTGAAACATCATAAATCCGAGTGAGTATACCTGCGTTCCCGGAGATGTGCGAAGAGGCACCAGAG
The DNA here is from genome assembly GCA_902687465.1 of Secale cereale. Classification (NCBI taxonomy): domain Eukaryota; kingdom Viridiplantae; phylum Streptophyta; class Magnoliopsida; order Poales; family Poaceae; genus Secale; species Secale cereale. The sequence continues at coordinate 92,144,864 of LR738709.1, forward strand.
TCCAAGTACCAGTCGGCGGCGCCGGGCTGCTGCAGAGACATGTTGCTCATCGCCGCGTTGAGCATGCTGGCGTTGTCCCAGGAGCCAGGGGCGGGTGATGGTGGAGGTGGTGCGTACGACGAGGACGGCGCGCCGGGGTAGAAGACCGGGTACGCCTGCGCCGGAGCGGCGGGGCGCGGCCCGAGAATGCCGGCGGCATGCGGGGGCACCCATGGAGCACGCCCAGGAGGAGGGAAAGGCGCGCCCCAGGGGGCGAAGTACCCCATCCACGGCGTCTGCCCGCCGGGGAACGGCTGCTGCTGGTGGGGACGGCCGCCGCTGTTGCCGTTGCCGCGTCCGCGACCGCGGCCACGACCGCGGCCATGGCCACGGGCACGATCAGAGGAGCCGCCGCGGCCGGGGTTGCCCTCGCCGTTGGGCCGAGCGCGATCGCCGGAGCCAGGGTTGCCGCGGTCGCCAGTGGAGTTGCCGGGGGGGAGGCCGCCGGGGGTGGTGCTGATGGTGAGGGCGGTGGCCCCCTCGGTGCGATCACGGGCGTCGAGGGAGATCTCTTCCAGAAGGAGGCGCGAGCGCGCCTGGATGAAGGTGGGGAAAGGTACCTGGAGAGGGAGCACCGAGGCGAGGACGTGGAACCGGCGCGAGAGCCCACGGATGAGCTGCAGAGTGAGGGACCGGTCGGTGACCGGTTCATCCACGTCGGCGAGGGCGTCAGCAAGGGCCTTCAGGCGGCGGCAGTACTCACCGACGCGGAGGTCGCCCTGGGTGGTGGAGCGGAATTCGGCGCCGATGTGGATCGCGCGGGCCGGCTGATTGTCGTGGAAGAAGTGAGTCAGCTGGCTCCAAGCGCGGTGCGCCGTGTTGTCCGGCGACTTGATGACGTCGTAGAGGTCGTCGGAGATGGACCCGTAGATCCAAAGCAGGATGGTGACGTCGGCGTGGCGCCATGCCACGGTCTGCTGGAGAGGCTCGGAGAAGTGGTCGACGTGCCCCTCGGCATCGTACATAGAGAGTACGCACCGGAAGATCTGCCGCCACTTGGAGAAGTTGCCGGCGGCGAAGTCCAGCTTGAAGTCGAGGAAGTGGCCGATGTTGAGCTGGTGCATGTTGGGAATGCCGGAGGAAGAGGAGGCGCCGGCGGTCAGGGGACCCGTGAGCGGGAGGGTGACCGCGAGCGGCGCCGTGGTAGGGGGCGCCGTGGCCATGGGCAGGGGCGCCGTGGCAGTGGGCGCCATGGTGACTGGGAGAGGCGCCGTGGCGATGGGCAGGGGCGCCGTGGCAGTGGGCGCCGTGGTGCTTGGCAGAGGAGCGGCGCTGGTGGCAACGGGGAGGGTGGGCGCCGAGGTGGACATGGGGAGGTCTCAGGGAGAACTCGCGTCTGATACCAAGTTGGAGGATCAAACTCTCTGTGTTGATTATGACTGCACATGTTACACATATATATACCCGGATTACAACGGCAGGATAAGGCCGCAACTGATCTAGCTAGTCCTGTGGAGACGTGAGCTACGTGCGGGACGAGCCAGTCGTGGGCGCAGGACCCGGACATGCTGGTGGCGTGGAGGACGTGGAGATAGTTGTGTTCCAACATAGAGCGCTCCGGCTTCATCGTCGACAGGGACGCGGTGCAGCGGGTTATGTCTCGCTGCATGCGCCAAGAGCTCATTTTCGCGTGCACCCTAGCTTGCTGCCATGCACGCCGACCTCTCGACCTGACCTAGAGGTACCAATCGATCAATGTATTATGTATATACACCTTCTGACCATGTATATATGGAGTGACGAGAATCAGAATATATACTCCGTCGAAGAAGAACCATATACAAGAGGGCGAGATTACAGAGGGCCCGGGAAGAAGATACACAGGAGGCTTGCATCAACCAAAAGGGACAGTTTGTCCCTTCTGGAGTCCTAGTGACCTTAATCAGACAGGAGATAGAAGTCTCTCGAAGATAGATAGGGCTGATGGCATCGAGGTGGAGCGGGTGCAATTGGAAGCATATACGTTTGGCGTAGGAGAACACGGGCAGACCTTGTTTACACCGGAGTGGTTAGGATGTGCATCTTCTCAGAACAACGATATGATTTTTAGTACATACTCCCTCCGTCCCAAAATTCTTGTCTAACATTTCTTTAGATACGGATGTATCAAACACTAAAGCATGACTAGATACATTCATATTTTGACAAACCTAAGACAAGAATTTTGGGACGGAGGGAGTATTTATTTTGAGAGGAACTGATCCGTACGGAAGTACGTACACAAGATCAGATCATCGGAATAAGAATATGTTAGGGAGGTTACTGGCAAGTCTTGTTTACACCAAAGTGGTCAGGGACATGCATACCAACATGATTTTATTGATTTGGCAATGACTAATGAAAGAACAAAAAGATCGAAATAACCAAATTAATACTATTAAAGATTTGGAATAGACTCGAAAGCTACATCTAGATTCTTTAAAGTCTACATCTGTAGTTCCATTATTCGCACCTTGTGATCTTGATATTTCTCTATGCAATAATAGGTTTTTATGACCTAGTTTATTACCATCATAGTCGGACTCAAAAAAGTTTGACTAGTCCATCTTTAGAATATCATTTGTGTATAAATAGAGAGAAATTGTTAGTATTTATAAATATATGTACAGGTAAGAATCTGAAGAACATAGACAAGCGTACTTTTTCAATCTCTCAAAATTTGTCAAGAATTGGTGAGTCATGGAATTGCTAAATGTTGGCACATCAGAATGTTAGTGGCTTTTGCATTAATTAATCTATAAGGCAGATCTTTTGCCTCCATTTAAGAAAAGGAAAATTGTGGCTGGGCATCTTGTCCGTTTCCTCTATGAATATACGGTACGCATGCTTGTGCGCATTCTAGAAAAAAAATGTTACAACAAGCCAGTTCATCGGTTGTCAAACAAGCATATATGCTGGTAATACCCGATGTAACTTGGTTCTTCATGGGTATCGAGGCGTGTAATGCAATAATTATAAACTTTTCTCACCATTCAGTCAATCAAGCATCCATTTGAAATGAATACTACTAAAACTGTTGTGTGTATTTGCTAGTCCGCTAAAAAAGAATACCCAGATTGTTGTGTACATTGCTTACGTATTTGCACGCATCACAGTACTAAAAGCGGAAGAATCTGAATCAAAGGGCGAACCCAACAGAATCCGATTCCAGAAATCCGCTACCAAAATCTGAACCAAAAGCGGAAGCAGCCCAGGACCTGCTTTCCAAAATCTGATTCTGCTACGGGCCAAAATCTGAAAAAGTTGTATCAGCAGGTTTGCCAAATGACCTACATTTTTTTCACATCAGATTTTCCATAGCTGTTTTTCCACAGCAGATTTTTCATAGCTGCTTTTAGAAATCCACAGCCGAACCAAACATGGACTAACTAGAGGATATCTCGCGCGTTGCTGCGGGATTTGGATGCAGTTGTTTCGGTGAGATTTGGTCGTATGAAACATTACTATTTAAACTAACAATATGTGTACTAAAACTAAAATACATACATTTTTTGTTATTCTATAGTTGTAGAATATTTATCGAATATGAATGCATTTTAACGAGGGTATTTTTCATGCACTGTAGCATGATGCGGTGGCATAGTTGCATATTGAGATAATTGAAGTCAATGTTGAATATGAGTAGTAGTATGCATGTGCATTTTAATGTGGTTGCCATGCATGCCAACATGATGAGATGACATAGTTGCATGTTTAGCTAATTGAAGATTTTTTTAGAACAGCTAATTGAAGTTAGTGTGGATCTTTACGAAAAAGAAAAAAAAGTTAGTGTGGATCAATGATTAACTGTTTTCTCGCAAACGGTCACGCAGACATGCATGATCATTTTATTGGGAGCAGGGTCTGCAGGCCGACTTCCATGCTGCATGCATGCAACATGCACGTAACAAGCAACTAGCGCATGAGAAGACACTACACGGCAACAGCACGGTGTCCATGACCATGCTTGACACGCACTGCCACGTTACGTATCAGATAAATCGAAAAGATAAGGGAACGGGACAAAATGTCACCTAATCTTGCAGAGCGATAGACTAAGAAGATGGTAATCTTCTAAAATTAACCACATCTGACCGGCAGCACGACGCGTCTCGCTGGGGCCGTCAACCTAACTAATCCACAGCTGATGACTCATGACTAGGCACATGCAGCTAGCACAGTCGTATCACTTGTCTTTTTACCGAGACGAGTCGTGTCACTTGTCGACCGCCGTCCGACTGCACGTGGCCACCAAAGCAATCCGCAAGCGAAGCTCCTCCGACGATGGCACCTCCGAATCTACACTTCTTTCTCCGAAGATAAATGAACTGCAGGGTACGCTTTAATGGTAGTATGCTTTTTTTGGAAGGTAGCTTGCCTTAATACTTTCTTCGTTCCAAAATATTTGTCTTTCTAGCGATTTCGACAAGTGACTACATACGAAACAAAATGAGTGAATCTACACTCTAAAATATGTCTACATACATCCGTATTTTGTTGTCCATTTAAAATGTCTAGAAAGACAAATATTTAGGAACGGAGTGAGTAGTATGCTTCTATTAGGGTCGATAACCAATTATAATTATTCGATTATGGCATCAGGGCATTGTATAATGCATAGCCTCAGGGTGATGCCTCGCATGCCATATATGATCGGATATCAGGTAATAGGTTCGGATAGGGAAAAGGGATTCTTTGCAGAAGGTAGGTGCTTGAGGAAAAAAGTATGGTCCAATGTCAAAAGCTGAAAATGTTGAAATGAAAAATATAGATACATGTGTACTAGAGTCTTTATTTTTAATTTTTCTAATAAAGCCCACTAATGATAGCTTTGCATTGTAGAGAAAAAATAACTGTAAATACCTCAAACTACTTTCTATCATTAAGTATCTATATTCATATGCCGTTATTGTATTCAGCTGTATGGCAGGCTGATGAGAGATTACGTGAGAATAGGGAATATTGCTAGGCCCGCCAGGTGAGATACGGTCTCGTCACGCCAAGCTACCGCACGCCCACTTGTGGAATGAGCCAGGTGAGATACGGTCTCGTCACGCCAAGCTACCGCACGCCCACTTGTGGAATGAACATATATTTAGATAAATACAACGACTGAGAAGACGGCCCCTACTTGGATTAATTGAGTCTGGAAGCAACAAGTGGGCCGGTTAAAGGACTAGTCCCGGATCTTTTTGTCCACGTCCGTGTGCCCTCATCCTAGTTACGTTATCCTAATATAAGTACGTACTCTCTCCGTCTCGAAATAAGTGATTTAAAAATAATTTAACTTTATACTAACCTTAATATAAAATTGTGTCATTTTTTAGTCATTTATTTTAGAACGGAGGGAGTACTACTTTTCACGGGTTTGTTTTGCGTGTATATACCCCCTCCACGAAAGTATTCACCTACTAGTTTTCGTCTAGAAGTTCTCATTCGAGAGCTATAGGCTGATGATGGATAAGTGCAAATTATACCCCGAGCTTCATGAAGCATGTTTCCTTTTTAAAGTAAAATTGTTATCTTAAAATTACAAAAGGAGAATATTAAAGAAAAAAGACCCTCACAAAAAAAAGCATGCACATAAGGGCAACTTTAATGGGCATACTCAAATGGACACAAAATGTGTCCGTTTCTTGTCCGTTTGGGTGGCCATAGGACACCAAATGTCCATCCATGTCTACTGGCCTGCCAGTAAACCCAACACCCGTGGCGCATTTTAGTTTTTTCCTTTTGATTTAAAGTATATATATAGCCATCAAAAGTCCAATCCATTAATTAAACTAAAAAATATAGAAATAAAAATCAAATAAACATTAGATCTAAATACGGTGGTCGACCGAGCACGCGCGCGGTGGAGCTGGAGCCCACTGCTTGTCCTCGTACAAGGTCGGTGTAGGTTGGAGGTGACCATGGCCATGCTGGTGGCGGTGACCCTAGCGCCGATGCGTGCGGTGCCATAGATGGTGCCTCCTACTGCTCGGTCTCGTACTAGCTCCAGGGCCGGTCCTGATATTTCGGGAGCCCAGGGCGAAATTACAACCCGAGGCCCCTACTATAAAGATCAAAGTTCAGATTGAAGTAAGAAATAGAGCAACAGGCACACGAAATCAAATTTTTGTACTGCATCATATGCGAGTCCTTTTAAGATGTGACTGCTGCTGCACCATATGAACGTGGCCAACTAGAAAGAGGAGGTTAGGGATGACCTTATAAGTGAGGTGGCTTCATCTTGCACATGAGAGGCATCTCACGAACGGGGGATAACACATCGGAACCGGGGACCTGGAGGAAGACCAGCCGGCCAGGTGGCGGAGAGCGATCTACATTGGTGTTGTGACTTACGATAAGGGCCCTCGGGGGAAGAGAATCGCCGCAAAGCGGCGAATTTGCGATGAAAAGAAGAAAAACAAAGATTTCTCCGTGTGTCTAGGTCACTGCCTCCTTATGGTCTAGGCCATGGACTCCTTGCGAACCCCCTGGAGGGCCCCCCCTAGATTTCGGGGGCCCTGGGCGGCCGCCCCCTGCCAGCCCCTCTGGGCCGGCCTTGACTAGCTCTTCCGGGCGCTCCTCCTTCGGCTCTGGCGTTGCTAGAAATGTGGAAGTCAATGTATGTCCCACTAGTCCATGCAGCGGCTACAACTCGAGCTCAGTCGTAGAGGCGGTTGACCCACAAATATGTGGAACACGAAAGTCTTTTTTCTCGTGGGGGTGGAGTTATCTTCTACTCCCTATGTAAACAAACATAAAAGCGTTTAGATCACTATTTTAGTGATCTAAACGCTCTTATATTTGTTTACGGAGGGAGTACAATATAGAGCTACAACAAAGAGGCAAAAGTTTCTCGATACATGAGGTCCTCTTTCGAGCTATATATACAACAATGCTACACTTGATGCGAGTGTACATCGTCAGTCGATCTCCTACCATATTTTGTTCCCGTCTAAGTTTCTATAGAATAAATTACATGTCTTCCATCAACGACGTCACCTCCACAGCAAGTCGGCTTATTGGCTATGTCTTGTCTCTTAACTCTACCGAGACGATATTTTAGACGTGTCGCGCCATCTCTCTCCTTTGGCGTACATGCTGGTGTGCCGGCCCGATCTACAAGATGGAGATGTAGCCCGCCCCGCCC